>JBAMCF010001034.1:0-560209 GCA_037075285.1 Drosophila lutescens
CCAAAATTCTTGTATACGCTTTGAACTACGAGATTTAAGCTGTTTCATTTCAGGTATATGGTCCATTTCTGGGATAATCAAGTTTTTTAATTCTTGGATTTTGCTATGAAGCAAAGGACTAGCAGATAGTTTTGGTTCGTCAGGGAGAGTGGGTGACACAACTATAGCTGCGTCAACTATTCGTCGGTCATTGTGGCTTGACTCCGAACGGCAATCGAAGTCTTCTGTTTGAATGGCGACTTCGACAAGCCGGGTTTGTAGTTTTTTGAACACTTACTACAATTTGGCTTGTATGTGTTGGCTGCTCCACAGCCGTAACAAAAGATCCGTCTCTCAGATACACAATCCTGATATCTATGCCCTTCCTTGCGACAATTCCAACATAACAAAGAAAAAGCTTCGATTTCTACCTCATTTTCGGATTCTATTCCTTCAATACCTTCTTGGTCTTGATTGAGCTCGGAGACTTCTCGCTTAAAAGTAGAACCTCGAGCGTATCCCGAATACCGCTTTATATCGGCCAAAAAGTCTTCACGTCGACGACAAATCTCTCTTAACTCCGATACAGATTTAATTTCGATATTTAAAAGTTCATGTCTGATTTCGGGACGTAAGTTGTTCTTCAGGACCCGAACTAGTTTATGCGGCGTCCATGGAACATCTAGCTGATCAACTAATCCTGATACAGCCTCATAAAAGCAATCAAAAGTTTCATTTTGCTTTTGCTTAGTGTTCCTAATTAACTCCTCGATATCTCCGTCATCCCTACTCGGTCTAAACTGTAGACGTAAGGCTGAACAAAATGAGTCCCAGACAACTTCGCCATGTGCTTTGTGATAACGCCAATAAAATTCATTGGCTTTGCCGTCAAAAAGCACGCTTGCATTCTTACAAAGTACAGCAAAGTTTCCTTCTAACGTTTCCTTCGTGAGTGTCTCTACTCTATATATAAAATTGTCTACCGATACCCCTACTCCTGAATATTTAATCTTCCAACCATTTAGTATATGCACAACTTTATCCGGGCGGTTCAACAAGTCAGTCGTGGCATTTCTTTGGGAACCAGGAGAAACCATATGAAGACGGGAATTTTCAAGACGCTCACTCAATGAATCGGACCGACTATTCATACGTCCTATGCCTTCAGAAGCAGCTTGCTGAATATTATCAACGTGACTAGTTTGTGACGCCAAAGCTCTGGTTATGCTGTCTGTTACAGAAGTTTGAATTAGTTCTGTCACTTTATCCGAAAGAGTAGAGAGTAGTCTCCGTTCCATGGCTAGTAAGGTAATAGCGTTAGCGGTTATTACGTTCGTCGTATTATTACCACTGTTATTGGTATTTGTGTTAAGTCCTGATGTGGAAGGTCCTCCATCTACCGGTGAGTTATCAGTACCATCAGACAGCTGCTTACTTTTTGATCGACTGCGAGTTTGTAGCGCTAAACTATCAGGTGGCTTCCCAACTGTGGGTCTACAAGCAGACTTGCAAACTGGACATTGTGCACTTTTCTTAAAATGGGCTTCTATACACTTCTTGTGAAATTCATGTTGACAAGAGGTTGTAAACTTTTCGACGACGTTAATGTCGTCTTTACATATTGGACAAACTGCAGCTGGGACGCCTTCGGCCTCCCTATTCGGAGATCGGTCTAGACCCATAATGCAGATAACGTAATAATATTCCTTAGAAAAAAAACCAAAAAAATGCTTTGACAACAGCTAACAAACTGCAACCAAAGTTTCAACCAAGGAAATGTATTTATATTTCTATAAAAATTTGGAAAAACCCAAAAAAAATAACAAAAAAAATATACGGAAAAGATATTACTGAACTCCTTGCTAGATGTTACACGAGTCGAAAGGTATTAAAATAAAGATTCTCGGAAGCTATAGAAAATAAAAGAATGCTGCTTAAGTTTATAGAACCTATTCCATAATCCAAAAGAAGGGAAGTAGTTACTTCTTTATCACGGACAGCGGACAGTGGCCTGTTCACAAACAGATTTGCATGTATTCCAGCTTATGACAAAAGAATTTAATACTTCTGAAAAAATAATAACTTAAAGATTTCCACCAACTACTTGTGGATACGGCACAGCTCTAAAGTGATGCCAGTATTTTCCGAACAGTTAAGTTACTGTCTATCTTTAACTTAGAGAGAATTGTTAGTTCAACGACTGGTGTTTTAAGCTGGGCCAGAAGACCTAAATTGATTTTTGTCCTTCTGTTTTCCTCCGACTAATAGCAACCTAATCATTTCTGCTAAATTTAGGAAAAATTCTTTAGTTAACTTTAATTTCGGACAGCTAGAAATAATAATATTCACTCAGCATGTTTTCCAAGACAATTTAAATTGAACAAAAAGAATTTTAAGAAAAATAGAAAATAAAGTTGAAATCAAAAGAAAGAAAGAAATTGAATTTATTTACCAGTGAGTCTTATAGAATAAAAAAAATTCAGTAAGGCCCCTACACGTTGAGCGCCACTTTTTCTTATTAATAATAATAAATTATAACTGTAGCGTGTAACGTTCGACTGAAGTGTTTGAATCGAGGAATCTGTACTTGCGGGCACGCTATAGGGTCCGGCACTAACTCGTCGGCTTTGGGGGTGTTGTTCTTGCTTTATACAGATCCTGACACTATCTACATATTATTATTAACAGACCAAGAATTGAGCGTGCTTGCGACAAAATCATAAGTTAGTTAACTAAACCGGAAGAAAATATAAATAAATTCGGAAAAACTAGAACTCAAAGACTCAAGAATAAGGAGAAATGAAAGAAAAGAAAGAGAGAAATCTTAACGAATGCGAAGCCTCGGATGTTGTTGAGCTCGCATGTTGCCCTCCCTACCTATGATCACCTGCCGCAAGAGCATGGCTCTGGTGACCCCTTATCTACCCTAAGACCGTGAAAACATCAGCTGAGTTCAGTTAATTGGGGGTTTTAGGCCTCCATTTTAATAAACAGTTTACGAAAATAGATTATAATTAATATTCATGAGAATTAGCATATAATTTCAATCGAAATATAGTAATGGGTATAGAAATAGTAATATAGTTTATACAATGGCATGGGTATGTAATAATAATTGTAAATAACAATAATGTAATAATAAGGTATGTAATTTTTTTAAAGTTTAGTTTAGATTTCAATTTGTTTCGGTGTACAAGGCCAATTTGTTTCGTTTGTTTTAAATCGCTTAGGATTGACAAAATGTTTTGCCTTCAAATTTCTTTCAGCGTGTAAACTAATTTGTTTTGTTGGTTTCAAACCAAATATTAATTCAAATAAATTCTTTTCATGTTGGCGCAAGTACTTAAAATATTTTCCATTATTGTATTCCTTAATTAATAGTTTAGTTTATAAATTCAGAAAAAAAAAGCAAACTGCATCATTAGATTCGGGACTCAAGTATTATTCAAGTGGCCATTCAATCAAAAGTTTATGTTTAGTTTTCAAAATATAAAGATGTACAAGAATAAAGAGAAAATTATATAACTCACGGCAACTTATCCTTCGGCGAAAGATCGATCTCCCGACTCTGGTGTGCTGTAAAAGATTATGGCGTCTTGCACCATAGGGTTAAGATAAACTCAAAAACACTCGATATTTTTGCAAAACGATTTAAATAAAACTTTTAGCCATTATTTGTCCCGATATCTTAGACGCGAAAAATAGGTAATTAAATTTAGGTTGTATTTATAACAAACTAATTAATTTTAAACACTTCATTATATTTCATAGATTTTCCAATGATTTGGTTTCCACATGGTTTTGACTTTAGTTGCAGGTTAGAAACGTTCGCAAGTTTTGCAAGCGACTGGGTCGATTTTAGAAATTTTCTCCAAAAGACAATAGAGGGTTAAACCCATTTGACATTATAGGTTGTGTTTGACTACGCCCACGTGTGTATGTGCAGACCGTTGCTGCATGGGGGTGCTTATGTACAAGTCAATCAAAAAAAAATATCACTCAAAAAAAAAAATATGAGGTTCTGCTTCGAAGACGTTGCAAAAATTTATTCACACATGACCACTGCTGCTGCTTTTGTGTGTGAGGGCTGCCAAGAGATCACCCGCACGTGTGTAGGATTGGCGGCTGTGTAGGTGTGCAGATGCATAAACGCCAGGTGCGCAGAAAAAAACCCGCCGTAAGTTCGCTGCGCATGCGTGAAAGCTGCTGCTGCTGTTGATGTGTGCGACACTGCTGGTAATCACTTGCGCATCCACATGTATATGTCTGGCCTCATGGGGATGAAGTGCATGGGTGTTCGTTGGTTAGATACACGTGAGTTTTATGGGGGTGCTCCTGGGGACATCCGCGTATTTCGATGGCTAGGTACTCCTGGTTTTATGGGGTGCCCCGGTGGACATCCGTAGGTTTTGTTGGTTAGGTACGCCTGGTTTTCATGGGGGTGCTCCAGTGGACATCCGTATTTTTTGGTTAGGTACGCCTGGTTTTCATGGGGGTGCTCCAGTGGACATCCGTATTTTTTGGTTAGGTACGCCTGGTTTTCATGGGGGTCCTCCAGTGGACATTTGTATTTTTTGGTTAGGTACGCCTGTCAACCTCGACTTTACATCCCGCTAACTGGGCACAACCTAACGATTGGGAGCGGTAACGGTAAACACCTAATAAAATACACTATTCTCGAGCATATCTACCTTTCGATTGAGCCCCGAGAACGTTTTGGGGTTATGCTGAATTTTTCCCGGGTCGTTGGCGGCCAAAATTTTGCCAATCCTACCCAACGGAAAACTCGCTGCTGGCCGGGACACACGTTAGGAGCCGGGACGACTTTAATTTTCCCTAAAACACGGATGGGATTAGATTCGGAAAACTAGCAATTCGCCGGGGAACTTACGGGAAACGTTTCAGCTTTGGCTGCTATCTTTATTTATCTTTTCACTTTCGAATCGCAATACTAGCGATATGCACGCGTACCCGAGTTTAGATTTCGAATTTTCTGGATGGAACTCGGAACTCAAAATTTTGCATGTGCACGCCACGACGGTTCGATTGAAAAGAAATAGAACGGATCCGGAATATGTTGGCCTAGGCTGCCGACGGAAATGCATCGCAGCTGATTACCAAGTCATAAGCTTTCCGGAGCTACCCTGGTCCGGCTGATACTACGATATTACGATAGTCCCTATCAGTTGGCATCTCCAAAAAAAAAAAAATACTAATTAAACAAAGCTGCCAATTAGGGTTTAAACCGAAGCTTAGATTAAACTAAAAAAAAAATAAAAAAAAAACCCATAGACTACTTTCAGGCTGAACTAAAAGAAACGTCGCTTCAGTCGCCGCTACAATAGGTCCATCCTGGAGTGCCGAATAGTGGCTGGGGATCTGTGATCTCATTCTGAACTCCCGCCGGGACGTCCAGTTCCATACTCTGAACCCTTTCGGGCTGGTCGAGACCTTGTTGCGGAGTGGCGACTTTCCTCTTCCTTTGAATGCGCTTACGCGGCTTAGGCATCTCATTTCCGGGACTTCGCTTTCCACGCTGAAAAATGGATTTCATGATTTTCATAAGTCGCTCAGGACACTTATATCAGTACACTTTACGCCAGGATCATGAAAAATCGGATTTATGTACCCTTATACATATACATGCAAATATATATTATATATATATTATATATCCTAAAGCTCTCAGAGGAATAATCGCAAGAATAATGGAAAAAATTGTATATTCTCGGAATATAATTTTTGTTAATATTTTAGAATTTCGTATTCAATGTTAAGAAAATTGGACAATTTATCATAAACCTGTTATAGGAACAATCGAAAAATTAATTTTTGAACATATTATCTTCTACTTTTTGGAATCTCTCTCTTTAAATATTTCCGAATGTCGAATTGATTTTACAAAAGATCGGACGGCTGTATCATATAGATGCCATAAAAAAGATAGAAAAACCTATGTCAAAATACAAGTAAATCCAGAAATGAGATTTGTGTGAGATTTCTGACACTAGTTTTACAGGACATACAGGATAAATTTCGTTACCGAGTGGATCGCTGCCATACTTACAGCACTCCGCCCAGCACGGCGCAATGGTGCACCAGGATTAGCCGTATCAGTCGTCTTTGTGGTTGGACCAGGCGGAGCTCTCCCCACGCGCCCATAAACCAGGCAGCTGAGCCCGTACTTATTCGACCTCATTCGTCTGAGGATCCCCAGCTTGTAGAGGTTTCCCAGCGAAGCCTTCACCACCCGTTCTAAGTCTTGCACTGGAAGGCAATTCCTTCTTTGGACCCTCACCTGCTGCGTTATGTCTTCAATTCGCACAAAGTCGGTGCGCGACGATTGGAGGGTGCTGACCGCCTTCAGAACATTGCGGTTCATCTTTTTGGGCACTTTAAAGGGATCCATTACTCAACCGATACGAAGTGTTGATGTGGTGCGTGTTGCTAGTAGGAAGTGAGAGAATCAACTGAATGAAAGCTGTCGGAAATATGTTTAGGTTGTAGAAGAGTCTACTGGGATTGGATTCCCAGGAGAGTTTTCAATTTTGATACCCCTACACCCAGATAAAAAAGAACGAAAACAAGAAAGGAAGCTAGCTTCGGCAAGCCGAAGCTTATATACCCTTGCAGATCATTCTATTAATTTACAAAACGCAAAAATGTTAAATTTCCTATTATTTCACATTAATTTTTTGATCGTTCCTATGGCAGCTATATGATGTAGTAGTTCGATATTGATAAAATTAAAATCGAAATTCGAAAACATTCGAAAAGAGTCACATCCTAGAGTAGAAGAGAATACAATAAAAACCAACGAAGCAATAATTTATTTCCTATTATATTCCCATTAATTATTTTATCGTTCCTATGGCAGCTATATGATATAGTCGTCCGATTTTGATAAAAATTTATTCGAAATTCAGAATTAGATACAAAATTGTATTTCCAAAAGTAGGAGGTGATATGTTCAAAAACACCCAAGATATAATTTTTTTTACATTTTTTTCCCGACTATTTCTATGGGAGCTGTATGATATAGTTGTCCGATCCGGCTCGTTCCGACTTATATTCTACCTGCAATAAATATAAGACTTTTGGGAAAGTTTTAGCCCGATAGCTTTAAAACTGAGAGACTAGTTTGCGTAGAAACAGACGGACAGACGGACATGGCTAGATCGACTCGTCTAGTGATGCTGATCAAGAATATATATACTTTATGGGGTCGGAAACGTCTCCTTCACTGCGTTGCAAACTTCTGACTGAAATCATAATACCCTCTGCAAGGGTATAAAAATCAAGAACATTTTTCATGACTATCTAAGTTTACAAACCTAAGTTTTTCGGATGTAGGCCCATCTTACTTTTCTTCAGTTTTCTTTGCTTCGCAGCGAAGTCTCAAGCGACAAACAGGAAATGGGACGGCAGAATATGCATCGTCATCTGACAGCAGGGTTGTCACCTGAACTTTGAAGAATCAGTGTTGTCTAAGACTCAGGTTAAACGATGAACATCAATACTTGAAATATTATTTCAAGCGAATTCCCAGCCCGCGGAAATCTTGAAAATCTAAAATCGAATGAAGGGGTCTCTTAAAGCACTCTTTTGGAGGTTTCTGGTAGTAAGAATTCGAGTCATTATGTGCACCAATCATTATTTTATTACGTAAAGTCTACAAACGAGTGCTCTTCACAAGTTTTCAAACTCAGTTAGCGGGAGCTTTTCTTCGATTTATATTTTTGGCTCCCGTACTTCGCAGAAGAATTCATTTCGGAGACTGGAAGACAAATGGAACGCCTCCCTCCACGCTGGCAATGGAGAGGTCCGGATGGATCTGGGGCGTGGTTACACGACCACTGCCCACGGAAGCGCCTCCACGACCTCCAGGGCCGCCTCCACGGCCTCCAGGGCCGCCTCCACGGCCTCCAGGGCCTCCAGCGCCACCACGGCCTCCAGAAGTTGGCACCGAGGAATGGAGTACGAGGTTAGTGGGATTGGCCCGGCGAGTGGCGATGATCTTCTGCAGCTTGCTCACGGCAGTACCGCGCTGTAACTCCAACAGGCGACGCATCGACTCCGGGTCACCGGCGTTTGCCTTCCTAATCAGATTGCAATCGGATCCCTCCTCGACGACTATGTAGTTGACGACATGCGCATGCGTCCCCGGCTTGATCCGGTAGATGGGCTGGCCGCCAGCGCCTCCGCTGATCTGCGAAAGGGCCGCAATGTCGCCCATCTTCGCCATCTCGCCGCCCACCTGGAAGACCGAGGTGCCCCCATCGACGAGCAGTGGCTTGGGCATTACGCACGGCGCCGAGACGAACTGGTGGCCCTTCCGCTTGGTCTTCTTCAGCACAGCAGCCATTTTGCATCCGGCTGAGCTGCAGGCATCCTCGCCAGAAGCCGCATTTTTCTCTTGGGCGGAGTTCTGCATTTTGTGGGCCAATCAACGGGTTCTGGGGAGCAGGAATATGAAAAGTTAGTTCGTTAGCAATCCACCTGGGCTTTTCCACTACCGCACCAACCTTTTTATTATGTTAATGATTAAAACTCACTTTCGACAAAATCGGCGTCGTCTTCTTCTGACTTTTTCCACGAAATTGTTCGAGTAAGTCACGAGGGCATGCGTTAGAAGCTTAGAAAGGGACAAATATATATGGCGCTCTGGGATTTTATAGGATAAGTTGGCATGGTCACTTTGAACAAAATATGTTAATGTTTTTAGTTGAATCATATTCGGCAGGTATTTCTCAAAAGTATTTCTCTAGACGCTATTAAACAGTTTCGTTTTAATTTATAAGTACCAGCGCTATTTTTAGATCGCAACGGAGTACTTTGCCTCCAAAGGCCAGTTCTAATATGCAATTTTGAGAACTTCTGGTATTTTTGGTATTTAAAAATACCTCCATACGGTACTACTGGCTGAGTTTTTAAACTTTTAGAGACCAATCCAATTAGAACAATAAAAATAATATGTAAGCGCCAAAGAAGTCCGTGCGATCTAAAAATACTTCTAAATTAAGACAGGAGTTCAAATCTAATTGCTTTTCGATAACTAACTACCGGATATGATGAAACTGAAAACATATTTACATACTTTGTGCAGCCCAAAAACATTTTAAAAACGGCAGAACAAACTATTAATTTCCGGCAATTGTTTCTACCTAATTAGAAGTTACTTTTCAAAGCTTTGAACTTTAAAATCAGCCATTGCAGAGGGTATTATAATTTCAGTCAGATATTGTAACGCAGTGAAGGAGACGTTTCCGACCACATAAAGTATATATATTCTTGATCAGCACCAATAGCCGAGTCCATCTAGCCATGTCCGTCTGTCCGTCTGTCCGTCTGTCTGTCTGTCCGTTTCTATGCGAACTAGTCTCTCAGTTTTAAAGCTATCGCGATGAAACTTTCCAAAAAGTCTTCTTTCTATTGCAGGTAGTACATATGTCGGAGCGAGCCGGATCGGACCACTATATCTTAAGGCTCCCATACGAATAATCAAACAAATATAAGAAAATTCATTGTAACTTTGCAGGAAGTAGGCGTTTTGATTTCTGACAACTTAAAAAGCTATTTCTTTTATCTGCAAGGGTATATAAGCTTCGGCTGGCCGAAGCTAGCTTCCTTTCTTGTTTCAATTATAAAGTTCAAATTTAAGTAACAAATTCAAAGTGACCATGCCACCTTAACCTATAAAATCCCAGAGCGCCATATATATTTGTCCCTTTCTAAGCTTCTAACGCATGCCCTCGTGACTTACTCGAACAATTTCGTGGAAAAAGTCAGAAGAAGACGACGCCGATTTTGTCAAAAGTGAGTTAAATCATTAAAATAATAAAAGGGTTGGTGCGGTAGTGGAAAAGCCCAGGTGGATTGCTAACGAACTAACTTTTCATATTCCTGCTCCCCAGAACCCGCTGATTGGCCCACAAAATGCAGAACTCCGCCCAAGAGAAAAACCCGGCTTCTGGCGAGGATGCCTGCAGCTCAGCCGGATGCAAAATGGCTGCTGTGCTGAACAAGACCAAGCGGAAGGGCCACCAGTTCGTCTCGGCGCCGTGCGTATTGCCCAAGCCACTGGGCGGCGAGCTGGCGAAGATGGGCGACATCCCGGCCCTTTCGCAGATCAGCGGAGGCGCTGGCGGCCAGCCCATCTACCGGATCAAGCCGGGGACGCATGCGCATGTCGTCAACTACATAGTCGTCGAGGAGGGATCCGATTGCAATCTGATTAAGAAGGCCAGCGCCGGTGACCCGGAGTCGATGCGTCGCCTGTTGGAGTTACAGCGCGGTACTGCCGTGAGCAAGCTGCAGAAGATCATCGCCACTCGTCGGGGCAATCTTACTAACCTCGTGCTCCGTTCCACGGTGCCCACTCCTGGAGGCGCTGGAGGCCGCGGAGGCGCTTCCGTGGGCAGTAGTCGTGTAACCACGATCCAGATCCATCCGGAACTCTCCATTGCCATGAAGAAGGGCGTTCCATTTGTCTTCCTGTCTCCGGTGTGAATTCTTCTGCGAAGTACGGGAGCCATAAATATAAATCGAAAAAAAGCTTCCCCTAACTTAGTTTGAAAACTTGTGAAGAACACTCGTTTGTAGACTTTACGTAATAAAATAATGATTGGTGCACATAATGACTCGAATTCTTACTACCAGAAACCTCCAAAAGAGTGCTTTAAGAGACCCCTTCATCAAGTATTGATGTTCATCGTTTAACCTGAGTCTTCAAAGTTCAGGTGACAACCCTGCTGTCAGATGACGATGCATATTCTGCCGTCCCATTTCCTGTTTGTCGCTTGAGACTTCGCTGCGAAGCAAAGAAAACTGAAGAAAAGTAAGATGGGCCTACATCCGATAGTCATGAAAAATGTTCTTGATTTTTTTCGTTCTTTTTTATCTGGGTGTAGGGGTATCAAAATTGAAAACTCTCCTGGGAATCCAATCCCAGTAGACTCTTCTACAACCTAAACATATTTCCGACAGCTTTCATTCAGTTGATTCTCTCACTTCCTACTAGCAACACGCACCACATCAACACTTCGTATCGGTTGAGTAATGGATCCCTTTAAAGTGCCCAAAAAGATGAACCGCAATGTTCTGAAGGCGGTCAGCACCCTCCAATCGTCGCGCACCGACTTTGTGCGAATTGAAGACATAACGCAGCAGGTGAGGGTCCAAAGAAGGAATTGCCTTCCAGTGCAAGACTTAGAACGGGTGGTGAAGGCTTCGCTGGGAAACCTCTACGAGCTGGGGATCCTCAGACGAATGAGATCGAATAAGTACGGGCTCAGCTGCCTGGTTTATGGGCGCGTGGGGAGAGCTCCGCCTGGTCCAACCACAAAGACGACTGATACGGCTAATCCTGGTGCACCATTGCGCCGTGCTGGGCGGAGTGCTGTAAGTATGGCAGCGATCCACTCGGTAACGAAATTTATCCTGTATGTCCTGTAAAACTAGTGTCAGAAATCTCACACAAATCTCATTTCTGGATTTACTTGTATTTTGACATAGGTTTTTCTATCCTTTTTATGGCATCTATATGATACAGCCGTCCGATCTTTTGAAAAACCAATTCGACATTCGGAAATATTTAAAGAGAGAGATTCCAAAAAGTAGAAGATAATATGTTCAAAAATTAATTTTTCGATTGTTCCTATAACAGGTTTATGATAAATTGTCCAATTTTCTTAACATTGAATACCAAATTCTAAAATATTAACAAAAATTATATTCCGGGAATATACAATTTTTTCCATTCTTGCGATTATTCCTCTGAGAGCTTTAGGATATATAATATATATCGTGTATTATATTTTTTATATTTGTATGTATATTATAAGGGTAAAAAAAAATCCGATTTTTCATGATCCTGGCGTAAAGTGTACTGATATAAGTGTCCTGAGCTACTTATGAAAATCATGAAATCCATTTTTCAGCGTGGAAAGCGAAGTCCCGGAAATGAGATGCCTAAGCCGCGTAAGCGCATTCAAAGGAAGAGGAAAGTCGCCACTCCGCAACAAGGTCTCGACCAGCCCGAAAGGGTTCAGAGTATGGAACTGGACGTCCCGGCGGGAGTTCAGAATGAGATCACAGATCCCCAGCCACTATTCGGCACTCCAGGATGGACCTATCCGCGAGTTTTTCAGAACTTGCCAACACTCGTTAGTGGCGATAACAATGTGGATGTTCATGAGGGTGATGGAAAAGAAGGTTCAATGAGCTGCGTCTCTCCCGTTGGCTCGAACTTCAGGCCTGCCTTTGGAAGCGAGTGCGATGTAGGAAATCCTTCTTCAGTCCTGGAAGAAGGTCAATGGCCAATTGTTCGAGAATCGCCAATGCAAGGCACTCAAGAGGAACGTCAAGGCAGCAGCCCAGCGTTTTGACGACGGACCAAACGCATTACAACGTAATTGACGAGAATTGTCAACACTCCTCGGGACTGGGACTCCAGGGGCATCGGTTTGGCTAGTGATGTGGTTGTGCTCCTCCCCTGGATGTCCCAACACCTCGGACCCGGCCACTTACTTTATTTATCGCAATTACCGATTACAGCTAACTTTATGGCCCGCCAACCAGTTTCTTGTTCAACTGCAATTGCTGTGAATTGTCTTACGCATTTTTTTTGCTCCTCCTCGCCCGGTGATATTTTATTGTCAACGTTGGAACTGGGTAGGGCACGAGATGAAGATTTAGTAATGGTATTTCATTAATCACTATGAACGCACTATTCCTGGATGAGACAAGTCAGTATAATACTTCGGGTTTGACAGATATGCACAGCACATATCCCCGAAATACTTCGATATCTGAAGATGCAGAAGGAGAAGTCGAAATTTCCCGTGCAAGAATCGATCTTACAAAAGCTGCGTCTGAATATGATTTTTATAAGTAACGATGTAGTGTTCCGTTTCGCTTCAGTAAGAGTTCATCGATTTATTGATCAAACTTTAAAGAAATAAAGCATATACAAAATTCAAATGCAATAAAATAAATATTTAATTGCTTTAGCGTCCAAATATAATTTAAAAATCCGAAACAAATGAAAGAAAAGTTCAAATATGTCATAGTTAATTGAGATCGTAGTTATGTAAATTTGGATCTATTTAAATTTTTTTTTTTGGTAGTTTTCGCAAACAATTATGATGTAAAAATGCACTAAAAAAATACGGATAGTGTCGGGGATAAATTTGTTTAGCTGTATAAATAATAAAAAAATAAACACCTACTTTAATAAAATTATAAAAATAAGGAAGTACATGTACGTATACAGCCGCCAATATCGCTGAAAAAGATGAACGCCTTGAAGAAATAAACCAACTCGATTATTTTTAAATATTATCTTTTCATTTATTTAGATTCATTAGGTTTTCATTTTCATTTCTCGTCTGTATTCCATATTCCATACTCATTCAAATCTGTTCATAATGTCATCTAATCTTCCCATTGTTTTATCATTTATCATTTGCCATGCGGTCATTTCTTTTTTAACGCCAAACAGAGTGACTTTTGTTCTTAGGTTTCATTAATCACTATGGACGGCAGTCCATGTAGTGACGAAGCGCACCAGGAGAGTGTGCGAAGGCGACTACTATATATACACGAAGAAATGAAAATCTGCTGTGATAGTCCGATCGTAATGAGTAATACACCAATCGAAAGGTATTGCAAAAACTTAAAGGATTGCATACCAAGACTTTAAGAAAATCAATTGGCTTGGGAGAGAGAGCGGTGAAAGTGAAAAAGTGCAAATTTCGAAATTTGGAGCTGTTGGGGCCGGTGGGGATAAATGCCCCCTCGCAATGTTTTAGTTGTGTTCTTATTGAAAATACCCGTCGAATGAGGGGTCATACGATAAAATCCGACGCTCCGTTCAAAAGTTATAGCCAAAATAAGATTTTCTTCTTCTTCCCAAAATGAAAATTTAATTCTGTTTGTCAGTTTGTCAGTTTGTCCACTTGTCCAAAATATGTTTTTTAAGTTCTGAAAATTTGATATGACGTTCATCACATCGATATAAAAAACTTTTGTTCTACCACTTTTGGAAGAACTAGCTAGTTTAGCGGGAAAACAGCTATAAATAGCTAAAATTTGGAAAGCCGTAACTTCTATACTACTAAAGCTACAGACTTGTGCTGCATCTCGTTTGAAAGGTATTTTTAAATGCTATAAACGCCTTCTATATGCAATTTGTGTAAATGTAATAGTTAAAAAGATGTAAACAAAATACCATTTTTGTAAACTTTTTTTTAAGCTTTTTTTTAATTTTCTCAAAAACGGCTCTAACGATTTTCCTTACAACCTTAAACTGTATAGCCCTTGAGATTCCTTAAATTTTGGTATATATCATGTTTATGTAAAAAATCGCGCTTAAAAGATATTCAGAAACGAAAATAGCCACTTTTGCCAGGTCAAAACAACTTACGCAGCCAAAGCGTTGAATTTAGGATGTGCGTATCCAATTGTTTTAAACCGTTCCATTATACAATTATTAACTTTAATAAATAAAATAAAATAAATAAATAAATAAATAAGTAAATAAATAAATAAATAAATAAATAAATAAATAAATAAATAAATAAATAAATAAATAAATAAATAAATAAATAAATAAATAAATAAATAAATAAATAAATAAATAAATAAATAAATAAATAAATATTATAATAAATAAATAAATAATAAAATTTTTGACAACGTAGAACAGCAGGACAGCGGAGATTTTTTGCGACAACTATTAGACGGGCATTGACTAGCTCGAATAAAACAATTATGTGTACATAAGCTTGTGGAATCTTTAAAATGCTCTAACTGCGATTATAGGCCAAATGTTCAAATAGATAGAAAATGCACAATGAATGAATTATTATCATTTAATTATGGAAATTGGAAAAATATTGAAGATAGCGAGTGTGCACATTGCGGAAACTATTTACAATGTCAGTCCTTAATAGAAAATTTAGGGCGCGTGCTTGTGTTCTCTCTTAGTTTAGTCGATGCAGCGAATAGAAAAATAACAAATTTTAATTTAACAAACGCTTCACAAAGTGAGCTTAGATTTGAAAATAAAAGATTTGTTTTATCAAGTGCCATATTTCACCATGAAAATGCATTAAATGAAGGACATTATACATCAGTTTTAAGAAAAAATGGAACATTTTACAAAGCTAATGATACAACAATCTCTAAATGTTCTTGGCCACGTAACAGCAAAGATGTGTATATACTGTTTTATGTTGAAAGATAATTTAAAAGTTTCAGAAAATTATGGGTATCTTTAAGGTATTTTTTGAATGCTAATTGGGCAGTGAATACATATATTTTTTGGTTGGCGAAAATCCTCATACTGAACCCTCCTCGAGGGTGCCGACTGGAAATGGCGCTACAGTGCTTGCAATATATCAGGCGGCGTTCAGCTAAGATCAGGGGTCAATCCTATGTGCTCTAGTTTTTTAATAACTAAGTTATATGAGGATGACTTTTGGTCATGGTATGAGGTATACTAATATGTAAATTAAACCCAGGGTATAAATTGTCCCTTTAAAAACTTCTGATATCAAACAAAAACACCTCTTAACGAGGTAAAAAAATAGTGACGACCGCACCTTCAACATACAAAAGATCTGATATCATATTTTGTGACGAAAAATAATTTTACATTCGAAAATATAAAAACACTTTCTAAAATTTACTTTTTCGGCACGCTACAATAGAAAATGTTCGTGTGGGTAAAATCTTATAAATTTGTCTGAAGCGGGCCGAATGAGTAAATTTTAGAAAGTGTTTTTATATTTTCGAATGTAAAATTATTTTTCGTCACAAAATATGATATCAGATCTTTTGTATGTTGAAGGTGCGGTCGTCACTATTTTTTTTACCTCGTTAAGAGGTGTTTTTGTTTGATTGAATTCTATTTGAATCTGAAAGTTATACAGGTTATAAATTGGAATCAGTTCTAAATAAAAGAGGAGTATAATTAACCAATTCTAGAGGGTCGCAGCTAGGTGTGCATCATTTTCGAGAAGTATTTGTACTTCTTCCCAAGTTGGCTAAGGTGATAAGTGAAGTGTTTCCTGACTGAAGGTGGTATAGGGGTATCAAAATTGAAAACTCTCCTGGGAATCCAATCCCAGTAGACTCTTCTACAACCTAAACATATTTCCGACAGCTTTCATTCAGTTGAATCTCTCACTTCCTACTAGCAACACGCACCACATCAACACTTCGTATCGGTTGAGTAATGGATCCCTTTAAAGTGCCCAAAAAGATGAACCGCAATGTTCTGAAGGCGGTCAGCACCCTCCAATCGTCGCGCACCGACTTTGTGCGAATTGAAGACATAACGCAGCAGGTGAGGGTCCAAAGAAGGAATTGCCTTCCAGTGCAAGACTTAGAACGGGTGGTGAAGGCTTCGCTGGGAAACCTCTACAAGCTGGGGATCCTCAGACGAATGAGATCGAATAGGTACGGGCTCAGCTGCCTGGTTTATGGGCGCGTGGGGAGAGCTCCGCCTGGTCCAACCACAAAGACGACTGATACGGCTAATCCTGGTGCACCATTGCGCCGTGCTGGGCGGAGTGCTGTAAGTATGGCAGCGATCCACTCGGTAACGAAATTTATCCTGTATGTCCTGTAAAACTAGTGTCAGAAATCTCACACAAATCTCATTTCTTGATTTACTTGTATTTTGACATAGGTTTTTCTATCCTTTCTATGGCATCTATATGATACAGCCGTCCGATCTTTTGTAAAATCAATTCGACATTCGGAAATATTTAAAGAGAGAGATTCCAAAAAGTAGAAGATAATATGTTCAAAAATTAATTTTTCGATTGTTCCTATAACAGGTTTATGATAAATTGTCCAATTTTCTTAACATTCTAAAACATTAACAAAAATTATATTCCGGGAATATACAATTTTTTCCATTCTTGCGATTATTCCTCTGAGAGCTTTAGGTATATAATATATATCGTGTATTATATTTTTTATATTTGTATATTTGTATGTATATTATAAGGGTAAAAAAATCCGATTTTTCATGATCCCTGCGTAAAGTGTACTGATATAAGTGTCCTGAGCTACTTATGAAAATCATGAAATCCATTTTTCAGCGTGGAAAGCGAAGTCCCGGAAATGAGATGCCTAAGCCGCGTAAGCGCATTCAAAGGAAGAGGAAAGTCGCCACTCCGCAACAAGGTCTCGACCAGCCCGAAAGGGTTCAGAGTATGGAACTGGACGTCCCGGCGGGAGTTCAGAATGAGATCACAGATCCCCAGCCACTATTCGGCACTCCAGGATGGACCTATCCGCGAGTTTTTCAGAACTTGCCAACACTCGTTAGTGGCGATAACAATGTGGATGTTCATGAGGGTGATGGAAAAGAAGGTTCAATGAGCTGCGTCTCTCCCGTTGGCTCGAACTTCAGGCCTGCCTTTGGAAGCGAGTGCGATGTAGGAAATCCTTCTTCAGTCCTGGAAGAAGGTCAATGGCCAATTGTTCGAGAATCGCCAATGCAAGGCACTCAAGAGGCACCAAACGCACTATTCCTGGATGAGACAAGTCAATATAATACTTCGGGTTTGACAGATATGCACAGCACAAATCCCCGAAATACTTCGATATCTGAAGATGCAGAAGGAGAAATCGATCTTACAAAAGCTGCGTCTGAATATGATTTTTATAAGTAACGATGTAGTGTTCCGTTTCGCTTCAGTAAGAGTTCATCGATTTATTGATCAAACTTTAAAGAAATAAAGCATATACAAAATTCAAATGCAATAAAGTAAATATTTAGTTGTCCAAATATAATTTAAAAATCCGAAACAAATGAAAGAAAAGTTCAAATATGTCATAGTTAATTGAGATCGTAGTTAAATTTGGATCTATTTTAATTTTTTTTTTGGTAGTTTTCGCAAACAATTATGATGTAAAAATGCACTAAAAAAATACGGATAGTGTCGGGGACAAATTTGTTAGCTTTTTAGCTGTATAAATAATAAAAAAATAAACACCTACTTTAATAAAATTATAAAAATAAGGAAGTACATGTACGTATACAGCCGCCAATATCGCTGAAAAAGATGAACGCCTTGAAGAAATTTAAAAAATTATATCTTAGTTGATTTTTATTACATTCTCTTCTACTCTGGGATATGACTATTTTTAAATATTTCCGAATTTCGATTTTAATTTTAACAAGAAAGGAAGCTAGCTTCGGCAAGCCGAAGCTTATATACCCTTGCAGATCATTCTATTAATTTACAAATCGCAAAAATGTTAAATTTCCTATTATTTCACATAAATTTTTCGATCGTTTCTATGGCAGCTAAATGATATAGTAGTTCGATCTTTTTAAAATTAAAATCGAAATTCGGAAATATTTAAAAATAGTCATATCCCAGAGTAGAAGAGAATGTAATAAAAATCAACTAAGATATAATTTTTTAAATTTCTATTAATTTCCATTTAATTTTTCGACCGTTCCTATGGCAGCTATATGATATAGTGATCCGATTTTTATACCCTTGCAGAGGGTATTATAATTTCAGTCAGATATTGTAACGCAGTGAAGGAGACGTTTCCGACCACATAAAGTATATATATTCTTGATCAGCACCAATAGCCGAGTCCATCTAGCCATGTCCGTCTGTCCGTTTCTATGCGAACTAGTCTCTCAGTTTTAAAGCTATCGCGATGAAACTTTCCAAAAAGTCTTCTTTCTATTGTAGGTAGTACATATGTCGGAGCGAGCCGGATCAGACCACTATATCTTAAGGCTCCCATACGAACAATCAAACAAATATAAGAAAATTCATTGTAACTTTGCAGGAAGTAGGCGTTTTTATTTCTGACAACTTAAAAAGGTATTTCTTTTATCTGCAAGGGTATATAAGCTTCGGCTGGCCGAAGCTAGCTTCCTTTCTTGTTTCAATTATAAAGTTCAAATTTAAGTAACAAATTCAAAGTGACCATGCCACCTTAACCTATAAAATCCCAGAGCGCCATATATATTTGTCCCTTTCTAAGCTTCTAACGCATGCCCTCGTGACTTACTCGAACAATTTCGTGGAAAAAGTCAGAAGAAGACGACGCCGATTTTGTCAAAAGTGAGTTAAATCATTAAAATAATAAAAAGGTTGGTGCGGTAGTGGAAAAGCCCAGGTGGATTGCTAACGAACTAACTTTTCATATTCCTGCTCCCCAGAACCCGTTGATTGGCCCACAAAATGCAGAACTCCGCCCAAGAGAAAACTCTGGCTTCTGGCGAGGATGCCTGCAGCTCAGCCGGATGCAAAATGGCTGCTGTGCTGAACAAGAACAAGCGGAAGGGCCACCAGTTCGTCTCGGCGCCGTGCGTATTGCCCAAGCCACTGGGCGGCGAGATGGCGAAGATGGGCGACATCCCGGCCCTTTCGCAGATCAGCGGAGGCGCTGGCGGCCAGCCCATCTACCGGATCAAGCCGGGGACGCATGCGCATGTCGTCAACTACATAGCCGTCGAGGAGGGATCCGATTGCAATCTGATTAAGAAGGCCAACGCCGGTGACCCGGAGTCGATGCGTCGCCTGTTGGAGTTACAGCGCGGTACTGCTGTGAGCAAGCTGCAGAAGATCATCCCCACTCGTCGGGGCAATCTTACTAACCTCGTGCTCCGTTCCACGGTGCCCACTCCTGGAGGCGCTGGAGGCCGCGGAGGCCGTGGTGGCTCTGGAGGCCGTGGAGGCGCTTCCGTGGGCAGTGGTCGTGGAACCACGATCCAGATCCATCCGGAACTCTCCATTGCCGTGAAGAAGGGCGTTCCATTTGTCTTCCTGTCTCCGGTGTGAATTCTTCTGCGAAGTACGGGAGCCATAAATATAAATCGAAAAAAAGCTTCCCCTAACTGAGTTTGAAAACTTGTGAAGAACACTCGTTTTTAGACTTTACGTAATAAAATAATGATTGGTGCATATAATGACTCGAATTCTTACTACCAGAAACCTCCAAAAGAGTGCTTTAAGAGACCCCTTCATCAAGTATTGATGTTCATCGTTTAACCTGAGTCTTCAAAGTTCAGGTGACAACCCTGCTGTCAGATGACGATGCATATTCTGCCGTCCCATTTCCTGTTTGTCGCTTGAGAGACTTCGCTGCGAAGCAAAGAAAACTGAAGAAAAAGTAAGATGGGCCTACATCCGAAAAACCTAGGTTTGTATACTTAGATGGTATTCTTAAATAACCATAATATTTAAAACATCTCTTAGTATTAGTCTGCGATAACTGTGGCGGAATTTGTGTTGGCCTTTGTAATCGGTGGGTTATAATAAATTACAATGCAACGAATATCGAATACTCATATGGTTTTTCTAGCCGCCCAAGGAAGGACTCTTCTTCGAGTGCCGACGAAGAATCTCGCTGACCTCCGACTGAAATCCCTTTTGTCTCCAAAATCTCCGATGTGGACAACACTACGGAGGATGAGCTGCCAGGTGGATCAGTGAAAGGGGACCAAACTCCCAAGACCCCATTAAAGGGCTCCCCAAAATGTTAGAAGATAAGTTGAGGCTAAAGTTCAAGGCCACCCTACCAGCTGACAATGGTGGCCTTTCCGAAGATGAATGCCAGACCCTGAAGATGCCCCCTTGCATCTCCGTGGAATCCGAGCCTTACGATCCCCAGACCTTCAGGACCTGAAGGACGAAAAGGCTCTCGAGGCCTTCATATGTCGACTGAAGACAAGAGTGAGGTGGCGATGGGGCCCGAATGGGGAAATGGAGTCGAATTACCATTGTCATCATATAGAATGGTGTTTCTTTTGCATTTGATGATGATGATCTGATTTAACAATTCAGATGCCTTATAATGGGCGGGATTGAGTCTTGTTCTGAGTCTAAAAACATCGGCTAATTTGGACAAAAAATGGTATTATTGAATTCTATTTGAATCTGAAAGTTATACAGGTTATAAATTGGAATCAGTTCTAAATAAAAGAGGAGTATAATTAACCAATTCTAGAGGGTCGCAGCTAGGTGTGCATCATTTTCGAGAAGTATTTGTACTTCTTCCCAAGTTGGCTAAGGTGATAAGTGAAGTGTTTCCTGACTGGAAGGTGGTATAGGGGTATCAAAATTGAAAACTCTCCTGGGAATCCAATCCCAGTAGACTCTTCTACAACCTAAACATATTTCCGACAGCTTTCATTCAGTTGAATCTCTCACTTCCTACTAGCAACACGCACCACATCAACACTTCGTATCGGTTGAGTAATGGATCCCTTTAAAGTGCCCAAAAAGATGAACCGCAATGTTCTGAAGGCGGTCAGCACCCTCCAATCGTCGCGCACCGACTTTGTGCGAATTGAAGACATAACGCAGCAGGTGAGGGTCCAAAGAAGGAATTGCCTTCCAGTGCAAGACTTAGAACGGGTGGTGAAGGCTTCGCTGGGAAACCTCTACAAGCTGGGGATCCTCAGACGAATGAGATCGAATAGGTACGGGCTCAGCTGCCTGGTTTATGGGCGCGTGGGGAGAGCTCCGCCTGGTCCAACCACAAAGACGACTGATACGGCTAATCCTGGTGCACCATTGCGCCGTGCTGGGCGGAGTGCTGTAAGTATGGCAGCGATCCACTCGGTAACGAAATTTATCCTGTATGTCCTGTAAAACTAGTGTCAGAAATCTCACACAAATCTCATTTCTGGATTTACTTGTATTTTGACATAGGTTTTTCTATCCTTTTTATGGCATCTATATGATACAGCCGTCCGATCTTTTGTAAAATCAATTCGACATTCGGAAATATTTAAAGAGAGAGATTCCAAAAAGTAGAAGATAATATGTTCAAAAATTAATTTTTCGATTGTTCCTATAACAGGTTTATGATAAATTGTATATAAAATATTAACAAAAATTATATTCCGGGAATATACAATTTTTTCCATTCTTGCGATTATTCCTCTGAGAGCTTTAGGTATATAATATATATCGTGTATTATATTTTTTATATTTGTATATTTGTATGTATATTATAAGGGTAAAAAAATCCGATTTTTCATGATCCCTGCGTAAAGTGTACTGATATAAGTGTCCTGAGCTACTTATGAAAATCATGAAATCCATTTTTCAGCGTGGAAAGCGAAGTCCCGGAAATGAGATGCCTAAGCCGCGTAAGCGCATTCAAAGGAAGAGGAAAGTCGCCACTCCGCAACAAGGTCTCGACCAGCCCGAAAGGGTTCAGAGTATGGAACTGGACGTCCCGGCGGGAGTTCAGAATGAGATCACAGATCCCCAGCCACTATTCGGCACTCCAGGATGGACCTATCCGCGAGTTTTTCAGAACTTGCCAACACTCGTTAGTGGCGATAACAATGTGGATGTTCATGAGGGTGATGGAAAAGAAGGTTCAATGAGCTGCGTCTCTCCCGTTGGCTCGAACTTCAGGCCTGCCTTTGGAAGCGAGTGCGATGTAGGAAATCCTTCTTCAGTCCTGGAAGAAGGTCAATGGCCAATTGTTCGAGAATCGCCAATGCAAGGCACTCAAGAGGCACCAAACGATGAGACAAGTCAATATAATACTTCGGGTTTGACAGATATGCACAGCACATATCCCCGAAATACTTCGATATCTGAAGATGCAGAAGGAGAAGTCGAAATTGCCCGTGCAAGAATCGATCTTACAAAAGCTGCGTCTGAATATGATTTTTATAAGTAACGATGTAGTGTTCCGTTTCGCTTCAGTAAGAGTTCATCGATTTATTGATCAAACTTTAAAGAAATAAAGCATATACAAAATTCAAATGCAATAAAATAAATATTTAATTGCTTTTGCGTCCAAATATAATTTAAAAATCCGAAACAAATGAAAGAAAAGTTCAAATATGTCATAGTTAATTGAGATTTGAATCTATTTTAATTTTTTGTTTTGGTAATTTGATGTAAAAATGCACTTAAAAAAATACGGATAGTGTCGGGGATAAATTTGTTAGCTTTTTAGCTGTATAAATAATACAAAAATAAACACCTACTTTAATAAAATTATAAAAATAAGGAAGTACATGTACGTATACAGCCGCCAATATCGCTGAAAAAGATGAACGCCTTGAAGAAATAAACCAACTCGATTATTTTTAAATATTATCTTTTCATTTATTTAGATTCATTAGGTTTTCATTTTCATTTCTCGTCTGTATTCCATATTCCATACTCATTCAAATCTGTTCATAATGTCATCTAATCTTCCCATTGTTTTATCATTTCTTTTTTAACGCCAAACAGAGTGACTTTTGTTCTTAGGTTTCATTACTATTACTTACTCTTGCATGCAATTATGTATTTGACTTTGGGTTTTCTCTTGGCTTTCAGGGTAGATTTTCATTAATTTCTTAAAGGATACGCTTTTCACATACATAACTACATATATATACATAGAATATACATATATATGTATATGGTAATTCTGAGAGAGGCGAAACATAACCGAAACAATAACGAAACAACAAAAGCCAGCTCGTAACTACATATTGGGTTGGCAAGGAAGTC
Source organism: Drosophila lutescens (assembly GCA_037075285.1). Lineage (NCBI taxonomy): Eukaryota > Metazoa > Arthropoda > Insecta > Diptera > Drosophilidae > Drosophila > Drosophila lutescens. Next base: position 23,499 of record JBAMCF010001034.1, read on the forward strand.
ATGTCGTTTTTTTTAGTAATCGTTTTTAATCTAATTTATATACTTTGCTTTTTTATTTCTGAAAAGGAAAAAAAACGGTCGAAGCTCGCTAAAAATTGTGCGAATTGTATGGTAAAGATGCCATGAGTGATCGCCAATGTCAGCGCTTTGCCAAATTCAGGCTTGGAGATTTTGGAGTTAAAGACGCCCCACGTTCTGGTCGACCATCGGTCGTTTTTGACGAACAAATTCAGGCTTTGCTGGATGAAAACCGGCGTTATTCAACGCGGGAGATGTCAGAGAAGCTCAGTGTGTATACAACGGTTGAAAACCATTTGAAGAAACTTGGCTACGTAAACAAGCTCGATGTTTGGGTTCCGCATAACTTAAAGGAAATTCACCTAACTAAGCGTATCAATATCTGCCATTCTCTGCTGCAACGGATTAAAAACGATCATTTCTTGAAGCGGATCATTACTGGCGACGAAAAGTGGGTTGTTTACAATAATGTCCAACGAAAAAGATCATGGAGCAAGAAAGATGAGCCAGCCCAAGCCACATCAAAGGCCGAGGCCGATATCCATCAGAGGAAAGTTATGCTGTCTGTTTGGTGGAATTGGAAGGGTGTAGTGCACTTGAGCTGCTGGGACGGAATGAAACCATCAATTCAGATGTGTACTGTCGCCAGCTATCCAATTTGGCGGAAAAAATTAAAGAAAAGGAGCCGGCACTAGCTAATCGCAAGGGTATAGTCTTTCACCATGACAACGCTACCCCCACACATCTTTGGTCACTCGGTAAAAATGAACGGAGCTGAATTGGGAAGTGCTACCACATCCACCTTATAGTCCGGACTCCGGACCTAGCACCTTCAGATTACCATTTGTTTCGCTCTCTTCAAAACTCTTTGAATGGTAAAAACTTTGATTCAGATGAGGCTGTCGAAAACCACTTGTCTCGATTCTTTGCTGGAAAAGACCAAAAGTTCTCCGAGCGCGGAATTATGCAGCTGCCCGAGAGATGGTCATTAGTGGTCGAACAAAACGGCCAATACATAATTGATTAATTTTAAGTCCTGATATAAATAAATCATCTTTGAAAATATTGGAAAAAAACGACATGACTTTCTTGCCAACCCAATATATATGTATTTATTTTTGGGATTCTGGGTGACTTAGTCTGGGTAAGCCCTATTTGGAACTATAGTACGCCTGATCAAGTTTAGTGGTAAATAATTTGCCGATAATTTCCTTCAAATTGAAGGAACAAATTCAAAGTGACCATGCCAACTTATCCTATAAAATCCCAGAGCGCCATATATATTTGTCCCTTTCTAAGCTTCTAACGCATGCCCTCGTGACTTACTCGAACAATTTCGTGGAAAAAGTCAGAAGAAGACGACGCCGATTTTGTCAAAAGTGAGTTAAATCATTAAAATAATAAAAAGGTTGGTGCGGTAGTGGAAAAGCCCAGGTGGATTGCTAACGAACTAACTTTTCATATTCCTGCTCCCCAGAACCCGTTGATTGGCCCACAAAATGCAGAACTCCGCCCAAGAGAAAAACCCGGCTTCTGGCGAGGATGCCTGCAGCTTAGCCGGATGCAAAATGGCTGCTGTGCTGAACAAGACCAAGCGGAAGGGCCACCAGTTCGTCTCGGCGCCGTGCGTATTGCCCAAGCCACTGGGCGGCGAGATGGCGAAGATGGGCGACATCCCGGCCCTTTCGCAGATCAGCGGAGGCGCTGGCGGCCAGCCCATCTACCGGATCAAGCCGGGGACGCATGCTCATGTCGTCAACTACATAGCCGTCGAGGAGGGATCCGATTGCAATCTGATTAAGAAGGCCAACGCCGGTGACCCGGAGTCGATGCGTCGCCTGTTGGAGTTACAGCGCGGTACTGCCGTGAGCAAGCTGCAGAAGATCATCGCCACTCGTCGGGGCAATCTTACTAACCTCGTGCTCCGTTCCACGGTGCCCACTCCTGGAGGCGCTGGAGGCCGCGGAGGCCGTGGTGGCTCTGGAGGCCGTGGAGGCGCTTCCGTGGGCAGTGGTCGTGTAACCACGATCCAGATCCATCCGGAACTCTCCATTGCCGTGAAGAAGGGCGTTCCATTTGTCTTCCTGTCTCCGGTGTGAATTCTTCTGCGAAGTACGGGAGCCATAAATATAAATCGAAAAAAAGCTTCCCCTAACTGAGTTTGAAAACTTGTGAAGAACACTCGTTTGTAGACTTTACGTAATAAAATAATGATTGGTGCACATAATGACTCGAATTCTTACTACCAGAAACCTCCAAAAGAGTGCTTTAAGAGACCCCTTCATTCGATTTTAGATTTTCAATAATAATATTTCAAGTACTGATTCTTCAAAGTTCAGGTGACAACCCTGCTGTCAGATGACGATGCATATTCTGCCGTCCCATTTCCTGTTTGTCGCTTGAGACTTCGCTGCGAAGCAAAGAAAACTGAAGAAAAGTAAGATGGGCCTACATCCGAAAAACCTAGGTTTGTATACTTAGATAGTCATGAAAAATGTTCTTGATTTTTATACCCGTTACTCGTAGAGTAAAAGGGTATATTGTATTCGTGCAAAAGTATGTAACAGCTAGAAGGAAACGTTTCCGACCCTATAAAGTATATATATTCTTGATCAGGATCACTAGCCGAGTCGATCTAGCCATGTCCGTCTGTCCGTCTGTCTGTCCGTCTGTCTGTCTGTCTGTCCGTCTGTCTGTCTGTATGAACGCTGAGATCTCGGAAACTATAAAAGCTAGAAGATTGGCGTTTTGCATGCAGATTCTAGGAGTTCCTACGCAGCGCAAGTTTGTTTCAAAAGGGTGCCACGCCCCCTCTAACGCCCACAATCGCTTATATACGATTTTAAAAATTTCAATATTTCGGAAAAGTAAAAATGCAGTTTTATTGTGTTTATCAATACCTATCGAAATGTAGAAGACATTTTTCAAATCGGACCATTCATTAAAAAGTTATACGCAATCAAAATTGTTCATATATCTATCTCCCTCGCACTCCCTTTAGCCCCAATAGATAGTCGGGACACCAACCCGAGTACAGCGTTCGCACTCCCTTTAGCTGAGTGACGGGTATTAGATAGTCGGGACACCAACCCGACTATAGCGTTCTCTCTTGTTTTCGTTCTTTTTTATCTGGGTGTAGGGGTATCAAAATTGAAAACCCTCCTGGGAATCCAATCCCAGTAGACTCTTCTACAACCTAAACATATTTCCGACAGCTTTCATTCAGTTGAATCTCTCACTTCCTACTAGCAACACGCACCACATCAACACTTCGTATCGGTTGAGTAATGGATCCCTTTAAAGTGCCCAAAAAGATGAACCGCAATGTTCTGAAGGCGGTCAGCACCCTCCAATCGTCGCGCACCGACTTTGTGCGAATTGAAGACATAACGCAGCAGGTGAGGGTCCAAAGAAGGAATTGCCTTCCAGTGCAAGACTTAGAACGGGTGGTGAAGGCTTCGCTGGGAAACCTCTACAAGCTGGGGATCCTCAGACGAATGAGATCGAATAAATACGGGCTCAGCTGCCTGGTTTATGGGCGCGTGGGGAGAGCTCCGCCTGGTCCAACCACAAAGACGACTGATACGGCTAATCCTGGTGCACCATTGCGCCGTGCTGGGCGGAGTGCTGTAAGTATGGCAGCGATCCACTCGGTAACGAAATTTATCCTTTGAGTCCTGTTAAACTAGTGTCAGAAGTCTCACACAAATCTCATTTCTTGATTTACTTGTATTTTGACATAGGTTTTTCTATCCTTTCTATGGCATCTATATGACACAGCCGTCCGATCTTTTGTAAAATTAATTCGACATTCGGAAATATTTAAAGAGAGAGATTCCAAAAAGTAGAAGATAATATGTTCAAAAATTAATTTTTCGATTGTTCCTATAACAGGTTTAGGATAAATTGTCCAATTTTCTTAACATTCTAAAATATTAACAAAAATTATATTCCGGGAATATACAATTTTTTCCATTCTTGCGATTATTCCTCTGAGAGCTTTAGGTATATAATATATATCGTGTATTATATTTTTTATATTTGTATATTTGTATGTATATTATAAGGGTACAAAAATCCGATTTTCATGATCCCTGCGTAAAGTGTACTGATATAAGTGTCCTGAGCTACTTATGAAAATCATTAAATCCATTTTTCAGCGTGGAAAGCGAAGTCCCGGAAATGAGATGCCTAAGCCGCGTAAGCGCATTCAAAGGAAGAGGAAAGTCGCCACTCCGCAACAAGGTCTCGACCAGCCCGAAAGGGTTCAGAGTATGGAACTGGACGTCCCGGCGGGAGTTCAGAATGAGATCACAGATCCCCAGCCACTATTCGGCACTCCAGGATGGACCTATCCGCGAGTTTTTCAGAACTTGCCAACACTCGTTAGTGGCGATAACAATGTGGATGTTCATGAGGGTGATGGAAAAGAAGGTTCAATGAGCTGCGTCTCTCCCGTTGGCTCGAACTTCAGGCCTGCCTTTGGAAGCGAGTGCGATGTAGGAAATCCTTCTTCAGTCCTGGAAGAAGGTCAATGGCCAATTGTTCGAGAATCGCCAATGCAAGGCACTCAAGAGGCACCAAACGATGAGACAAGTCAATATAATACTTCGGGTTTGACAGATATGCACAGCACATATCCCCGAAATACTTCGATATCTGAAGATGCAGAAGGAGAAGTCGAAATTGCCCGTGCAAGAATCGATCTTACAAAAGCTGCGTCTGAATATGATTTTTATAAGTAACGATGTAGTGTTCCGTTTCGCTTCAGTAAGAGTTCATCGATTTATTGATCAAACTTTAAAGAAATAAAGCATATACAAAATTCAAATGCAATAAAATAAATATTTAATTGCTTTAGCGTCGAAATATAATTTAAAAATCCGAAACAAATGAAAGAAAAGTTCAAATATGTCATAGTTAATTGAGATCGTAGTTATGTAAATTTGGATCTATTTAAATTTTTTGTTTGGTAGTTTTCGCAAACAATTATGATGTAAAAATGCACTAAAAAAATACGGATAGTGTCGGGGACAAATTTGTTAGCTTTTTAGCTGTATAAATAATACAAAAATAAACACCTACTTTAATAAAATTATAAAAATAAGGAAGTACATGTACGTATACAGCCGCCAATATCGCTGAAAAAGATGAACGCCTTGAAGAAATAAACCAACTCGATTATTTTTAAATATTATCTTTTCATTTATTTAGATTCATTAGGTTTTCATTTTCATTTCTCGTCTGTATTCCATATTCCATACTCATTCAAATCTGTTCATAATGTCATCTAATCTTCCCATTGTTTTATCATTTATCATTTGCCATGCGGTCATTTCTTTTTTAACGCCAAACAGAGTGACTTTTGTTCTTAGGTTTCATTACTATTACTTACTCTTGCATGCAATTATGTATTTGACTTTGGGTTTTCTCTTGGCTTTCAGGGTAGATTTTCATTAATTTCTTAAAGGATACGCTTTTCACATACATAACTACATATATATACATAGAATATACATATATATGTATATGGTAATTCTGAGAGAGGCGAAACATAACCGAAACAATAACGAAACAACAAAAGCCAGCTCGTAACTACATATTGGGTTGGCAAGGAAGTCATGTCGTTTTTTTTAGTAATCGTTTTTAATCTAATTTATATACTTTGCTTTTTTATTTCTGAAAAGGAAAAAAAACGGTCGAAGCTCGCTAAAAATTGTGCGAATTGTATGGTAAAGATGCCATGAGTGATCGCCAATGTCAGCGCTTTGCCAAATTCAGGCTTGGAGATTTTGGAGTTAAAGACGCCCCACGTTCTGGTCGACCATCGGTCGTTTTTGACGAACAAATTCAGGCTTTGCTGGATGAAAACCGGCGTTATTCAACGCGGGAGATGTCAGAGAAGCTCAGTGTGTATACAACGGTTGAAAACCATTTGAAGAAACTTGGCTACGTAAACAAGCTCGATGTTTGGGTTCCGCATAACTTAAAGGAAATTCACCTAACTAAGCGTATCAATATCTGCCATTCTCTGCTGCAACGGATTAAAAACGATCATTTCTTGAAGCGGATCATTACTGGCGACGAAAAGTGGGTTGTTTACAATAATGTCCAACGAAAAAGATCATGGAGCAAGAAAGATGAGCCAGCCCAAGCCACATCAAAGGCCGAGGCCGATATCCATCAGAGGAAAGTTATGCTGTCTGTTTGGTGGAATTGGAAGGGTGTAGTGCACTTGAGCTGCTGGGACGGAATGAAACCATCAATTCAGATGTGTACTGTCGCCAGCTATCCAATTTGGCGGAAAAAATTAAAGAAAAGGAGCCGGCACTAGCTAATCGCAAGGGTATAGTCTTTCACCATGACAACGCTACCCCCACACATCTTTGGTCACTCGGTAAAAATGAACGGAGCTGAATTGGGAAGTGCTACCACATCCACCTTATAGTCCGGACTCCGGACCTAGCACCTTCAGATTACCATTTGTTTCGCTCTCTTCAAAACTCTTTGAATGGTAAAAACTTTGATTCAGATGAGGCTGTCGAAAACCACTTGTCTCGATTCTTTGCTGGAAAAGACCAAAAGTTCTCCGAGCGCGGAATTATGCAGCTGCCCGAGAGATGGTCATTAGTGGTCGAACAAAACGGCCAATACATAATTGATTAATTTTAAGTCCTGATATAAATAAATCATCTTTGAAAATATTGGAAAAAAACGACATGACTTTCTTGCCAACCCAATATATATGTATTTATTTTTGGGATTCTGGGTGACTTAGTCTGGGTAAGCCCTATTTGGAACTATAGTACGCCTGATCAAGTTTAGTGGTAAATAATTTGCCGATAATTTCCTTCAAATTGAAGGAACAAATTCAAAGTGACCATGCCAACTTATCCTATAAAATCCCAGAGCGCCATATATATTTGTCCCTTTCTAAGCTTCTAACGCATGCCCTCGTGACTTACTCGAACAATTTCGTGGAAAAAGTCAGAAGAAGACGACGCCGATTTTGTCAAAAGTGAGTTAAATCATTAAAATAATAAAAAGGTTGGTGCGGTAGTGGAAAAGCCCAGGTGGATTGCTAACGAACTAACTTTTCATATTCCTGCTCCCCAGAACCCGTTGATTGGCCCACAAAATGCAGAACTCCGCCCAAGAGAAAAACCCGGCTTCTGGCGAGGATGCCTGCAGCTTAGCCGGATGCAAAATGGCTGCTGTGCTGAACAAGACCAAGCGGAAGGGCCACCAGTTCGTCTCGGCGCCGTGCGTATTGCCCAAGCCACTGGGCGGCGAGATGGCGAAGATGGGCGACATCCCGGCCCTTTCGCAGATCAGCGGAGGCGCTGGCGGCCAGCCCATCTACCGGATCAAGCCGGGGACGCATGCTCATGTCGTCAACTACATAGCCGTCGAGGAGGGATCCGATTGCAATCTGATTAAGAAGGCCAACGCCGGTGACCCGGAGTCGATGCGTCGCCTGTTGGAGTTACAGCGCGGTACTGCCGTGAGCAAGCTGCAGAAGATCATCGCCACTCGTCGGGGCAATCTTACTAACCTCGTGCTCCGTTCCACGGTGCCCACTCCTGGAGGCGCTGGAGGCCGCGGAGGCCGTGGTGGCTCTGGAGGCCGTGGAGGCGCTTCCGTGGGCAGTGGTCGTGTAACCACGATCCAGATCCATCCGGAACTCTCCATTGCCGTGAAGAAGGGCGTTCCATTTGTCTTCCTGTCTCCGGTGTGAATTCTTCTGCGAAGTACGGGAGCCATAAATATAAATCGAAAAAAAGCTTCCCCTAACTGAGTTTGAAAACTTGTGAAGAACACTCGTTTGTAGACTTTACGTAATAAAATAATGATTGGTGCACATAATGACTCGAATTCTTACTACCAGAAACCTCCAAAAGAGTGCTTTAAGAGACCCCTTCATTCGATTTTAGATTTTCAATAATAATATTTCAAGTACTGATTCTTCAAAGTTCAGGTGACAACCCTGCTGTCAGATGACGATGCATATTCTGCCGTCCCATTTCCTGTTTGTCGCTTGAGACTTCGCTGCGAAGCAAAGAAAACTGAAGAAAAGTAAGATGGGCCTACATCCGAAAAACCTAGGTTTGTATACTTAGATAGTCATGAAAAATGTTCTTGATTTTTTTCGTTCTTTTTTATCTGGGTGTAGGGGTATCAAAATTGAAAACCCTCCTGGGAATCCAATCCCAGTAGACTCTTCTACAACCTAAACATATTTCCGACAGCTTTCATTCAGTTGAATCTCTCACTTCCTACTAGCAACACGCACCACATCAACACTTCGTATCGGTTGAGTAATGGATCCCTTTAAAGTGCCCAAAAAGATGAACCGCAATGTTCTGAAGGCGGTCAGCACCCTCCAATCGTCGCGCACCGACTTTGTGCGAATTGAAGACATAACGCAGCAGGTGAGGGTCCAAAGAAGGAATTGCCTTCCAGTGCAAGACTTAGAACGGGTGGTGAAGGCTTCGCTGGGAAACCTCTACAAGCTGGGGATCCTCAGACGAATGAGATCGAATAAATACGGGCTCAGCTGCCTGGTTTATGGGCGCGTGGGGAGAGCTCCGCCTGGTCCAACCACAAAGACGACTGATACGGCTAATCCTGGTGCACCATTGCGCCGTGCTGGGCGGAGTGCTGTAAGTATGGCAGCGATCCACTCGGTAACGAAATTTATCCTTTGAGTCCTGTTAAACTAGTGTCAGAAGTCTCACACAAATCTCATTTCTTGATTTACTTGTATTTTGACATAGGTTTTTCTATCCTTTCTATGGCATCTATATGACACAGCCGTCCGATCTTTTGTAAAATTAATTCGACATTCGGAAATATTTAAAGAGAGAGATTCCAAAAAGTAGAAGATAATATGTTCAAAAATTAATTTTTCGATTGTTCCTATAACAGGTTTAGGATAAATTGTCCAATTTTCTTAACATTCTAAAATATTAACAAAAATTATATTCCGGGAATATACAATTTTTTCCATTCTTGCGATTATTCCTCTGAGAGCTTTAGGTATATAATATATATCGTGTATTATATTTTTTATATTTGTATATTTGTATGTATATTATAAGGGTAAAAAAATCCGATTTTTCATGATCCCTGCGTAAAGTGTACTGATATAAGTGTCCTGAGCTACTTATGAAAATCATGAAATCTATTTTTCAGCGTGGAAAGCGAAGTCCCGGAAATGAGATGCCTAAGCCGCGTAAGCGCATTCAAAGGAAGAGGAAAGTCGCCACTCCGCAACAAGGTCTCGACCAGCCCGAAAGGGTTCAGAGTATGGAACTGGACGTCCCGGCGGGAGTTCAGAATGAGATCACAGATCCCCAGCCACTATTCGGCACTCCAGGATGGACCTATCCGCGAGCTTTTCAGAACTTGCCAACACTCGTTAGTGGCGATAACAATGTGGATGTTCATGAGGGTGATGGAAAAGAAGGTTCAATGAGCTGCGTCTCTCCCGTTGGCTCGAACTTCAGGCCTGCCTTTGGAAGCGAGTGCGATGTAGGAAATCCTTCTTCAGTCCTGGAAGAAGGTCAACGAGAATCGCCAATACAAGGCACTCAAGAGGCACCAAACGCACTCTTCCTGGATGAGACAAGTCGATATCTTACATCGTGCTTGGTAGATATTTACAGCACGGATTCCCGAAACTCGTCGATAACTCAAGACTCGAATCCTTCTACTACATCTATCGCTCAAGGCGGAAACCTACAGTCAACCGACGGGGAAGTCCAAATTTCAAAGTCTTTAAATACCCAATCAGTGCAACCATCGATCTTACAAAACCCGCGTCGAAGCGTGTCTGAATATGATTTCTATACATAGTTTTTTAAATTATCGTTCCATTTCGCTCAAGTAGAGTTCATCTAATTGTTGATTATGTGTACTTAAAAATAAATTCGGCATTTAATATAAATTTAATATGCTATAAAATATATATTTGTTGGTTTTTGCTACCAAACATAATACATCTCAAAATTATCCCAAGTATAACAGGTCACAACATTTACTAAGTATTGATCTATTGTATATTATTATTTCATGTACTCAGAATTGGGTGAAAAGGTTTATTCCTTGGGCTCCCTAAAATGCTGCATACTTTCAAGCAGAGCATAACCAATTTTAAAAATATTACCGCTCCCCAAAAGTAGGAAACAGAAGCAGCACAAAAGCGTGCTACAAAATGCGTAGGCTTTAGCCACAGCTTTAAATAAAACTAATTCATTTGTTATTATTGGTTCTTTAAAAAAAGTAGATATTTGCATAACAAATGTAGATTTATTTCTACAATTAGTACATGCTTTTTTAGTTTGAAATGGAAGTTGGACCAAATATTGGAGCAAGGAAACATTTGACACATTTTACATTGCTAGGTGGCGCTTTGCCTGCAATTGTGTAGAAATCATGTAGATAATGTTCTTACATGCAAGATAATTGGAAGATAATTTCAAAATACCGACTACAATGTTTTTTTAATATTTTTAATTTTTAAGTTGTGAAATCTATACCTAATTTTTTTAATATAAAGCTTTGCAAAGTTATTCTAAATGCAGACATTACTTTCAATAAGTATAAACTTATTTGTTAAAAACTGACCAGCTAAAGTATTTAAATATTTTTATTCTCTTAAGGAGGGGGTTGGGTCTTGCAAAAAAAATCGATTTTTTTTTTAAATTTGTTTTCTTTTAGATTAACATCTTAAGATTATACAAAAAAAAGTTGTAGGTCAATCGGACAAAAACTTTAGAAGTTATGCTAAAACTAGTACCCTAACCTCTAAGACTTTAGGTACGTAAGTGCGACTTTAAGTGCGTTTTTCTCGAAACCCTGGGAAGCGATTTTTTTTATTTTTTAACTTTAAATATTTTTTTTAAGCCGAAAGTCAAATTTTTCAGGTGAAAAACGCATTTTTGACTTTGGAATATCGAAAAAAAATTCTCAAAATTAAAAAAAGGGCTTCCCAGGGGCGGGTTTTTTTTAATTCTTAAGCGAAATGTAAAAACAAAATGGAAATCCGATCATTTTTAGCGAAGGTACAGTGAACACCGCAAAACGCCTTTTTTTAATAGTGTTCCAGCAATCGCTTTGCCACCGATACATTAGCCGATAGTATCGGCTATAAAAATTAGTGGATGTTATTTAAATGACACTTAATAATGTACAAAAGGTTTGAATTAAATCCATCAATCCAGTTTTTATAGAAAAATCGCAAAGTTAGTCGATTGTTTGGTGCCAAAGACCCTACCCTTAAATGTGAGCGAAATCTCATTGCGCTTTCAGATGGTATTCAGTATTCACTATGACTTATGACTGCTGCGCGGCTTTATAGTGCACAACATACATACCTACGTATAATGCACAACCCAAGATCTCACGTCGCCCCTTGACTTTGACAGACACTACTTTCAATTTCCTCTTGCCATAATTTTTGGCACTTTATGTGCCAGCAGATAAGACATGCCTCTATAAGTATGCATCTCCGCTCTTTTTGGGTTTTTTCTCGTATTTTTTTTGGTGATTTTTGGGCTGGCCTTTCAAGTGTTTAGCGTTAAACGTTTCCTTCGACGACCTCCTCGCTCGAAAGCCATTGATATGCGTTAGTGCTCGCCGGCCGGATCGTTTGTTATTATCCTTTTTTTGGAAAACGGTTCACGTCGCTTTTGCCACTTCACTGGAGGACACGTACCCCCTCCCCCCCGAAAGACTCTCGAATATCAGGTCCGTCCGTTTGTCTTTCAGTATCTCTGGCCTTTTCGGGGCTCACATGCCGTAAAAAATCGGAGAATCCGAGAGGCCGAGTGAAACCCAGAAACTCTCAGCAGTAGGGGGTCGTGGCTGCTGATTGGAGATTTTCCGTAAGTGCATTCAAGTATGGTTTAGATACTAAGTCGAACCCTTAGAGAACACAGTGGTCGATCGGAGTGAAGGAAGCCCGATGATAAACCATTTCTATTACAACACTTTCTACTCAATTGCACAAATACACATATTGCAGTTCTTAGAAACATATAGATATTTTTAAGATTTTTTATAATAGTAAATCAAAAATTGTACGATCCTACAAAATTATTCTAGAGTTATTTCTTATTCCAAAACTTTAGTAATCGGAAAATAATAATAATCTTAAAATATTTCTCCTTATTATAAATACTATTAGGATTTCTTAGAATAGCACCTAAATCCAAAAAAAATAATCAAATTAAATTCTGTTGGGGTATTTCATTTTCCAAAACCTTAACTATGAAAGGAAACTATATATTCCCTCTACCGATCGTCCACTGTACTCCATTGATTATGTTAAAAACTAACCCCTGATATTTCACTTTTTGTCCCCGTTCTCCCCGTAACCCAATGACCAAAGATTTTCATAATCTCCGCGTTGTTGTCAACGGTTTCCCAACTCCACATTATCTGCGGACTGTCCCCGTTCTCGTCCCCGCCTCCGATTTTCCCCCTTCACCCTTCACCGGTAACCCAAGATCACGTTCCCGATCCCGTTCCCATTTACGTTTTCGTTTTCGGTTCCACGTTCACACGTTACCCATGGAAAATTTCGGTAATTATATATGTTGATCAGTTTTCCATCGTTTACATATAAATCTGTGCATTTTCAGTTGTCGCTCGGTTTGTTTTCCTTGGGGACCCCGATTCCCGATTTACATGTGTATTGACTGTCCCCCAAACAACCTACACACATCGTTTTCGTCCTTATGGTTATGGGAAATGCTGTAATGTCGCTGTGTGGGGGGCATTGATTTTCATTTTCATTTCGGGAGTTTAATGAGTTGTAATGAGGTCTGTTGGGATTTTGGGAGCATTTTAATTTAGATTTTTTCGAAGAACAAACATTTTACTAATAATATAAATAATATACTAATAATAAATAATATTATTCTATTTTGTAATGTATATATAATATAATATAAAATAATATATAAAAAAATATTTCCTTAAGTATAAATCAGTCCCACATAATTTGGAAATGCCTATGAAATTTTGCAAATATAAATGTCCATGCCTTTGAATGGATTTGCTCACAATGCCATTATTTTTTTCTGGCAGATTTCTACCATATTCTCTCTTTATTTCCATTGCCTACCCCTGGAGAACTGAGACCCGCACATACAACACCATCGTAAAGATCAAATCATCTGTGACTCCTCAATGACTTTCGGGCAATATTTCAGGGGGCGGGGGGCATAAACAATTGAAACGGCAATTGGATGCCCTGTAAGTGGATACTTGTCATTTGTTTGCAATAAATAAAGGAAAAGGATCGTACTCATTCTCGATCCCATTTACATTTCCACATGCCTCTGCCGCGTTTGGAAAATAAAGCAATTAAAAGTGTTTTTGTCACTGCCCCTGCATTAAAAGTGCACAGTAGAAAATAAGTGGGAAATTAAGAGTGAAATTGTTTGGAAAATAACGAATTTAAGAACCTATTTAGAGGCTATAAACTAATAATATAAAAATAATTAAATAGGTATATATTTGTTTTTTCTTTCTTTTTTAAATGAAACTAAGAATTTGTCTCAGTGCCTCGGCAAAACAGACACTTGTAGGCGTTTCAGGAGCAGCAACAACAGTACAAAAAACAAAGGAAACGAGGTTATTGCCAACACATGGATGCGATTCCATTTGGACAGACAGACATACATATGGGTTCCTTTTAGCCTCCCGCTGATCCTCCCTCTAAAATCATGTAGCTCCTGGCAATCCTCATCCTTATCTTGGAAAAGTTCAATAACATTTCTGCGATAATTTGCATTCATGCCATACGAATCTTTTTCGGTGTGAGTCTTTTGTTCAGGCTGAATTGCGGAACAGGCGCGACTTCCTTCCGCAGGAGACCAGTCGACTTCCTCCATAAAAAGGGAAAACCCAGGGCACTCCCATAGCACACCCCCTCCGAAAACCCCCCTGAGAAGCCCTCGCAGATCGGAGGCAACCAAACCGATCTGCCTCGATTCGCAGAACACCGAGAGAAATAGCATTATTATTTATATATATTTTATCTAAAATGATTTAATTTAATATTAAAAAAGTTTTTCCATGGAAACTAACTAAATAATTATTTATAAAATTTAATTTAAAGTAAGTATTCAATATGGGGAATTTTCTAGGTAAAGAAAAAATATAAATCTGTTTTATATTATATTATTAATATAATATTGTATTATATTAATTTCCATATATTAAATGAATCTTTTTTTAGATCTTATGATATTTGATCTTATTTTGTTTCTGTGCAACATGAGTCTCGAGTTAAGCTCGGATCGGTTTAAATGAGATCAGATCGGATCGGATCTGTGGCACATAAAACATGTTAATGTTGCAAGCTGCAATTTTCAGCGGCGTCGCATCCATCGTCCGCTTCCTTTTGATCTGCTTCTGCTTTCTTTGCCCTTTTCGAAAATAACAGGCTTACAGATTACACTAAGCGTTTTGTAAAAATATATTAAATCTATAGATTATATTTAGAAATACTGGTAAAAATTAAAAAAAAAATGTTATGGATATTGTAATAATAATAAAAAATAATTGATGTAAACATATATATATTTTTTAATTGTCACTAACTTTTTTTAGACCTTTAAATAAATTTCCATAATAAAATATTTATTTTGTATTTAATATTTGTTAATAGATTAATAAATAAAGTATTACAAAATCCTTCCTTTCTTTTTATAGAGTATTCATTTCGACTTGGGATTTTAAATATTATTATTTAGTATTTGTTTATAGAATAATAAATAAAGTAGCACAAAATCATGTTAAAATCTTCCAAAGTAATCCACTTCCTTTGTTTTTATAGGGTATTTAGGATTTCGACCTGCGATTTCCCGTCTTGTTTTGGTTTGGCTTTCTGTTGTGTTTGCATTTCCTTTCTTCAGTTTCGCATTATTCTTTTCTTTTCTGTTTTTTCCCTTTATTTTTTTCTTGCCAAGGAACCGGACTCCGTTGTCTGCTTTATTATTTTCCTCTTCGCTTTTTTGCGAGTGCGTGTGCGCATGCGTAGCTGTGTGCTTACAACATAATTTTAATTTATAGCGTCAGCGGCAAGTACAGTTGAGCCTCGTCTGTCTGCGCCGATGACTCAGAGCGGGAGAGTCCGGGGGGCGAGGGGCAGGGGGCGTGGCCGAAGTATAGAAACGAGAACCAAAACAAAAGCACAAAAATATACGAGATCTTGAGAACTGGAAACCAAAGTCCAGAGTCCTTTGAGTCGGATCCTGTTTTGGGCAAAAACCAAATAACAAATAGCCAGGAACAAGCTCAGACAGACCATCCGTCTGGGTTAATAACCATCTCAAAGGATACCAGTTTCTATTGTTGCGCCGGGATCCCGAAAGGAGTTCACTGTGCTACAGTTTGTTCACCCAAAGTGCGCCCATAAGCAAGTGAGCTAGTTATTTTCAAAAAACATAAACAAATTTAATGCATTTTTTGAACCTTCTTTTAGGTTTAATAACGATATAATATGTTGTTTATAAAAATTACAAAAGCAATTTTTTGTTAGATGAAAAAAAATAATTTTTAGGTTTAAAGCAATTAATAGGAAATGATTTTAGTTTGCTAAGAATTTAATGATTTTTATTAAACTTTTATAATAATTACTAATAAATAAGATCTAAAAATATAATATTTATTTAAAAAAAATAAAATAACAAATGATTTTAGTTGTATACGAATTTAATGTATATCGAATTTGATATTTTTATATTAATTTATAAAATAATAATATGATGTCAGGGCTAAAGACCATTGAATTGTTATATTTTATAGTAATTCCGAATGAAATTTTTTGTTAGGTCTAAAAAAATAGTATTTAGGTTTAATGTGATCTGAAAAATTGCAATCCGCAGTCTTCCTCTTTTTTTTGGCACAAGTACAGTAGGCCCTGACATTTGGCAATTACCCAGTGGCGACGACAACAACAGCTGTCGCCCGCAGATGAAAACGAGTTTCTGTTTCAGGGGTCCCAAAGTACCAAAGTCCCAAAGTCCCGAGGTTCGAAATTCGAGGTCCAGACATCCTTTACAGACCAGACCCGCTAATCATGGAACCGAGCCGATTGACGTTTATTGGATGTCGGATCGTTTCGTGCACCCAAATTATGATGGTCTCGTACTCGTACTCGTACCCATACCCATACCCATACTCTCTGTACCAAATTGGTCCACTCAACATGCGTGTGTCCTGCTCCAGATGGCTACTAGTTGGCTTGGCCATCAAAGTGATCAGGGCACCGCACATATTATATCAGAACATCAAAGGATCGCCCAATCGTAATCATCTTTTATGGAGTACGATTGCCGAAAAATTAGTTGGCCAAAACAGTTGCACAATAAATCCCAATGGCACACGCAAACCGACTGATTGGGCAAATTCCTGTCTGAAATTAGGTAAATATTCGAATGACTTATTGAAATTAAAGAAAAAACAAGAGAGAACGCTATAGTCCAGTACTTCGACTATTAGATACCCGTTACTCAGCTAAAGGGAGTGCGAGTGAGATGGATATATGCACTCGTCAAATATGCTAGCGCCATCTGGTGGCTGTTTCATTTTTGCTCATAACTTTTTAATGGATTGTCCGATTTTAAATTTTTTTTTACAAATTTCTTCATTTTAATAGGTATTAAAAAACACAACAAAATGGCATTTACATTTTTACAAAATCTGTAAAGATGTCGGCGCCAGGCTTTTTTAAAAGTCCTTTAAGTCCTTTTACTCAACAAGTAACGGGTATAATAAGACCATGTTAAATGTTTGATAAACATTATAACAATTATATATTTTGGCAAACAAATTATTTACAATATTTATATAATTTTTTTTCAATGCAAAAAATACTTAATACATTAAGGAAATCTTGGGTTTTTTAAGGAAAATTTTTGATTTTAAAAAATTTAAGGAAAAAAAACGTTGATAAATATTTAATAGAATTTATAACATTTGGTTATAATAATATAGCAAACTAATTATTTTCAATATTCAATTTATTTTCTTAATGCAAAAATTACTCAATACATTTAGGAAATCCTGTTTTATGATCCACAATTTTTAATATCAATACTAAAAGAAAATAGTCATCATTTATATAACTCTTGTTTTATGACTTACAATAATGCTTTACAATAAAAACACAAAGAGCACTTAATTGAGCACATCTATGCCCAACTGTTTAGTTGTTAAGCAGCTGATCAAATCGCGATAATCGCAGTCGCCATCCCCTATGAATCGGACATTAAGTCCCTTATCCTTGTTTCTCCTCCTTGACTTCTTTCTCACAAAATCTGTTAATCAAGACAAACCAAAAACTGATTTGTTTTTGAGCTGGGAATTATTCCCTGATCCCCGGGTGCTTAGAAACCACAAGCTGTGATGGGTTTAACCCGGGTACTTAGGTTGTTTTCCCCCTGCTCGACCAATAAGTGCCGTAAATTCCCTTGCCATTCGCCACCTTTCTCTTGCCATAATCCCGATTATTTTCCTTTTTTTCTGTCTTTGTGGACAGCTGTTTCATGTGGGCCAAAACAAACAGACGGTTTTATTTGCAGAGACACGAGTCAAAAAAAAAGTCTGCTAGAAACTCTTCAGGGAGTTCTCAAGAGTAAGAGTTTCCATTTCGCAGAGACGATCAATCAAAAGGGCAGCAGCAACAGATCGATCATGTATTTACTAACTACACTCCTAGAATTTATTTGCAATACATTTCAAAGAATACTATAGTATATAGGGATTTTCAAGGGAAAATACTTAGTATGTTAACAAAAATAAAATGAAAAGAAATTTGTAATATTTCTGGAAATATATTGCTGTCTAGATAAACCATTGAAATAATACAAAATAAATATATATAAAATATATAAAAGGTTTATTGTCATTTAATTGTTCAAAACCCTTCTTAATTCGCTTTTTAATATTTTTATAGAGTCATTTTTGTCTTTTAAAACCATTAAAATAATAATAAATACATATAAATTAAGTGAATACACTGTAAATCGTTATTTAATTGTTAAAAACCCTTTTTAAATCGTTTTTAATAATTTAAAAATACATTCTTGTCTAGGTATACCATTGAATTAATAATAAATAAATATATATAAAATATATACAAGGTTTATTGTCATTTAATTGTTTAAAATCCTGATTAGCAAGCTTTTTAATATTTTTTAAAATGTATTCTTGCTTGGGTAAACCATTAAATTAATAATAAATGAACATAAATTAGGTGTATACACTGTTAATCGGTCTTTAATTGTTAAAAACCCTTCTTAAATCGTGTTTTATTATTTTCCAAAATGCATTCTTGTCTAGGTATACCATTGAAATAATAATAAATAAATATATATTAAATGCATACACTGTTAATTGCCATTTAATTGATAAAAACCCTTCTTTCAGTGTGTGTGAGTGCACATTTATGACGACCACACATTTCTTGGCGAATGCGCAAGGGGCTGGACAGCATAAGTCCACTCCAGACCAGTTCCTAAGTTCCTACCTGGGGTGTCGCCTTACTTAAGTTGTCAACAAAGGTGTTACATCGAGAAAAACCCAAACCCAATCCCAGTTCCCTTCCCAGTCCCAATGGCAATCGCAATCCCGAGCCCAACAAATATTGCGGTCATCTCCAGCGAAGTGTGACCGTAATTAGCAGCCAGAGATACAGAGAAAATTGCTGAATCTCAAGGAGCCTCACCGCAGGACATCGGGTGGTTCGAGAGTATCCCTCTTTCACTTTGACCACCCTAAGCTGCTGTAGTCTGTGCTCCAATCTGTCGCAAACACTGCTGAAAACGTATGGGCCTTTCAGGTATTACAAAAATTACATTGATTAATAATAAAAATATTTATTTATTTTTTTGTATACCTTCGTCTTTAAACATTTTTCAATCAGCCTATTTATCTTTGTGGTTTTGGTCAATGTTGTCAGAAATAAATTCGGGGGGCCTGATAAAAAATGGAAATTTATTAATTAATAAGTCTTTAAATCTGTTAGAAAAGTCTTGCATTTTGCCTTATATCTTCGATGCTTGGGCATATATATCGCCATATTTTTATTTAAAAAATAATGGTATAGTTAACTCTTCTCGTTACTCATTTTTCAAACTATTCTAAGCTTTTTAAATTTTTCTGTTCATAATAGCCGAATACTCGAATTTAATAGTAGGTACATTAATTTTCCCATTTATTACGAATTTATCAGAAACTAAGACAAACATTTCTTGTAATTTCCGAAAAATTATATTAGTTTTTTAAGAGCTAATTTAATTTTTTTGTAACTAGATACATTTTTATAAAAGTCCTGTTGTCTAGCAAAAAATTGATTCCATTATTTCTTCCATGATTGAATCAATACATAAATAATTTTTAAAAGCCATTATTTTGTGTGTTATTTTCTATTTTATTTTTCTCAATGCCATAATCGATGTTCTTATTAATGAAAAAATTAAAATAAATTTAAGTTTATATCTCTTTATAATCTGGATTACAATTTGCGAACTTTTCCCCGTTTTTTTCGGTGCACAAATCTCTGCAGTGTTTTATTAAAGCACCTTTGCGTTGGCAGCTGCCGCAGAAGGCGACATCTCTGTTGCAATTGTCGGTCATTAGCACGCTGATCCCCCGACTTGTAACTTGACCTCCCCCCGAACATGTACATGTGTATATGTATCCAACCCCCTGCCCACCCAGCACTTTTTATATGGGGCCGAAGTTCAGACTTTCTTCGGGGCCCCCTTTACTTTGTTGTTTTTTTTTCTCTGCGTTGGTAAATCGTCTGCCTTTTTATTAGTTTAGTTTGGTCTTTTGTTTTCCATTTTTCCATTTCTATTTTTTAGGGGTAACCTGGGGGATCTGTGTGGCTCGGACTCGGAGATACATTATTTGGTGGCTGTCTGGTTAATTGAGTGATGTGCGGCAAACAGCTGACTTGCGATAGTAATAATGATGATTAAATTTACCGTTCGCGTTGCCAACAGAAAAAGCGGCAGTCACAGAAAGTACAAGAAGTACAGAAAATAAAGTGTCGCAGCCGCAAAAGTCATTGAACCTTACCGAAAAAATTATTGAAATATTGAAAGAGCCAAAGAGCCAAGGGGCTGTGGGCCCACAGGGGGGTTAAGGGGGCTAAGGGGGTTAAAGGGGGCCAAAAGGGGCCCCCAAGAAGTACACACAAAATGTCTTTTATCACTTTCTTGCCATGTTCCTCTTACGATTTTTGTTCGGCGGTTCGGTTTTTTCTTTGACACAAAATCAACTGATTGCCAGCCAACCGAAATACAAAAACTAAAAAAATAACGGAAAAGAAAACGAGAAAAATCGAATCGATACGCAATAAGTTAAGTGATCCCCTGAGTTGAGCACCAAAGGTCGGGTGCAAAGTAATTAAAAATCGTAAATAGTTGAGACAATTCCCTAGGAGAAGATATAGTATTTTTTATATATTTTTGTATATATAAATATATATTATATTTATTTACATTTGAAATATTCTATAATATTTACCATTCATTTGCAATTAATTGATTTATTTATAGGTAGTTTAACAGGTATTTATTTTATAAATACAGTTTTGAAATTTTCCAGATAATTGAAAATAAATTAAAATAAACTATTACTATTTTTACTACGCACTTTTGTTTGTTAATTAAATATTAATTGGCAATTCATTTATTAACTAATAAGTAGTGTTTTTATTTTAAATTAAATAAATAAAAATAAATTAAATTAAAATGAACTATTACATTTTATGCACTTTTGTCTATTAATTATAGGCATATTAATTTACAACTCATTTATAAACTATAATGAATTTTAGAATATTCCTAAATTTTCCATTAAAAAAATTAAAATAAACTATTAAGTATTATACACTTTTGTCTATTGATTACATTTTAGATTTTCATTGTACGCAAATTATACATTTTAGTTGTAGATGTATTTTTCGGATTGCATCATTAATTATAGGGACGAAGGTGTTACTTAGACTTGTACAATGTACATATATTACAAATATTTAGGAACATGTATTTAATTTAACGTGTTACTTAACTTGGAACCGCCTGGGATACAATTTGTGTTTTTTGTAACTAATGATCCCCACAGTACTCTCGATCATTACTCATTTGGTACCTGCCCACGCCCCTTTTGAGGAGCCATCTTCAGGTAGGAGAGGAGGCCCTGTATCTATATATCTTAAGTGCTATATAGTTCGACAATACTTGGCACGACTTTCTTTTCTTTTTAGCCGGCGCCGATTGATAAATGGGTCTGCATAAGGCGGCAGAAATGAGTGGGCTTCGGTTTTGTTTTTAGCACATATATTATGTAGCACTTATATTATGTAGTTTCCATTTTCGCTTCTGCCGCCGCCTGTCAATCCACATCCACTGGCGGCCTTTCCCCGTATGACATATTTGACTAATTCCCCGGGGTCGAAGACCTCTCGATATGAGGAGCCCCAAAAATAATGTGGAAAAAGGGTGGAAATTGTCCGCTCGCATAATTAGCCAAAAAAAAAAGAATGCATTAATTTCCACAAACGTTAAGTATTTCGCCAATTAAGTGGCAATCAAGCGAGTGTCGGGGGATATAGGCCCAGATATACCATTACATATAGGCGAGTGAGTATTCCCTTCGCGTGTTAAAATTAAAAACTCGTAAAATAGTCGGTATCAAAAACAAACGTAAATTGCAGCATAACAAGCATTTTATGATTCATAAAAACCATTTTCGACCGGGACAGAGGGGCAATTCGGCAATTCCGGTGGGACGGGGGCTGCAATAGGGCTTCCATTAGGGTAATTATGCAATGCAGGGAGCACAGTGCGCGTCGTGAGTGTAGAGCCATGTCACTAAAAGTCATTGCAAAAGAGTGAAAAAAATAAATCATGAGTAAATCACAAGTATTCTCTTTTACCTTACATTAGTATAATTGCTTTTCTGAAAGATACTTAAAATAAAAAATATTTTTTAAAATTTAAACAAGGAAACATTCGTTGTGCCGTTTTCTCCTCCTCATGTTAAAAAATTAAAAGTACGCTTTGAACACGGAATTCCCCTTCGGTTTCAAGGTTTAAAGCCCACTTTAAATTTAACAAGTGGCCGAGAAAACGGCTCTTCAAGTTTTTATGGCAATTGCTGAATTTCTATAGGTCATAATACCTAAGGTATAATATTTGTTCTGCTATCCTTCATGTTACTATACACTTGCCCCACACTGTAGCGCCCCTAGACTCCTGCGATATTGGTCCATTCATCGCATGCCCATCGTTTTAGGGACCCTTTTCCCAAAAATGCGGGATTGTATAGCCGCGAGGGGGGATTTCGGTACTTCGGGGGTTAGTTTACAAAAAAAGCAAAAATAAAATGCAACGATTGCCGAAAGCCGAAAACTGAAAACCAAAAACCGAACACCGAAAACCCCTATGGCGAATCTGCCTAACTGACTAACTGACTGAATGAATGACTTTCTTTCGATGTCTCTCTGCATGTTTGCCTTTTCATTTTCCCGTTTCTTGGGTTTGTGTATGTTTTGTTTTGTTTTTGCCCTGGCTTTCGGGTTAAACATTTCGTGACCTGCATTTTTGTTGTTGAAAATAAATTGGTCGCCAGTTTCCTTTGGCATATGGCAAGCATGTGGCGCACGTACAAGCCACTTCACTCCTTTCAATTATGTGCGAAGGCAACACAGCAGCAACATCGCAACAGCAACACAACAGCAACAGCAGCAACATCCAAGGAAAAGGATGACCCCAGCCGCAGATCGAAAAAGGCAATACTCTTGCCATTTAATTACAAATTTTTAATATTTTTCACATGAGCATTTCTAAAAATACGTTCGGCATTCATAAACCACCAAAGTAATGAAAAAGTAAATTTCACATTTTTCTTTGGGCTGTTTTTATTATTTTAATAGCATTTAAAATAGACAGGGAAAAACGGTCTCAATTGCATCTAAAAATAAGCAACGTTATTTAGAATATGATAGTCAGAGAATAGAAAAATAAATAAAAATGTTAAATACAATATTATTTGATTACCTATATTATTAAATTTTTATCAAATATAAAGTTAAGTATTTTTTTAAAGGCATACCCTTTCCAAAACTTGTATATTTGTTTATACTCTGCACTCCTTTTTCATTAACTGCCTGCTCTTCATTTCCAAAGGCCCCTCACTCTCCTTTAATTACAAACCGCAAAATGCTTATGACACGATCGAGAGGGTTCCTTTATTTATTTTGTGCTTTTTAGAGCATGCTCTTCACGAGTGTCACTTGTTGGCAAAGTCGAAATCGTGATCCAAATCCAACACTTTTTCTAAAGACCGAAGTGAAAAGCAGAAGGAATGTTAAATATTTCAGTGGAAAATATAAGCAAGTGGCGTGGATTATCCTGTGGAAGAATGTGTATGTAATAACTATATAGATTCACAGAGAAAAAAACGGAACAATATGGGATTGATGTTGTTTCATATCAATTTTTCCATAACAAAATGGTATGATTTCATATCAATATGGTACAAAATCATATGTTCGGAAATATCATTTTGATATGAAAACAGATCGGACCAAAATTGATATGAATAAATACCCGATTGATCACAATTTTTGGTGTTTTTTTTTCTCTGTGTTGACATTATCTATGTTCTATAAAACATAGACAAAATAAAGAAAAATTGGTTTTGTAAACTACTTATTTTTGTTACAATTTAACACTTATTAAAATTATAAGATAATAATAAATCATTATTATAAGATAAGCCGAAATTAAATAAGGCTTAAATCTAATTAAGAATTAATGAACACTCTTTTATTTACACATAAAATCTGATGTCTAATAATTAGATTTTTTACTTATTTATATTCAGGACTTAATATAAAGACACGATTTTAAAGGGTAACTATAAAAAATATTTTTCTAATTTCCTGTTAAAGAAAAGAATTGTTACCACAGCGAATATCAGAGGTCTTCAAATGAAGTAGAACGCTCCACCAGGTTCCGACCCATATAAAAACCTCTGATCCCAAAAGGAGGAGGAGAAAAGAAAAGAAGAAACAGCGAGAGATCGGAAGTACTGTCCACAGAAACAGCCCATTGAATGGAGCCATTCGGTGTGATATCTCCACGCCCCCTCTCCCGCCCATAATAATTCCAGCCTACTGTGACGTCAGTGAATACTGCTCGAATGGCTCGGCTGCTATACTTTCCCAAGATCCGGATTGAAGAACTCAAACCGGGGTCTCCGCAGAGTTCGCGATTAATTTATGCCGTCTCGGCTTTGTCTCTCTGCCTTTTCAGCCTTTCAGCTCTTTGATTGATGATTAATCCAGAGTCAGAGTCAGAGTCAGACTTTGACTTTTGGCATTGACGGGCCCAAACAAGAAGCCTGAGAATATGAATAAGGCCTCTGTGTGGGCTGCTCTGTGGTATTTCTTATTATATTTGTAGTTCTGGGCCCTGCTTATGCTTATGCTTATGCTGCCCCCAGCAATCGCGTGTAATTGTACCCTAACCAACGGTCAGATATGGCAATTTGTTGGCACTCTAAGATTTGGCTTCCTAAATAGTTCCATTTTTTAACCGCAAATATCCAGTTATTAAGCGAATCATTTGATGGTATTTAAATCAATTTTAATATTATTCATTTATTATTATCCAAATGCTGGAATACATGCATAACAGTAAGTTTAAAATTTTCAAATAAATAAAAAGAAAATGTACATTAGATTATTTATTTATTTATCTAATTTTAATATAAAATGTTTAAAAACTGAGAGATTTTAAAATTATAAAAATATCTTTTAAGAGGTTTAAAATGTTTAAACTAATAAAAATATATAAATATTTATTTTAATATAAACATTCCATAGTTATAGTTATTTATCTAATTTTAATACTAAAATGTTTTAAAGATTGGAGATATTATAATGGTTCTACTTCCCAGAAAATATAGATTAAAATAGAAAAAGTACAATTATTAAATTTTAATTTCTACATAATAAAATATATTCGAAGAACCTATAAGAGTATTATCAGTTCCCCAGCCAAAGGCTTTTAAATTGTAATTGCAAATATGAACGGAAACGCCTGCTTTGAATGGATAACAAACTGCGACCCTTGCAGGAGTGCGAAAGGGGTTGTAAGGGGGGGTCTAAAGGGGGCCTAATGGGGTCCTAGGGGTCTTGGGGGAAGTATCGGAAATCGGGGTTACGCACAAGAACCCCTGTTTGTTTTCTGTCCACTTTATTTCCCCTTTTTTTTGTCGCACTTCCAGCTAAACATATCAAACATCCCGTGGGTCCGAAGTGGAGCGTGATGTTTGGGAGACCTCTTAGGGCTTATCGATAGAAACGTTCCATTCCCTGGGGAGATTTCCGAAATTCGGCGCGAAATATGAAATCTTAAGCACATCCGCTGTATAACTTATCTTCAAGTGCAAGATCGCCAATAATTCCAAGCTTCCCTAGAGAATAACCCACTGGGTTTTGGTTTCTGTTTCTTTATAAATGGGATGGTGAACCATTGATAAAAAATAACTTGGATACAAAAATTAATATTTCTATGTCAAACATTATTATAATGAAAGTATATTAAAAAAAAATCGAATTATAAGTGGCTTTAATTATATTAAAAACCTACCTTAATGTGTCAACAATTTTCCATTTCTTTCTGTGCAGTAATTAGACTTTCTTTCGCAGCAAGTCAAAAACCGGCTGATAATATCGCTTCTCTAAATAAAACAATTCACTCAGAGAAATCCAATCAAGATCCATTCAACATTCGAGTGGTCGATCGATCGACTGGCCTTAGATCGTAAAATCGAATAATGTTTGAAAGACTCGTAAAACCAAACAAAGGCAACCTTCACGAAAACTAGAAACATTAAATGTAAAATGTATGCGAAGTATATTTTTTGTTTTTCCGTTTTTTCCTCTGTTTTTGCATACATTTCTGTTTATTTTGTTTGAGAGCAAACATAGGCTTCAAAAAAAGATAGAAAAACGTAAAAAGAGCGAAGATCGCTGGGATTGCCATGGAATTGCTTCATAATTAGTTGCTGTTAAACGATCGAAGATCTCGGCGATGACTGTCAAAAAAAAATCAGAGATCAAAGCACACACACTCACGATTTTTTTTTTTTTTTGGGGGGGTTGCGGGGGCAATGACATCTGGAATTTTGTGTGCTTTTAAGTAGTTTGTCATACGACAGTTGAGAACCCAGAAACATTTTTTTCGACCGAAATAGACCGCGATTGCCCGCGATTCAATCTGACAGATCACCGAGCAGAGTTGAGTTATTTCCAAGTTCAAGTGAAGCGGTTACTTGAGTTGGTCTCTTAGAGGAAGATCGTTTAGGGAATACAAAAAATATTTATTGGCATTTAAAGCGAAAAAAAACCTTTATTGTATAAAGATTTGCGATTATAATATTTAAACAGGAATATTTTGTATATTACTATCCACACCAAAACCTTTTAAAAAATGCCCATCCTTAAGGATTATTTGCACCGACAACAAAAATTAGGTAAATATGATCTGCGATATTCAGTATTACCGAAAAGTATACCGAACCAACCTTGGACGATCCGAAAAAGATTTGAGAAATGCATGTCAGCATATCAGCTGCAGCCAAATCGTGTAAATATTTACAGAGAGTGCAGCCATGGAAAATTTGAAATGGGAAATTGGGTTACCTTAGGCCGTTCTACTTGTATCTATCTATCTATTCGGGTCTTGTTTGCGGATATAAACACTTTGTTTACAATTCGCAATGACATTTACGGCCGAATTTATGAACCGAGGACAAGAATTCCCCTACAATTACACTCCCCAAATAAGTTTCTCTTTTTCTTTTCCTTTTTTCGGCAGAGAATACAGAAGAAGCTACAAACAGGTGAGGACGGGAGTGTAGGTTCAATGCTCTGTGGCTACCAAATATTATTATTGGCAGTTCTACGAAACGGGGAATTAACTCATTCATTAAAATTTATACGCCGGCCACTAAAACAAGATATTGTATCTGGGCATCTCCATCTCAGGGCCCTGCGCTCATAAGCATAACGCTCATAACGAAACCTGTGCAGCCCCAAAACGAAACCGAAATAAAAATAAAAATAAAATTCAAAATAATAAAACAAGCAAAGGAGACAAAAAATAAATAAAATAACGAACCCCGAGCCTCGTATTAATTGTCGGCTAAATTTTGTTTGAACACCAGATTTCGGATCAGAGAATCGGAGAACAGGTACCAAAAGAGCAACAACAATGGACGCGAGATATAGAAAAGAAATAGAATCGGAAAAAAGGGGCCGCTAAAGGTCGCCTAATGAAACATTCTAATAGATGCAAAGACTCCGAGGGAGAGTCACCGACTTGGTTAGAATATTCGGCTACACTGGGGAGTTTTTTTTGAGAAATAATATTTTGATATTTTGATATCGAGGAAATCTGTAATTGTACAATGATAAGAATATTTCCTAAAGTAAGGATAGTTATATTATATTAAACAATAAATTAAAAAATAAACATATTTTATTAAAAATTCTTAATAATTTTCCAGCATCTTAAAGTCCAATATTTGTAAAATTATTTAATCTTTAAGAAAACAATTCTATTGGATTTCTTTAGCATTACTTTTAAACATGTTAAATAATTCAATATTTGAAATTCCATCCCTTTCTCCCAGTGCAGGTCCACCTGTATAGGCCGACTTCTTGGCAACAGGTACACAAAGCCTCCATCCCCCTGCCATCCAATCCCAATTCGAATCCCAATACCATTCTCCGTCCTCGTCTCCGGTTTTTCGGTTCGTCATTTAAATAAAACTTAGATTAGTGTCGTTTAGCAATTTGGAATTTTCTCGGCATTTCTGGTATTCCTCTCTTCGCGAGGGGCTTTCAGTTCAGTTCGATTCGGTATTCGGTTGGCTTTTTTTCTTTTTCCTTTTGTTTTTTTTTGGTCGGCTTTGCGCGTGCTAAACTGGACTGAATCGAAATTATTCAAATGCTTTTCCCATGAACTATCGGGCCATATGTGAGTTTGGCCACTGATTCACAACCTTATCGCAAGTGGAACGTTCTGTGGAAAAGTAATTCGCATAGATATAATAAATGGACATGGTAGTTCTATGTGCGGTAAAAATATTCCCAAAGTTGTATTGGAAATAAAAAAGATTTTCATAACTTTATGATATACTTTTCAAGGGGTCCATTACTTTTATCGTTAATTCCTACCCTTCGAAATAAAACAGATCTTGAGAACTGTCAGTGTTATCCAGCCAGAGAGTTTTAGACGAGCTTGGCTCGATTTCTCTTAGGGGGCAGTATAATATAAAAGTACGCCTTGACATTTGACAGGCAGAGTCGTAAAATTAATCAAGAAATGCTGGCTTACTCTATAGTTATCTGCGTTCGCCTCGAACAGCAGTTCAATGAATTCAATTCCAGCCGAAACCAAAAAAAAAACACTATCTTTTAATTTTTTATGATTTTTATTACATTCTGAACGATAGTTTAAACCGAGGCGAGGTCATCGGAACGGAATCGAACGATTAGATTAGAGAGTGTGGCTGAACCCTTCCTCCGATTTCGATTCAGATCGATGGGGTAAACTTTGGAGGGGGCAGAGTACCGAGTACCGAGCACTACCGATGGGGATAAGTAGCCAGTCACTCACGCACTCGAGGCCCCCAATCACATGGGCGCCCGATCAAGTAGTCACAGTAACAAGTCCAACTTTCCTCACTAATTACCAAGTGCCAAACTATTTATTTTCTTGCCTGGGGAAATTTTCCACAGGCCCACGCAAGGCAGATGAAAACTCGGGAATGGGAATATCTTTAAAAAAAATATAGTGTCTGTAGATACCCTTTCAAAAGTTAGGATAAAATAAAATAAATTTAAAAGAAAAAGCATATTTTTATTTTATATTCGTATTTTAAATATAGCTTATATAAAACTTCAAGCCTTATCTGTTTAGTTGTTTAGATTGGACCAAAGATCAAGGAGAAGGCAAATTAAACGACAGATTTTATAAGAAATGTGTTGACAAATGAACGTATTAATTGAACTATAATTCAGCCGATTAATTAAACATATAATACAACAGATATTGACAACTAGAAATAAGTAATACTATAAATAGTTATAAAACTAATCAAATACAAGTCAAGAATTTAAAAAGTAGTTATTAAAAGAGTTTAATAGAAGATTAAAACATATCTTTCGAGGGTTAAAATCTTTGGAAAATAAGTGTTAGGCAGCTCAAAACTGTGAAAGTCAACTGAAAGTCGCTTGAACTATTTAATTTTATTTTTATTTTAGCTTCACACAGATTATTAAGATTATTTTTTAACATTTTCTTTCACGCATCTCTGGCAAACCAGAAACTAACACGTATTTCGTAAAGCGAAAGGGCTTAAAACCTAATTTATCATGACCGTAGGCAAACTATCCAACAAAAACAAAAAAAACCAAAAACCAAAAACCGAAAACCCGATTGGAATTGGACTTTCGAGGGGGGCGGGCGGTGGGGGGCGTGGCCCGTAGGCCTAGCAACCCGATACGCACCTGTTGAACGATACGTTATACGCTATATGCCATACGCAACGTATATAGAAATAGAACCCCGCTCCAGCGACTCTTGTTTTATGGCGGTGGGCTTTCGACTCTAAGACCTGCGTCGCCGTTGATATCGATATGCAATCTTAATAGCGCACACAAATCAATCATAAAAACTTAAAACCCAGTGAGACGATCACCGTGGAAAGAGTTTTCCAGTTGTAGGGCGTGAAATATCAGCCACCCCCAATTCGTAATAAGGAAATGGGTACAGTAATCCACCGAAAGAAAGACTTTTATTTTTATTTTTGACAGAACCCATAGATTTACTTATTATACCCTTGCAGAGGGTATTATGATTTCAGTCAGAAGTTTGCAACGCAGTGAAGGAGACGTTTCCGACCCTTCAAAGTATATAAATTATTGATCAGCATCACTAGACGAGTCGATCTAGCCATGTCCGTCTGTCCGTCCGTCTGTCCGTCTGTTTCTACGCAAACTAGTCTCTCAGTTTTAAAGCTATCGGGCTAAAACTTTTCCAAAAGTGTTCTTTCGTTTGCAGGTAGTATATATGTCGGAACGAGCCGGGTTGGACAACTATATAATATAGCTCCCATAGGAATAATCGGGGAAAAAAATGTAAAAATATTACATCTTGGGTGTTTTTCAAGATATAACCTTCTACTTTTGGAAATACTATTTTGTATCTAATTCTAAATTTTGAATAAAATTTTATCAAAATCGGACGACTATATCATATAGCCATAGGAACGATTGGAAAATTAATGGGAATATAATAGGAAATAAATTATTGCTTCGTTGGTTTTTATTGTATTTTCTTCTACGCTTTGATTTGACTCTTTTTAAATATTTCCGAATTTCGATGTTAATTGTATTTAAATCGAACTACTTTATCATATAGCTGCCATAGGAACGATCGGAAAAATAAAGAGATATAATAGGAAATTTAACATTTTTCGGCTGGCCGAAGCTAATTCCTTTCTTGTTTTTAAATAATTTATAATTAATTAATAAAATCTCTTAAAAATAAAATCTCTTAGAAATGAAATCTCTTTCGAAATAAATACCAATTTCAATTCAAACGACCTTATTTTAAATGCTAACCATTATCTCGAGGCCTCACTGCTGGGAAAACTGTCCACAACTCTCCCCTCGTTTTTCCCCGCACCGAAAGAAGTTCTCAACTTCTTTCCTGCTGTTTATTTTTTAACGATTCGCTGACGCAGCCGTGGAGTTTATCGGGCTAATATTTAATGAATTTAACTAGAATCCGCTGTGTGTTTTGGGTGTTTCTACTCCATTGAGCTCCTCCACGCACCACTTCATCCAGCCGAGTTTTATTTCTTCTATCTCCGTTTCTTGTTGTTTTTTTCGTCTTTTTTTCTTTTATCAATTTTTGTTTACACACAATTCAATGTTTGCATTTTCTTTGATACCCGGTACGTTGGGTTGTCATCGCACTTGTGTAATCATCATCACGATTGTCATCACCACCAGGCCGATAGACCGATAGACAGGCCAAAAAACGGAGGGGGGTGGAAATATCTACATGGAAAAAAATATAACATTTATAACATGAGATAACGTCATTTATACAAATATATTCATACAAATATTCAAATAAAATATTAAAAAATTAATAACTTTTAAATTAAGAAAAAGTTAAAATTAATAAAAAATCATAAATCCTATGCATTATTATTGAGATACAAAAAAAA
The DNA here is from genome assembly GCA_037075285.1 of Drosophila lutescens. Lineage (NCBI taxonomy): Eukaryota > Metazoa > Arthropoda > Insecta > Diptera > Drosophilidae > Drosophila > Drosophila lutescens. The sequence continues at coordinate 54,867 of JBAMCF010001034.1, forward strand.
ATTAAAATTAATATAAAGTCATAAATCCTATGCATTGTTTTAGAGATATAAAGTACGAGCACTGCTTATTAAAATAATGTTTCACACAAAATTTAATATATATCCATATATTATAAAATCCCCAAAGACACATTTCTCTCAGTGTGGCATTGCACTATATTTGTTATCCATATGGAATGCTAATCCCTTGGACAAATGCCGTTTTTGGCCCAGTGCAGCCTCTGGTCGAGTGTAATCTAGAAATTAGAGCACGGAGTCAGTATTTAGTATTTATATATTTGTGTGAGCCACATTTGATATGTGTGAGATACTCGGCTGTATCTATGAGATAACGCGCTTTTTTTCTGCCTCTACTGCAGGTCGGAATTCCCATCGTAGCGATTTTGTGTGATATCAGCTGTTAGCGGGGATATACAAAGAAAATGTATGGGAGTCCAAGACTTTTTCTCAAACGTTGTCCATGTGTTTCAATACAATTTACCTTATTCTTAAAAAAAATTTAATTCTATATGTTTATATAAACTAAGAAGAGGTTTATGAAAATTAAATCATATAAATAGATGGTAAAAAAAGTAGATATATTTATTTTATGTATTTTTATACTCTTTAAATTAAATAAAAATCAGCTTTTACAAAAATCAAATTCAGTGAATTTTAGAAGAATTTTTTTTGGGTTTTGTTGCAACTGTCATTTTGTGTGATATGTTTACTCAGATACAGATAAATGTATCTCGGCGACACTGAAACATTTTCCACTCCACAAGTGCGCAAGTGTGTGTGCTTTTCCCATTGGTGTGTGTGTGTTTGTGTTTGTGTATGCTCTGTTATCTTTGTGCGTTTGTATATTTGTCCGTTTTCTTTGCTCACAAAATTCTCACGTCTGTCAAATAAAACGAAAAAAAAACTAAAAAACTAAGACGAAGACGACAAACGATCATCATGATAATGATAATGATAGTGCACACGAGAAGGAGAAGAGAAGCAGGAGGAGGAGGGACAGAGTCGAGAGGTCGGGAAAGAAGAAGCTATTTGATCCACCCAAGACTTACCATTTGTCCGAAAGATATGAAAATGGTTTTGAAATCAGAAACAAGGCAGCTGGCCAACTCGAGACGATCATATCATTCACACAGGTTCGAGAAAAACCACTCTCGACAAGCTTCTAGGCCATAACTAGTTGGGAATTATAAGACGTAAGAACGAATATCATAATGTTGAGTATAAAAAGGATTCTTTATTTCTGGGTTATTTCTTTCCAAATTGTATTCATCTATGCTTTAATAAAATATCTCAAATTTACTACATTAAAAAATCATTTAATTTTTTAAATAATTATAAGAATTATTATAATTTTAAGACCCCAAAGAGAATTTCCAAATATTTAGTTAAAAAATGTTCTTTGTGTCCACTGCTTGGTTATCTCTAAATTATGTAAAAGTTACTATATCATAAAATAATTTCATTTTTAATAATTTTTTATTTATACCTTAATTTTTTCCAAATACAAATGATCAGTGCCCCAAGATCTCGTCCAATGTTTCTTGTTTCTTTCTTTCAAACAATGTTTGCTTGTTACATATTACCATTACCAAAAACCGAAACGAAAGTGATATGCAAATGTTGACAGTGGCACGGTTTTTATGGAGCGCAAGCGCACGAGACCATCATCATCATCATAATCGGCATCCTCAGGCTCTGTGTACATAGGTAATAGCTATGGTAATCACAATGGTAAATGCCAAGAGCCCCCGATCTTTGCATTTCGGAAATCTGGACCACATAGGTAACACAGAAACCGTAGTTTTCCCCCGTTTTTCTCCGCTGACTTTTTTTCCGGCTGTCCGCACCAAATTAGGTGGTCAGTGTTCCATTGTGGCTCCTCTCGTTTTTAGCGTATATTTAGAAGAGACAAATTAGAGACACATATCCAAAAGTAAACCGTAGCCAGCTGCATGACATTTATCTATTGTTCGAAACGATTTTTAGCCCGTGCTAAGTATTTAACATGGAAAAACTCGTACGTTTGGGTATTTATTCTATCCATTCGTTGGCTGTTTAATTTTGAGTCGAAATGCCCGAAATGCCCTCGATTTGGAATGGTAGGGGGGTATACCTGCCGTATACGTAATTTGTATCATGAGTTAAAATTTAAAATTCAAATAAAATTATCATAATGCCAAGGATGACGATAATAAAGAGTTTAGTTCGATTACATTAATTTTAGGATTTTTTTCAAATTCATCTTAACTAAAGAAAAGATTTTGAGCTTTTAGTTAAGAGAAAATGTTGAATATAAATAATATGCAAGCAAATGATAAATATATATTTGATTTTCAACGGTTTACAGGTAATTTTACGGGCCCATCAGTGTGACCAGGGCCACGTTCGCTTTTGCTTCATTCTGCTTCCTGGTTACACTTATTTTTGGACGCCGTTGTCTGCGAGTGATTCCATCAAAATCGCATAAATCCAAAACAAAACGTTTTAGTCGCCGGCCGCCGACTCGCCCCCCACCTGCCCCGCCCCCCTTTGCAGCCTGTCGCCTCAAAAATAGTTTATGTACGAATTTTTGATTTGATGCCAAAATGTCGCCGAATAAATATGTTTTAAAACAGACAGAGAAAATCTTTTTGCCGCCAAGCGAAATGTCGCCGTACTTTAACCCCCCTTTGTAAAGTTGTGACATCCGCCCACTCGATTTAGCCCCCTTTCATTCTATTTTGTCTTCGATTTGATTGGACTTCAAACATTTATCGGTAATTAACATTCGACCGCGAATTTCTAGCTTCGCTTTCAAGTATTTTTATTATTTTTAGTTTTTGGGCCTTTGGGCTGCCAAAATCCATAATGTTTGCTCGTAAATTCGTTTTAAAGACTTTCCAGTTTGCAGACACAGGCGCATGTGAAACATATTTGGGGGTGACGGTTGTCTGTGGCGAGAGGGGGGAGAAAGGTGGGCCAATGATCTAAAAGCTAAAAAGTCGTCGTCAAGTGGCAAAAACTAAACAGAGACGGAAAAAACTAAGCTAAAGTAAAACATTCGCATGGGGTGGATTTTCGAGGGGCATATGCGACCCTAATGTATCTCATACAAACATTTAAATATATAATTTTTATATAAAAAAAAAAATAATAATAAAATTTGTATACATTTTTTTTAAGATTAAAGTATATTCAGGTCAGGTCAAGAAATACAATTTATTATTAAAATAAATTGTTTATAAACTAAAAATCTGTATTTTATTATTAAATGATATAATATTTGTATACTTTTTTTCGTTAAGTGGAATAGTTGAACAAAATTATCTTTAGGTCATTTTAATAGGTAATTGAATTTGTATAAGTTTTTAAAAAATTATAAACCTTTTTGGTTCCAAAAAAAACATTAAATAAAGAAGAAGTTACATTTTTATTGAAATTATTTGTTTCCTTTATGCTATAATACTAATAAACTATCTTCAGGTCAAATAAATAGGTAACTAAATTTTTATAAGTTTTTCTACCATTTCATAAATGTATGATTGCCTATAAACATTAAATAAATATTAAATAACAAATACAAATTATTATTAAAATTATTTCTTTTTAAACAATTAACTACCAACATTTTTAAAGCTAGCCTCTGACACTTCTTACATTTTTCTGTGGATGATAATGCCGCGCATTTCCCCGACTTCAGTTCCGAAAAATTCCCATGGGTTAAAAGGAAACTTTCCACTCCCCGAAGAACCATAAAAGACCCGCCTTTCTCGCGTAGCGTATCGCACCGTACTTATAAAAAACGAAACTATAGACGAACAAAGACGAAATATAGCAAACAGAACACACACTAAAATAACAACAACATAAGATATAACAAAAAGATTTCACGACTTTTTCGGCGCTGTAATAATTTTATTTTATTTTCTAATTCTGGCAACAGTTGGAACCACATTCGAGATAAATTTATTATTTCATGCTAATTTTTTTATCTTTGACATTCTACGTTGTATTTGGTTTTTTGTTGGATTTTGTGAAGGGCGTTGGAAGGGAGGTGAAAAAAGGGAGGGGGCGGTGAACCACCATATTTCCAATTGTTTTTTTTTCTTAATTTCTTTGCTGGGTTTAAAAAATGGTCCCGCCATTTTCTTTATATTTCTTTGCTTATCTTTTACCAACACGTGCCATTAATTTGGGTTCACTTTTATTTCTATGTTTTATGTATTTATTTTACTTTATTGTATGGAAAATTTCCCGCCTGAACAAGTTTTAACCCGATCTATTTTAGTTCCTCGAGCAAACTCATACGTATATTCCAGATTAAACAGCTTGATTTATTCTCAAGTAGATCATTAGTTGCTGCGAGTCTTCAAAGAAATCGTATTCAAACGTTAGTCTATGGCATTTTTTTGTATAATAAACATTTAATAGTTTTCATTTGTTGACACTTAATAGAATCTTTAATATTCTTCAGAAATAGTTGAGAACAACGAAATGAACATCTACATATCATCATGCGTCTTCAAAGATTACGTTTAAGCCCCCTTTTAGTGCCTACAAGGTTTTTTGTAGATCTATTTAAAACTCATTTGAATTTTAATTGAGTCCTATAATTCATATAAAATTAATTCAATTTCGAATGATTCAACGTATAAAACAGATTTGGTTTAAAAAAAATAAACATATTTATCAAATTGAGTCATACAAAAAACGTTGATATAAAAAACCCAAATGTTATCAACGTAATGAGCTTTATTTAATCTTTTAACGTTAAATACCACGTAAATTTTTATTTTTGTTTTTCAATAAATTTAAAACTTTCTTAGAAAAATTTATGGCAAGCAATTAGTAATTCTAAATAATTTACATCAGCCTAAAAAAATTATTTTAAATAATTTTTCAACCTTTTAGGGATTAAAAAAAAATGTATAAAAGTACATTTAAAAAGATATAGATTTCTTACAATTCATTAGGCACTATACCGTTTTATTGGCCATCTCATTTTAATTTTTGTGTATTTAGAAACAATCACCGGTGGAAAATTTTCCACCAACTTGGAAACGAGTTCTCCCGATTTCTCTGAATTATGTATAAGCAAACATATGATATATGCCATGCGATTTGTTTTTTTTTTTTATTGATTTGAACTCTGAGGCAACTGCGTAGATGTCGAATTCAAATCCATGACAGAAATGTTGAACATATTCTGCAATGTCAACGAATATTTTTTCTCGTGTCGTATAAGGTGACATTTCCTGCAAAAACGGCCTTCGAAGCATTTTCTTTATTTTATTTCGGGTGGTTGTTGTGTCTACGGCGCAGTTTAGTCCACTTCGGTCCCTTGCTTTTTGGCCAAATTTAGCTGACACTTTTTTCCGTTCAACAAACCGCAAAAAATGCAGAAAAATTCAACAAGCTCAGGCGAAATTCAATTTCTCACATCAGTTGAGAAATAGGAATTATTGATTATTGAAAAAAAAGCGAATGGTATACAAGGCAACCGATTATGCGCTTTGTAATTCAATAACAATAATAATATTGTTTAGCAGTTATTAATCGAATGCCCAAACACCAATTTGCCAACTCGTAATTTAATATTTTGAAAGCTGAGTACGAAAAAAATTTAAACAATTTACAGAAGTGTTCGAAGCGAAATTGAATGAAAAGTTTATTATGCAAAGAAGACTGCAAAAAAATATTCAGAGCTCGTGATACATTTTAAATTATTTTTTTAATTGTTTTCAGCAAGCATTTTCTTTTAGAATTTACACTGAATAAAAAAGTAGTTATTTGTACAGCTGGAAAATATTGAAATGTTAATTCGAAAATATTTTCTTTGATACAATTTAGAAATTTAAAATATTTTTGTATGTGGAAAAATGTATTTAAAAATATAGGTTTACGATAATTTCCTTTAAGAGGAACACTTTACTAAGTAATGCAAAATTACAATTAAAAACACATAAAACTGTCTAAAAACTAGTGAACTAAATTCAGCTACTGGATTTCGTTCCCTTTTTCGCAATTATTTCAAGTGGCGCATTACCATCCCCCTGCCGCCGCCTTTCGATATGATCTATCAGCATATATTTCCATATTCATATAGCTTTGCACTTGAAACCAATGGAAAAAAACGTTGCGTTTTGAATTTCCATTAAAAACGATTTTCTAGAGTAGGAACTTCGTTCTCAAGAACTGAATTTGAGAAGACCGGAATGTCTGACTGCATGGGTTTTTTATTTTTACTTACCATATTTTTTGTAAATATTTTATTGGACAAAGCGGAAGGTCTTAAAAATTTTTTGCACGCGCCAAAGGTTTTCTTTTTTTTTGGTGTTGGTATTATTTTTGCAGAGTTTAATGCCTGATTACCTAAGAAAGACAATGTAAAGTCATCATTTTTTAATAGGATTATATCGTTTTAATTTTACAATTAAGAGATAAATATCACTAGAATATATTTAAACAAATTTTGTATAACTTGTAAATGATATGGATGCCACATTTCCGAAGATCTAGGCAGGTGGGTGGTATGTATCTATATATCGTCTATATAAATCGTTAACTGTCGCCGATTCGTCATGCGTGTCAAGGTTGTGGGGCCAAAGTGCGTGAAACTTCTTATAAGTTAAGTTAAGTTAATCGGACAACTGTGTGTGCGTGGAAAAGCTGTCAAAACACGAATGTGATAAAAGCCAGCGAATGTTTAACCCTCCATCGCCTATCTGTCCCGTCCCGTCCCGTCCCGACCCTCTCTGTGCTTTTTTCCCATATTCCTTCGCCTTCTGAGCGCGTGGGAAAATAGAAACTCAACCGCAGAGTTTTATTTCGTTTTGTTTTTTGCTCGTGTTTTTTGTTCAATTTCTTGTTGCTACAGCAAGTTAGATAAAATGGAAACAAAACGGCGGAAAACGTCGTAATAAATGGGCTGGTATACGAAAATTTGATACTCTGCTCGAAGAGGGCAATATGCAGATAAAAATAAGGTTTTGATTAAGAAACAAGAAAGGAAGCTAGCTTCGGCCAGCCGAAGCTTATATACCCTTGCAGATCATTCCTATTAATTTACAAATCGCAAAAATGTTAAATTTCCTATTATTTCTCTTATTTCCGATCGTTCCTATGGCAGCTATATGATATAGTAGTTCGATTTTGATAAAATTAAAATCGAAATTCGGAAATATTTAAAAAGAGTCATATCCCAGAGTAGAAGTGAATACAATAAAAACCAACGGAGCAATAATTTATTTCCTATTATATTCCCATTAATTTTCCGATCGTTCCTATGGCAGCTATATGATATAGTCGTCCGATTTTGATAAAAATTTTTTCGAAATTCATAAATAATTAAAAACTAATATTCCCAAGATTAGAAGGTAATACTTCAAAAAACACCGAAGCTAGAATTTTTTTAACGTTTTTTTTCCGATCCTTCCTATGGGAGCTATAGGATATAGTTGTCCGATCCGGTCGGTTCCGACTTATATACTACCTGCAATAGAAAGAAGACTTTTGGGAAAGTTTTAGCCCGATAGCTTTAAAACTGAGAGACTAGTTTGCGTAGAAACAGACGGACAGACGGACAGACGGACATGGCTAGATCGACTCGTTTAGTGATGCTGATCAAGAATATATATACTTTATGGGGTCGGAAACGTCTCCTTCACTGCGTTGCAAACTTCTGACTGAAATCATAATACCCTCTGCAAGGGTATAAATATACAAGAAACTGAAAAATACATATTACAAATTGCCTGCTGTTTATCTTTAAAATATATGCATAATATATAGTTAATAATTTATAATTAAATATATCACTTTAGGGATTTTCTAATATTTAAAACGATTTCTATATATTTTATGTGTGAGCCTAAAAATGTATAAAATATTATATTCTTTATCTAAAATATCTGTTCTTTAAAATATATGCATGATATATGAGATATATCTAAGGAAGCGCCTTTTATTTAAATTGTTAATTAAATATATTACTTTAAGGTATATTCGTTTATTTTAAATGACTTACAAAAATTGATTATAATATTTAAAACGATTTCTATAGGTTTTATGTGTGAGCCTAAAAATGTATAAAATATTATTTTCTGTATCTAAAATATCTGTTCGATTTCCAAACATTTGTAACAAAAACTTGTCGCTTTACAAATTCTCCTAATTAAATTAGGAAAGAATCTGCAACTATTCCGTGTCACGTGTCATGAACCGCGATCCACCGATACACCGATCCAACCCGGAAGAGTGGTGTTGGGTGGTTTTTATTTTTTTTCGGTGGTTCCAGTGGTTTCAGTGGTGCTATTACTGGGCAGGTGGTGCCGATCCGGACTGGTTCGGTTCGCTTTGATTGTTTGGACATTTCCATACACTTGTCATGCGCCATCGATCGCCAGTTATTACACGGAAAATATTTCCTTCAAATAAAAATATTAAAAGTTTTATTATATTGCTTTTTAGGGCTTACATTAAATATTTTAAAATAATGATAATTTTATACATAGAAAATTCATGATCAATGGGATCCTATTATTTAACTTAAATTAAACTATATATTAAACTATATATTATTTTTATTAAGTGCCCACCTATTTTTCTCGTTTTTTATATATTTAGATTTTCTTTAATTTATTTAATTACACTTATTTTTTTGAACTTATATTTGTGTCACATTTAAACTCGTTTAAACAAAATCTTTATTAACATTTAAAAAACCAATACATTTAATTGGTCAATTTGTTTTATCGTGTAGTTTTTGTGAAGGGCTGCGAACCGGAATGGACCACCAGGCAACTGGAGCCACACTCCACACTCAATTGATCAACAGCCGATCGCTTTGAATGGATTGGCTTGGAGGTAAGAAAAAACTAAATACATTTTGGTTGCAGGAGCGGGGAATGTGTGAATTGTGCCCACTGTGCGTTGGCTAAAATTCGTAAAAAAAAACACAAAGAAAATGCAGTAAAATAAATCATCTGGTTAGAAAAACCTAAGTTAAATTATAATAATATAAATATATTTTTATAAGCCTTTTCCGAAAAAAAACAAATTTTAGGAAATACAATACATAATAAATATGTTGAAAACAAATGTATCCTGTTTTTATTTTCATAACGAAACAAATACTTTCGTCGAAAATATTTCAGCAAGATTAGCGAATCACACTTACGGCGACTCAGAAACCCAAGATTAGTGATATGGAATTTATGGGAATTAATTTGCGTATCCAGCTAAAAATTTCAGATAACATATAAAATGTAAGGTTCCGCTAGTACAGGAAACTCGTCAAATTCAATTACGTAAGTAGGTTTTATATAAGTTCAGTTAAGTTTTCATGATAAGGCCTTGAGAAATAATTCCAAAAAATATACATATTTGTACAGCGACTTAAGATGTAGATAAAAACCAAAGATTGCAAAACTTCATAACAGATGACATTATGTTTTTTTATTATAAAATTTCTAAGCTCCTAAAACTATTTGTTCTATTATTAATCCAAAGATATGGCCAAAAAATAACGATTTTGGCCCACTGTTTTGATTCATACGTTCGGACAACAACAAATGCTACAAAAAATACCAATAAAAAACGAGGTTCACGGTCAGCGATGTAATATTTTAATTTATTTGGCGTTCTTTCTTTTGCCCTCCACATTCGCCACATGCGTGTTTTTTTTTTAAGTCGTACAAGCAGTTTGATTATATATTTTTTTTTTTTTTTGTTAAATTTTTCTTACTTTTCTAAGCACGAAGTCTTTGTTTGTATTTTTCTGGCCTTTTTTTTGTTTTGCTTTTCGATTCGTAAGCTTTCAAAATTCTCCCTTCCGAACCGGCGACCCAAATAAAAATCCTCTGGCTTTATCTACCATTCTCCATCTTTGGTAGATTTTGGCACCGAGGTGGTAATAATGGTCTATTGTTGTCACCTTAGTTAATGAAAACTATCATTGCTGTCGATTAGTTTCAAATAAAATATGTTAAAGGCTAGAAAAAAAGACCAGTACTAATTTTAAATTTTTGGAAAAATTATTAAATTAATGGTAAGCCACTTTAAGAAATTTTAAAAAACTATTTAGCTAAATATTTATTTAATTTTAGATCTGAATGTATTGTATTAATGTATTTCAAGATTTAAGAAAAGTATAAACCACTTTAGTATATATTTCCTTGAAGAATAATTGTTTTTAGTTATAAAAATTATATTACCAAGATAAATATATGTATTTAGTTATAAGCATGTATCTTGCACAATAATATTTTGTCCACTGTATTCAGTTCGCTTTGGCTTTTCGCGATTTCCCATGGCCTCTTGTTCATTTTGTTCATTATGTAGAAACTTTGTTTCGATTTTCGGGGCTCTCGGCTCGATATGTCCATTAATCTTTCGCCTCATATTGAGTGGTTAGCCCCCCTTTTCCCTTTCCCTTCCCCTTGGGGCCTTTGTTCTTCCAATTTGCTTAATTAACTTCTAAACGTCGCATTTTTTTAAGTTCTTCTTATTTTTTTGCGATATTTTGCACGCTTCCACTCAACTTCTTTTTTTATATTTCTTTCTTTTCTTTCGGGCCATGCGAAATTCCCTTTTCGACCAATTAGCAGTTTCGTTTTGGCCTTTTATCTCATCGAAATTTTTCTTAAATTTCGTCTTTTGCCCGTGGAATGGAATACCAGTGATCATGTCAATATGATTATAAGCCTTTAAAAAAAAAAAAAAAGAAGGGTTCCCAAAAGGTTATCGGCAAGAAGAAAGATAATCATATTTCCTAGGTAGCTTAAACGATTATTCCTGAAGTTTTCCTTTTTTTAAATACAAAGGATTATGTTAAGAAAATAATATTCTTATTAATATAAAAGCTAATTTTGTATTTTAACTACCACTATTTATTAAAGATTTTTTTTTAAATTTAAAACCTTATAATATCCCAATATTTTCACAATTCTAAACCATTTAATTACCACTTTAAGTACATTTACCTCCCCCGTTTGACATATTTTATGGGACCATCTTAATCTACTTCCTTACTCCATCATCTAGTAAATTTCTGTGCATATCTTTATTAACTTAAGATCGGCTAAGTTGGCAGTTAAAGCCTGATAACAGTCCATATATATGCATGTGCTAACATATAGTGGTTCTCTGACCTTGGTTTGCGTTGCCCAAAATTTATTGTTATTTCTTTTTTGGGGGTTTTTTATGGTCCGACATTATTAATATAATCAAAAAACTTTGCGTGGAAAAAAAGTGCGAAATGAAATGCGTGAGGCGCAAAAAAATGTTTGAAATGTGAAATAAAAAAAAAATATAAAAAAAAAAGACGCGTATGCTAAAAGCTTAACGCGGCATTTATTTCTTTTGCAGAATCGCGCGATACGGACCTTGATTGATAACCAAACTATATATAACTATATACATGTATATACTATATTTACCTATAGTGCTGCTATAGCAACCAAAGTTAAAGACCTTCGAAACGGCAAAAAAAAAAAGTGAAAAAGAAATACAAATACAAATACCTAGAAAATATTTCACAAAAAACGAAAAAGTGATAGTAAATTAGTTTAGTTTAGTTTGAATTATACTACGACACTTAAGTGTATGACAATTGATAAGATTCCATTCGGCCAGATATAGATACTGCGCTGCCAACTAAACGTATATAACTATATATACGCACGATTCTCGATACGGGAGCCGTTTTCCTCTAGTTTCTTTTGGGGGGAGGGCAAACTTTTAATTGGCGACTGATTAAAAGGGGAAATCACAGCGAATCCCCTCCAGATATTTCGGGAGATAATTCCAGAACGCCGGATATGATGATCGTCTAAAATGGGAGTACGAAAACGGAGGATTCATTATTAGGGAAATTAAAAGGATAATTAAGCGAATTCACTAAAATATAGATATATTATCTTAAGTGGAAAATCCCCCTTGGTTCGATTTGGTCGATTGACTTAAATATCTCCCTCAACTTCCTATTTAAACGCCAGGAATTCGGAGAGATATATAGATAGATATATAGAAAAGCGACCCCAGGTGGTCTAAAATTAACATAGCCCCAAAGTTTTTCGGTGGCAAGAAACTGCCGCTTCTAAATCTGTTGGGATACAAAAATCCCGTCTAAGGCTGACCAAAAATAGTGCATCTATCTTTGCATCTTTATCTGTATCTTTGAATTTTTAAGCAGAGAGAAAAAGAATTTAGGGATTTCTCTTTTCAATTCTTTAGAATTTCTTTAGGTATATTTTCGATAACAAAAACACCTTTCGATAATTAATCGATTTTTTCGATATTTAAATTATATTTTCGATATTTTTTATTCCGAAACTATCAACAGGTTTTATTTGGTGCTCAAAAATAACCTTTAAACAAGAGAGAACGCTATAGTCGGGTGCCCCGACAATCAGATACCCGTTACTCAGGTAGAGGGAGTGCGAGGGAGATCGAGATAGAAACTTTGAACACGCATAACTTTTTAACGAATGGTCCGATTTGAAAAATTTCTTCTACATTTCGATAGGTATTGATAAACACAATAAAACTGCATTTTTACTTTTCCGAAATATTGAAATTTTTAAAATCGTATATAAGCGATTGTGGGCGTTAGAGGGGGCGTGGCACCTTTTTGAAACAAACTTGCGCTGCGTAGGAACTCCTAGAATCTGTATGCAAAATGCCAATCTTCTAGCTTTTATAGTTTCCGAGATCTCAGCGTTCATACGGACAGACGGACAGACAGACAGACAGACAGACGGACAGACGGACAGACGGACATGGCTATATCGACTCGGCTAGTGACCCTGATCAAGAATATATATACTTTATAGGGTCGGAAACGCTTCCTTCTCCCTGTTACATACTTTTGCACGAATACAATATACCCTTTTACTCTACGAGTAACGGGTATAAATACTTCAGCCTTTCGATAAGAAATATATCTAATCGATTATCGAAATAATTTCGATATTTTACTTAGAACTTTTCATTTTTAATCTCAGTGCTATTGGTGTTGTGCTGTTTTGGGAAGTTTGCTGATATATATTTTAGTTGTCTGCCAGCGGCAAAAGGTCACGCTCTTGGCGGCCAGAAAGAGACGACAGCACGCCGGCGGAAAGAGACGGCACGATGCCGAATGACAGACGTGAGTGACAGAGAGCAAACGGAAAACACAGAAATGGAAAGCGAAAGAAAAATTCTGTTATCCGAAAATAAACAAGAAAATTATCTCGGCACACAGACGGGGAAATATTAGTTTTGGTGGAAAGCCGAAGAGCTGGATTTTCCCGCTTATCGTGCGTGTGTTTAACGATTTTCCCCGACGATAGCCTCAAGTGCAACATTGACGAGACGTCGGGGGTCTGAAGTGGCGAAGTATCTCGGTATCGGGGTATCGGAGTAGCAGGTATACCCAGCGAGCCGATCCCGATCCCGATCCCCAGTCAAATTTTTACCTCCCCTGGGGTCTTTTTTCTCTGAATACCCCTTTGATTTCGGGAGTATTTTTTTTAACAAGTTTTTAAATAAAATTTTATAAAGTCTAAGCCAATAACATTTGTGCAAGTATTTTTTTAAACATAATTAAACTAAAATTTATGATGATGATGATAATATTGATCAAATTTATGTCAAAAAATCTATTCATTTAATTCGTTATTACTTTTTTGTAGCTTTGATAAATGCATCTAATCGTATAGATGATTATATATATATTTTTTTTAATTTTATGATGGGTATCCATTAGTCGAGTAAATCCCATTTGGCATTCTTATAATTATTTTTCAGATGTTTTTTGGTGTTGATTGTTTTCCCCCGTGGCTTCAATTTGGAACTCCTCGAGTTTCTTCTGTCGAGTGGGTCCTTTTTTCCTCTATTTTGTTCTTTGCCCTGTGCCACTTGTGTGTGCACCACTTTCCGAGCACTTTTCCCCGGAGATCACAAGTGCACGGCTCTCGAGGGAATGGGGAAATTATGGATATTTCCCTACCGATTTTGATTCATGAGGCTTAAAATTAGTCGCCGATCAAGATAGAACAATTAGTGGAGCGCATAGGATCCCCCAGGTTGAGTTGGTTGTTGATAAAGCCTAAAAAATAAAGGAAGAAATTGATTAATTAGAATTAATATAGTGGATAACACAAAAAGAAAATAAACAACTTTTTAGAAAACCCACGTTTCAATTGTTCTATCATTATTTAAAATATTTTATTTTAAATAAATATACTTCTGAATATTATTAAATAAAACATTTAATTATATTGTTTACAAATAATTCAAAAAATGTATGATGTTTAAAAAAAATTAAATAAAAAATATTAAAAATAATAATAAAAATAGGTAAGTATAAAATTAATTAGATTTAAATAGTATAAGTAATTATATTGTATTAGAAATTTAAATGTTTTAAATTGTGACTAACGCAAAAATGTCAGAGTAGAAATACTGTAGCGTTAGGAATTTTTTAAATAAAGCTAATAAATAAACAACAAATGAATAAATAATATGCAAATATTTTGTTTCTTAGCCTTCCCTCGAAACCAAAATTAAATTTGATTTTTTCTAGTATCTTAACATATTCCTTGGGAAAATCTGCCTGCTCCAGGATAAGGTTTTTCGCCATCAATTTCCCACAGGCCGCCACTTTATTTTTGCATCCCATTTCCCAGGCTCATTTCCAATTGCGATGCCAATTCCGAATTCCCAAGTCAGACGCACAGACGTCGCATTAACCTGGCCCACGGAATGACCTTGAACCTGAGCCTAAAAGGATAAATACAGCAAAAAAAAAAGGAAAAAATAAATGTATCAGGAAAAAATAAAAAAGAAAGTAAGGCGGGCGAAATCCTGGAGGAAGAGATGCCCGACTGAAATCGCTGAATCCTTTGGAGATTTTCTTGATTGCGCAGGACGTGCAGAGGAAGAAGAAGAAGCTGGTTAAGAGGATGTGGAAGTGTCTGTCTGTCTCCACCCCCTCCCGTACCCTCCCCGCTTTTCCGCCCCTATGGCAGCCCCTATTTTCCGAGCCACCCATTTTCCCATTTGTGGTTGAATGTCCTTTCGCCCGTCTGACAAGTTTGTTTTGCTTTTCGCCCGGGTTTCATTATCGTTTTGAAGGTCGCAGACAGCACCGCCTTCCCCGCCCCCTACCCATGTGCCACGCCCACCCAGCCGTGTGGAAATTTGTGCCAAATACGCAGACAGCCGCAAATGGCAAGGAAAAACCAACAACACAGAAAACCGAGGGATAAAGGATGTTTTGGAATGAGAACAAGCATTCCCAAAGACACTAAAATAAAAATATAACAAATTATATAAAATACATATACAACAGGTTTTGAAGTTAGGAACTAAAGTTAAAAAACAATAAGGGTATATTTCTAGTCGTCTAAGGAGGGAGATGAAGGTCTTCAGACACCAAAAACATTAAAAGCTCCTAAAAACCTTAAACTTCGTGGTATGAAATAAAGATCTTTAAATGTATTTGAATTTATTAATTTTTTTAAATTTTTAATTTCAGAAAGAAATACCAAAAATTATTATTAAAGTGTACAGAGAAAAAAATGTTAAGATCAATTTGAAGGAAACTTTATTGCGCATTTGATATTGATTTCATCACTTTTTATAATTTTTCGATTTTTAATTAACTTAATAAAATGAATAATATTATAATATAAAATGGATTTAATCGAAATATCGCTTTTAACGTTTTCGAACATATCAACGAATTTCATCTGATCTATAATTTAATTTAACTTATAATCAATTTTTTTATCAGCTCACTTAGTAAATTTAATTGATATTGTTATTTTAAATTAAAGTAATTTATTAATAATTCCGCACACCATTTTCAATTAAGGATCTTTATGCGTGCTTTAATATTAATTAATTTTAAGCCACAATTAAGGTCATTTAAGTGTGAAGGAGGCCTTAATGATAGCTCTACTCTATATTAATTAAAACTGGAGTGAGGAAATCGTTAAGTAAGTTGTATCAAATTAAATTCCTCGCTGTGCACTGTGCGAAACTTAATGTGTGTTTTGGGATGGGAATGGCGATGAAGGGGAAGTGAAAGTAAGAGCGAAAGTTGGGGTGAGCATTGGGGATCCATAAAAAGGTGTCGGGGGAGGCATTATGCTACAGGGCACACACCTCCCAAAAAAAAAACCCAATTCACTCGCCTTCATTATTTATACAATTTCTGTCTGACTTGTAAAATCAACCTTGAACTTTAGTTGTAACTGGAGTTTATAAAATATTTGCCATAAGTTAAATAAAAAATAACCATGAAAAACTCTAAGCAAACTATCTTTTTATTAGAGAATGAAAAAGTTTGATTTTCATAACTTATTCATGAGTAAAGTAGAATAGAAAAGCCAAGCAAAATTAAGAATATTTAAAAAGCTTTTTTTTTAAAGTTTGTAATTAAATTCGAAATATAGTTCAACATATTCGAAAATATAACATAGTTTATTATAAAAGATCATTTAGGATATTTGTTCCTATCAACAATGTTTCGGCAACATGTTGTGCTTATCCACATTGTTGCTGCAACAAAAAATCACAAAAAAACTCACTCAATTGCGCGCGAAATCTTCATATCTCTCTCTTTCGCTCTCTCCTCTCCTCTTCGTTTTGTTTTGAGTGCAGCGTCTGTTTTGCTTTTGCGTTTTTTTTTGTTTTGTGTTCCGTTATAAAAGCGCCACGCTGCAGTTTTTTTTTGTTTTTTACGCTCTTTGCGAATTTCTTGGGCGTCCATGTGTGTGTGTGTGAGCGCAACTGTACCGGCGTCTTCTGTTCTTCTTCTTCTCTTCGTGTCTGAGCTTTTTGTTGTTTTTGCAGCTGCCGTTTCTCCTTCACCTCCTGCTCCTCTTCACCTTCGTTTCTTTTTTTTGTTGTCTGCTTAATCCTTTGGAAATCCGCATGCAAAATGTGTCAGCACCAAAGGAAAGTGCAAAAAACAAAAAACAACTGCAATGAAGACGAGAAGAAGAAGAACGATGCAAATTGCAATGAGAAGAATGTAAATAAACGGTGGAAATAGAAGACTGAACAATGGCGACCCCAAAACTAACGGCAAATTATCATCAAAGATCATAAACTATTCGACTTTACTTTTATATTATTGTATGTTATCATGATAATACAATTATTTTTATAGAGTAGCACCAGAGAATTTTTAAATATTTTTCATTGATATGTACTGATTATATTATTTATAAAAACTAAAAGGTAAAAACTAGGAAAAAAAAATAGACCAACCCTTAACCGAAATCCTCTCCTTACAATCGCCACCTTCGAATGGGGCTTTACCTCTATAATTACGCCTATGAATCAGTTATGCCAAAATACTCGAGTCTTGAGCTCCTCAAATAATTTATAATTGTAGGTTTGCACAGGCGTTATCTCCTGATACGAAGAGGCGTCGAAAAAGGTGGCGCCAAAAAAGCGGTAATAGTAAATGGGTACACTTGGCAAAAACAAAGTTAATATGCACTTATATTTTATAATCTTAAAGCTAATACACAATATTTAAACTAAATTAAATTTTTTGATATGGACGATACGCACTAAGGTTCTTGATTTCACTAAACTAATTTTATTATTAAATTCTTGGAATATTTTTATGATAAATGGTTAACGATAAGAAAATACTACTTGAGGGGTATTATACTTTAAATAGTATATGTGTGTATACGAAACCAGGAAATACAATAAGAACAGATTTTACTAGAATTCTTAGTAGTAAAAAACACACTACGAAATAATTCTAAATATAAATGAATACGAGATAGCGACATTGTTGCCAAAGGAATGGCTAGTGCGCAATGCAATTTACGATTATCGCGTTATCAATGGGAGACGATAGTTTCTGGCCTACGGGGAGCATAACTACAGCTCGGGGCCCGGCTTTATCACATTTGAATTGCCATTACAATCACACTAGTCGACACCTGTCGACGGCGGCGTCAGAGTTACATTGTTGCTGCACGTGTAGACCGTTAAATATCAAGTCAAATGAACCTAGAGATGGTGTGAAATTCATTATAGGACTAGTTACTAAAGTAGTTCTAATGTACAAAGCTAAATTAGCTAAATTATAATGAGTTTTACTTGAATTTTTGGATTACCGGAGTAATTCCACAAGGTCTTCTCTTTTCCAGGGTAATCTAAGCCGCCATCTTGTTTTTTCTCTCTCTTTCGATTTGAGAGAATTTTTAGGGAGAGTAAATCGAAGAAATAAGATTATTTAATATAAAATTTACACTGTTCAATGGTAAATACTATTGGTCATACATTTTTCCGATATAACATGTACAATCGGTAAACCACCTTCTTTTTGATCCCCCGTTAATCTTTGAAAAAATGGTTTAGTTTCAACACCGAACTCATCCATCTTTAAAGTTCAAAAACCATTGTTTATTCATATTTTAATTTTTGGATGATATTTTATATCAATTTCTACATTTCATTGGTCCTATCACTGTCATCTCTGATCATTTTTACGAGCAAAATGGGAGGTTAGCCGGTTCCGTTACGTCGATTTTTTGAAAGCTTAGCAAATTCTTGACAAACTTGATATGGAAACTCGGCAGCCACTTGTTGCCATTATTTACGCAGTTGGTTTTTCTCCTCTTGCACACTTTCCATTTTCCCCCGAACGAAAACGGGGCAAAAAAATAATGCATTACAAAAAAAAAAAAAGCAGCACGCGCAAAAATTAATTGCGCAAAAATCGAACCACCAAAAATATTTCAAAATTTCTTGAAATCGAACTTTGACAGCGGGAAAATGCAGGGGCGAAAAAAAGCTCACAAAATGCGCGCCAATTGTAATGCAGTTATACCCTGTAAAAGGTAAGAGAAGGGGAGTATTGGCTTGCAATAATTGTTTTTTGTTATTATTTTAAAACCAAAGTATTTTTGAATTAAGATGTTTTGCTTCCTATTTTTTCAGATAGCATGGAACAAATTTGTGTGATAAATTTATTGAGGCCAATAAAACTTAGAAATAGTTTTTATACTTAAATTGTTAAATGTAAAATAAAAATATATATGCTTTTACAAAAATATGTACATATGATTTTTTTGGTAAAAAAGGTATTTAAAAATTTACTTCAATTATTTAATGTCAGATTATTCTACGCATTACAGGGTAGCGTTCGGGCGAGTTTTGCCACGTTCCTTTTTGTGCTGTGTCGACTTGTTGCGAAATCAAAACAAAATCCAAAGCGTGCAAAGGTGCGAAAGAGAGGGCGAATGCACGCGCCAAAAAGTGCAATGAAAATTGGCGGGGAAAGGCGGAAAAAGGGGGAAAGTGGTGGAAATGGAAATCAAAGCGAAACGTAACGTAACGTGACGAAAGCGGGAAGAACTTTGCGTCGCAACCACCTGATGATTTAATCGGCGGAAAAGGGCGCAAAGATTCCAGCAGTTGGAAAAATTGGGATGCCAATTGGATTTCGTTCGGAGTCCCTGTTTTCTTTTCAAAACTCTGAAAATGATCAATTTCTTGAAAATAAAAGTTTGGATTTTTTGAACTCAAAAAAATGTTTTTCAAAATCCCTTTACACTTCAGTAAAATAGGAAAATAAACATTGTACAATTCTTGGAAATACAAATTTTTTCGATCCTAAGAAAAGATGGATGGATAAAGTTTCTATCGGTGCATTTATTGGTTTTTCGGCCACACAAATTCGGTTTTCCGGCCAAAGTTTCATGTCAATATTCAAAGTGCTTTTGTTTTCGTTTCCCTCTCCATCCTCTTCCTCCACCTCCTTCTTCTCTCCAAAGTTTTTGTTATTTTTTCGGTTTTGTGTGTTGTTTTTTTCGCCTTTCTTTGCAACATTTACTTGGCATAATTTAATTAGACTTGAGGTAGGTTCACACACACACGCACACACTACTCAAATACACAGACACTCGAAAAAAATGCTTGCGGCTTTTCCTTTGTTTTATTGGTATTTTTGCATTGTTTTTTTTTTCTTTTATTTTGTGCCGCCACAAAGTTCACAAGTTCAATCAACTTGACAAAACTGAAATTGGAGTTGCCACCCAAGGGAGCGAGCGAGATGGAGCCAACGCCAGAGCGAGAGGCAAGACAAGGAGTGACAAAGAGCTTAAATTACACACGCACACAAAGAACACACGGCTAAGTAAAGTAAATAGATAAAGGAGAGGGCAAGAAGGCGCAAAAAGAATAAGAATCAGTAGAAGGCTGAAGAAGCGACAAAAAATAATAGAACTCTTAGAAGAATCTAAGCAAATAGAAAACGAAGAAGATAAAAGTAAGAAGAATTGCAATTTCGCTGTTTTTAAGCAATGTTTACAAATTTTTGTATTTTATTCAAAATTGTTTTAATTTAGATTGCAGAAAAAATATGATTATAGTATTTAGTTTGAACTACATACATATGTACATATTTTATTTGAAAAATAAACTCTATTTACTTTAGGGAAGAAATCCATAAAAAATTAAATTTTGACATTTTATTAATCCTACTTAATTTTTTGTATAGTTCTTATTTCGCTTATAATTTAAATGTATTATAATCATTTCTTATCCTGCCTTTCATTTCACTTGACTTTAAATTGAAATATTTACATATTTATTAATTTTCACTAGTAATTTTGTTCTTACAATTTGACATTTACTAGTATTCGTCAATTGTTTATGTTTATCATTTGCCCAGTGATGCAATTTGCCGATTCTCTCAATTCCATTCCGCTCAGAATCAGAATATCCGTTTCGCGCTCAATTTTTTGTAAACACCACTCGAGAGTCGAATTCTCTGGCGCGCTCTCTTTCGCTCAACCGGCAAAACAAAACCGGCAAATCGAGGCGCTCAGATCGCGGGAGCGAGCGAGACGGAGCGTGGGAGAGTGAGTGGGAAAGGGAGAGTGAGAGGGCCGGGGCCGGTTAATTGCGTTTTTAACTCTTTTTAAAACCATCGAGTATAAAGAAATCGTGATGAAATAGCCAAATGTCATCGAAGAACTTTGTGGAACTTGCGGTATTACGTTGCAAAATGCAATAAATTCGGAATTAAAAAGCTTTCTTCTAAATAAGAACCACTCAAGCGGGAGCGGGAGAGCGGGTGCCAGCGGGAGCGGGAGCGCGAGAGCGGGCGGAGAGCGAGCGCGAGAGCGGCCCGCAAGAGAGAGGAGGCAGAGGCATTTGAGAAAAATTTTATTTAAGACCGGTCACCAGCGAAAACTCACTAACTTGCTATTTGTGTGGCGTCGCGAGTTCATCGCGATTTCATTTTCTCTCTTCGCTTTGTGGATTTGGATTTTTGGCTGTTTTCCGCCCGACAAAAAAAACCCTAACACTATATCGTAGACCATATAGCAGAACCAGAACCAGAAACAGAAACACACGTTACTAAAAATCTAACTACACTACACTACGTTACAAAAACACACAACGACGGGAAAATGTCGCATCAAAGTTACAACAGTGCTAAAATCGCAGAAATACCCCGGGATCCCTGAATCGACAGAAAACAAGGAGAAAAACCGCGCAAAATACATAACAAAAAGAAAAACTTGTGAAAAACTAGAAATACAAAACGAAGAAGAAAAAACAGCCAGTGCAAATTAAACGGGAATAATTTTTTTTGGTGTCCCTTTTTTTGGTGTTTTTTTTATTCATCGTCTTCTCCCCCATTTGACGCAAAAAGTGCGCAACAACACTTGCGAGACGGCGGGAACGGGATAGAAATAGATATAGCCGACCGACCCCGACTGGAAAGCAGAGGAAACTGAAACTTAACCAAATTGGATTACAATTAATTGAATAGAGACGGTGAGTGCGAAAGGTAAATACGAATATTTACCGCAATATCGTATCGTACATGTCGACTGGAAAAGTGTTGAGGAGCAGAAATCGCGGGAATTCCAATTCCAAGAACTTTCAAAGAATTTTGGGGGCAAAGAAAAAAACAGCAAATATCTAACGGTGAATAATGACAACTGTGTGGTTTTACACACTCACACAAGTGAACAAGAAATAACTGAATTTTGGGAACTGCTCAGAAGAAAAGTGTTGAAAACAAAGAAAATTTATAAATTAGGGACCAACGAAATTAAATATTTTCTGTATTGAAAAATAGATAAATTCTAAAAAGTTCTAGACCATTCCTTGACTTGCGAAATTTTATTCTACAAAGTTCTGTCCATTTTGGACTTGTGAAATTCTATGGAATTACTGGAAATTATCATAATAGAACCTTTTAGTAAATAAAGTGATTTTTTTTAAAGTGGAAGTATTTAAAAATTTAATTTGTTCAAAAAAAAAAAAATATAAATAGTATTAGTGAATTAAAAAAATTATATTTTCTTATTAAAAAGTGTATGAATATGTTATATTTTCCAATTTTGTTTTAAATCAAGTAAAGTCTATTTTAATTTAAACTCTTACAACCGAACAGTTTTGAATATTTTTTTGTTTTTACAAATAAGTGATTAATTAAAAGTTTGAAAATCTGAAATTTAATATTTGTTTTTAAAATAGTAGTGAGATTTCGAAAGATCCTAGTAAACTGTACGGGTTCTACCCATTTAGTTAGGGGCTTTCACCGTTAGTTTTTCGTCGCACTCTTTGCCCAGAAATGCAACGGGTTCTGGGAAAAAGGAAAGGCAATGAAAAAAAACAGTAAAATACGGACAATAGCTTGGAGATTGAGCGTTGGAGATCAGCGTTTATCAGTTGAAGGTCATATTTTTTTTTTAACGAGTGGAATGAACACTCTGCCTTCCTTTGCGCTTTTTTCTATTTTATTTTGTCGTTAGCTGTTGTCAAGAGCGCGCAGATTCGCGATTTTGGGGGCAAATGGTTAATAGTGTAGTGTATAAATAGAGAGCTATAGCTTTTATTTACTTTTGATAACATTTGCTGAACCCTCGACGGCGCCTGACGTCATTGGAAATGGGAATGGACATAGTAGAACCGTGACTTATAATAGAATGCTTTTGGCTAATTGAATGTATACTTGTTTAACTTGATATTTTCAACGAGATTTCGAAGTTATTGAATCGCCTAATGGGGACAATAAAAATGGGCATAATAATGGGTAATAAAAGACTAGATTAAAAACAGAACCTGTAAAACGATTATGGATCGAGAAAAACCTTTTATAGTCGTAATTGTTCTTCTTCCTACAACGATTTTGCACCTTTATCTTCCAGACAGCCGTTCAAAACTCAGGAACAACTACTTCGATATATAGGAAAAACCCAGACTCTGACACAATGTCTCTACATCCGCTCGACTACCGCACCGAACTCCAGATGGGCTACGACTTCGAGTTCACCCCCTTCGATATGGGCGAGATCTTCGGGATCGACAACATCCAGCCGGTGTCCACCATCCAGGGTGATCTGGAGAAGATCGGGGACGTGGACGGGGGCTTCCCCGACTACGACATGGAGGACGATATCAAGCCGGAGATCCGCAATGTCGATTGCATGTGGTCGGCGATGGCCACCTGCCTGAGCAGCGGCAATGTGAATGTTAACAGCGGTTCCAATGGCTCCGGCAGCAACAGTGCAGCCTCGTCGTACAGTGAAACCAGTGCCATATCCCTGGCCGTGGTTTCCGGCTCCACAAATCCCTACAGCTCATATCAGCGATCGATCACGGATAATTCCACCAGCCAGGCGGCGGCGAATCAGCAGCAGGTTGTCAGCCTCGAAAAGATGGCCGTAGTCATCAAGAAGGAACTGGTGGATCTGGACTACGTGGTCAGCCAGAAGCGCCGCCGTTTGAGCGGCAGCGATAAGAAGTCGCAGCAGCAGCAGCAGAACCAGGATGAGGACCAGTTGATTCCGCCCGGCGGAAGTCTCCTGCGCAAGAGGAACACTAATAACACAAGCAACAGCAGCCAGGCACTGGACAGCAAATACCTGAGACCCGACACACCCCACAGTCTCAACGACGAGGTGACCGCCGCCCCAGAGTTCAGGCACAATGTCGATTTGCGTGCCTGCGTGATGGGCAGCAACAATATTTCGCTGACCAACGATGATGGCAGTTACATAATGCAAATCAGCCGCGATCTGCAGAACGCCGGCAAGGATCTGTTCCTCCCCGCACGCTTCCCCATCCCGTCGATGAACGATGTCCTCGATGTGCTCAACATGCAGGTGAATTCATCATCGACAACAAACGGCGGCAGCAGCAGCAGCAGCCAGCAACAGCAGACAAGCCAACAGATCGACGAACAACAGCAGGCCATCGATATAGCCACCGGCTGCAGTACAGTGGGCTCTCCGCCGACAACCGGCTCCGATTCGGACTCAGATGATGGCGAGTCCCTCAACTTTGGTCTGCGGCACCATCGCAGCAGCGTCGCCAGCAAGAGCAGCAGCAGCGGCATGTTGCAGCACATGAAGCACATCAGCGATCACAGCTATACGCGCTGCAACGATATGGTGGACGATGGACCCAATCTCGAGACCCCCTCCGATTCCGGTGAGTCTTTTGTAGTGTTAACTATGATATACCAGTTATGATGGGGTTTTTTTTTGAAGAAATTTTATTTATAATTTTGAAAAAGCCCTATAACTCAGCAGAACCCATAGTTAGGGTGCTCAATTTTGGTATACAAAGAGTTGTGGGTATTGGTTTTAAAAATTTAAGGCCCCACCCCGGAATATATGTTGTATTTATGAAAGAACTATCAGATCCCTGGCAATATAATAGCCAATGGTGTTGAAATTGTTTTGGTATACGCCTCAGTTCTAGCCTCCGGTGAGTCTTTTGTAGTGTTAACTATGATATACCAGTTATGATGGGTTTTTTTTCAAGAAATTTTATTTATAATTTTTAAAAAGCCCTATAACCCAGCAGAACCCATAGTTAGGGTGCTCAATTTTGGTATACAAAGAGTTGTGGGTATTGGTTTTAAAAATTTAAGGCCCCACCCCGGAATATATATTGTATTTATATAAGAACTATCAGATCCCTGGCATTATAATAGCCAATGGTGTTGAAATTGTTTTAGCACCTATTTTGATATGGCCCTTATTTGTGTGGCAAAACTAATTATAGAAATAGGATACCTCGTGGGGCGGACGATTAATTTCCAAACGCCCCCCGTTCCATTTTCCCTCTTGGGTGTTGTTGCACATTCAACTAGTGTTCGCACTTCCGTTTCGGTATCGTGTGGGTGCAAAATAACGCCCAAGCACACACACACACACACAAGTACACGATGTACACTGAGAGCAACCGGAAAATCGATCGGCGGAAAACGCCTACGTCAACAGCAAACGTAGTAAACTTGTTACGTTGCACACGATAAGCGAAAAACACAAATACAAAAACACGCCCACGCGACGCCGGCGTCTGTCTGCGGTGGCTTTTCCATTTCCATTTTCCATTGATTTTTGTGCTTTTCGCTGCGATGTGTGCTATGTGCTATGTGCCTCTTGCTTTGGGCTTTCCTTTATGATTTTTCCCGTTCCCCTTCCCATTTCCATTCCCACTTTACCACCCACAATGGGAAAAATGTTGGCGCGTGGCTTTCATGGCTCATTGTGTTTATTTGCTCCATGGCGTCATCCTCTCTCTTCCGAAAAACTTATCACCCGGGGGATGATGGTGATGTTCTTGCGCAGAACTACGCCCAGAATAAAAAATGAACGAACCCACAAACCAAACATATACCTACGAATATATATATGTATATATAGGAAAATCTCTCTCTTTTGGGCCAACACCCCAATTTTCTTGGCTTTTCCTTGCTGCCGGGCTGCTGTTGTTGTGCGAGTTTTCAAGGATGTCTGGTCACTGGCCATGTGGCAGACATCCCCAAAATTTTCCTTCCTCCTTGGCGCTATTTTCTATACTATACCCTATATATTTCGGGTATTTAAGGCTTTTCAAAGTAGGTTGATTGGTAAAAAAAATGTAGAAAAAATGCAATATATAAAAATAATATATTTTCTAAATGTATTATTTTTTTCATAATAGTTTAGCAAAGGGTATATATTTCGTCGTTTCCCTCCCCCATTTTCCCGCCCGAGTTCAATGTCTCCTCTCCCTCTTTTTGGCGCGCAAATCGTTATCCATTGAGCAACCCTCGCAAGCTTACGTCACGTCAATCATCTTGATTTTTACTACGTCTTACGCTACAACTACAACTACAACTTCGAGTGCAACTGCTAGTGCAATTTTACTACTACAATTTAATGGAGGTTGTGTGAGTGCAAGCTTTTGGCCACTCATTTAAAAAAAATCATTTGAAAAGTACAAGATAATGGAAAATCAAGGGGAAAAGTCTAGGAAAAATTTACAAAATTCGTAGATAAAATATTGAAATATTTGAAAACAGACAAAAAAGCACAACAAATGCTTCCTGAAAACGAGCAATTGTGCTTGGCAAAAAGCAAAAGCAATAAAACTTGTTGTGACGGCGCTCGCACCCTCTCGCTCTCCCTCTCTCTCCCTCTCTCTTTCGCTCTCTTGCAATTTGCCGAGTGCAGTTAAACCAAGAAATTGCAGCAACAACGATTTTTGCACGTTTGTTTTGGTTTCTGCGCTTTTGATTTTTTTGCTCTTTGCTTTTGGGGTGTTGTCTGCTTTTGCTTTTTGCGTTTATGTGTGCTTTTGTTTTATTTTCCGCCTTTACTTCTTGTTGCCAAGCGCTCCACATATTTATTTATTTATTTTCTCCCGCTGCGAAAAAGAATAGAACACAAATTAGTAATAAGAAGAGTCGTAAAAAAAAGGCATAAATTAAGATAAAAAAAAAACGCCCACGTCTGGCCGCATTTATTTATGTTAATTATGCGGCCATTCTAAAAATTATTCATATTTAGTTGGCAAGGCTACAAATTCCCATTAAAACTACTTGTAATCGTTAAAAACTTTAATAAAAAAACCCCATTAACTTTAACTTCAAATTGAAAGTGACAAACGTTTGGAATACGTGTACCAAAAATCAGCATATCATCATCGTATCTTGGTGACGAAAGTCAACCACCCCCCAAATCACATCATAATTTTTCCACTGCTAATTTAGCAACTAAGAAACTTGACACAAGTGGTTCGAGATTAGTTTTTTCTTTTTTTGCGTACGTATTTCTCCTTGGAAATAGATATAGAAATAGCTGAAGAAACGGAAAAGAAATCAGGTGCGTGCCGCAGATTAGCAAATATAGAGACGCGTGCGAGAGCGAGATGGCACTACCTGAAGACACGCACTTGTATCAATATCAATTCTTTTTTTCTTTTTTTTTCGTAGGGGGGATTGCTTTCTTTATCGCTATGCTGCAGTCTTCTAATTAGTATAAAAGCTTGCCCGTGGGAGCGAGCGAGACGGGGCGTGTCACGTGCGAGAGCGAGAAGGGCGGTTGGCAACAACGCACAAAATTCGGCGAATAGATAAGGCTAACGGGGGTGTGAGCGAGACACCAGATGCCACATGCCTATGTTGGCGCCTTTCTATACATACTCACATTCACATTCACATTCACGTATATAAACAGATATATTTACTTTTTGGTAGTGCGTGCTGGTTTTTGGCATTTCGCACCTTGCGATTGTGTTGCGTGCGTTTGTGGGGTTTTGGAAAAATGTTAATGAACTGAACCAAGGTCAGTCGTTCGCTGGAAAAAAGTGCGTAGAAAACGAAATGAGGGGGGCGGCCAAAAAAAAAAGAAAAGAAAAGACGAGAAACCAAATTTAACTTTTATGGGCAAAAAACACAACAAATATTTCCTTTTCGGGCGGCTTTTTTGCTTTTCACTTTCGATTTCCGCAGCTTTAATTTATGCGCTTAGAAAAAGTCAACAATCGAAAGTGAAGAGATAAACGATTAAATCTCAAAAGAGTCAAAAGTAAAATAATTTGTTAAAAGTGTGATTTATTAATATTAAAAAAAAAAACATTTAAAATGTTGCAATAAAGCTAAAGATTTAAATATTAAATCAATAGAAGCTTAAAAATAACAAAAAAAGATGATATTTCAATCTAACTACCAAAATAAAAGCAGTATTATATTGTAAATAGAAGCGACCTTTTGTAAGGGCCCCAAAAAAGCGCTTTTAACAAAGGACCGTATGTTTATGTTCCGGCTGGGTCTTGAGTTTTTTTTTTTTTTTTTTTTTGTTGTACATATTTCGACGGTTTCTTTCGACTGTTGCTAGGCGCCTCTCGCCCCGTCCTTATCTAGCCTCAGTAGTGCTGTCTCTGTCGGATGTACGAATTGCGTCGTAGTTGTTGGCTTGATGTTGTTGCTTTATTCGCACACGTGTAGCAATAAATTGTTATGCTCAAGGTCGCAAAAGCGGCGACGTCGGCGTTATAAAATAAAAAGAAGAAAAAAACCAAAAGCCCATAAAGAGCAGAGCAGAGCTTTTTCCCCCCTCTCGCTCTCTCTTACGCACTTGGCACAGCTTTATTTATTTATCTTTTTTTTTTTTCTTAACAAACGAGCCTCCCTTTCAGCGTTTATGAGAGATTTCCTGTATATATATATATGGGCATATAAATTTATATATAAAGAAGATGTATCCACGCCCAAGAATCCAAGAATGTTGCCAAAAGCTCAAAGTGAGAAATGTTGCCAGACGCATTTTCATAATTTATGTGCCAGTTACATTATTACATTAAGGATGCCATTCCCCCATACCATATATCATACGAGTCTGTGGGATAGGATATTAGGATAGGATATTAGGATGTGTCGCATTGCGACGTTGTGCAACATTAGTCATTATTTTCATTCAACCTAAGGGGAGTAGGGGTGGGGTTTCCATCGGAAAAGGCTTAACTTGATGACTCACATCCTGCTTTTCCTCCGATGATGAAATTCCCACTGACTACGTCACAGCAAAAAAGGAAATCGAAAGGCCGAGAAAATCCAATAGGCGGTGGCGCAAAAAAAAGGAGGGAAAAGTGCAAGAAATGCGCGTGGGAAAATCAGCCAGTGCAGCGGAAGCACTGTTTTTCCGCTATTGTTTACAAAAACAGCAGTGGTTGATTTACTATGAATTATTTTTATTAAAAATATTGAAATACTGAAATATATTCAAATCAAATTAAAATTGAAAAATTAATTTAGTGCCTAAGCATTATATTTTCGCGGTTAAAAATGTTGTTTATTCAGCATTTTGGCCGTGTGACCTATTTCGTTGGCCTGCGGTGTGGCAAGATGCGGTCGAGCGACATGTTGCCAGCAGATGTTGCTGTTGCGGCTGCAATTTCTGTTGCAGTTGCCGCTGCAGATGCAATTTCTGCTGCCACCGCCGCTGCCTTCCGTCTCTTAACCTTTGGCAAAAGTGCAACATGTGTTGCTGTTGCAGTTGCAATTTATTTGATTTTCATGCGAAATGCCAACGCAAAAATATAGGGTGGTGAGGCGTGGGAAAATGCTATGGCCACGTTCTTTATATGTATATGTATATGTATCCTTCAC
Organism: Drosophila lutescens; assembly: GCA_037075285.1. Lineage (NCBI taxonomy): Eukaryota > Metazoa > Arthropoda > Insecta > Diptera > Drosophilidae > Drosophila > Drosophila lutescens. The sequence continues at coordinate 84,271 of JBAMCF010001034.1, forward strand.
GGCTTCCACGAAATCGCAAATTCTAGAATCGTTAAAAATGTGTGCGATTTGTAAACAAAAATCGAAAAGTGCAAGGCGCGAAAAAGAAAAACGTATGAGAAATTACTCACCCGACGATGATCTAAACAGCCAAATTCCTCTCCCGGCTCAATGGAACTTTCTTCTAAATAATATAGCATAGTATATAGTATAGTATATTCCCGCCCAGCATTTGTGCGATATGCGATTCGGGGAGATGTGTCATAAAAGTCGCGGACGTGGAGCAAAATAAACAACGAGCGCGTTTGTTATTAAACAAATTTACAAGGGCGGCGGGCAATGAGGGGGTCTCCGAGAATTTGTTTAATTTTACGACTGGCGGGGCACAGTGGTAGCCCTACAATTTATCCCATAAATTTGTAAATTTAAAAAAATATTAAAATTCATAAATATACAAATGAAATATTTAAATACAAATTGGATGGATGAGATGGTGTGATGACTAATTCCCAGAGACATATTTTCTCTTTTATCCAATTGGTCTTAATTCATCCCACTGTATTTTATTTGCCTTTTATTTTTATAGGCTTTTTAAGAAATTCTTGTCTGTATTACATCATTTGCTTGTGGGTTTGCCTTTGGCTTTGCCATTTCAATTTCGTTTGCGACGACCCAACCCTAAAGATATTGGGTATTTAACCCTCGTATTCGCATTCGCATATGTATGATAATGTATCTGAAGCATCTCTCATCTGCTGCATTTCTGTTGTTGCCTTTTATATCGATGATGATGATGCACTTGTCCCCTTTTTTTATTTTTTTATCTTTTTACTTTTGTATTCTTTATACTTGTCTGTTTCTGGGTCCACCCTTTGGACTGTCTGTCCGCATCATCTCACCGTATCCCCGTCCCTATGCTAATTTTATAGGGCAAAAGGCGTCTGTGCTTATCACACACGTCGCTGCATACATATATTCGCATTCGTATATATACGCTAAGTACGTATGCATGGGCAGGAAAACCCAGCCCACCGCCTCCCCCTTTTTCCTGCACAAAAAATTGCGCAACATGTGGCGGCTTGTGTGCATTTTATTTGCAATTATAATCAACGGCAGCTTCCTCTTTGGCATTTTTGATACCCTACAACGGGGTAACAGGTATTTCAACCTCAACTCAACTTTACACGGTTGTATCCCAAGTTTCATAACGATACGGCTAGTTTTAATAGAAAAGCCGATAACTTTTGAATTATTTGAGATTCCCAAACCAAATTTGGTATACAGTCAACTCAGATTAAAGTGCACAGCCTGACCAACTTTCACAACAAATACCAGAAAGGGTATCCACAAGTCTGCTGGCCATCCATCCCGCTCCTCGGCTTTTGCTTTATTATTACGATTTGATCTTGGCTTCGTTCGCTTAGCAACAAAAGTTGCTGCTGTGCCGTCTCGAATAAATAATAAAAAGGCAGAAAAAAAAATAAAAGTTGCTTTGTTTGGTCTGTCTGCTTCTTCCACTCGGTTTCTTGTATTTTAATGCATCAAACGAGTTTGTCTGGTTTTTCGGATTCAGCGAGAGAGCGGAGAGATATGTATGAGATATATGGGTGTAGAAGACGCAGCATCCGATTTGTGCGGAATAACCGTTAGTAAAACTATGGCAAAAGCTCCGCCGGCACAACCCTAGTTTTTATTTTTATTATTACTATAAGCGAGAGAGTATCTCTGGTTTTGAATGCACTTTTGCCGGGGCAGCAGATGCAGTTAGCGATGTGATGATAATACAAGTGAGGGAGAAAACGAGCAGGGAAGATTGCAATTATTTTTTATTCGTATTTGTATTTTTATTTCTATTTTATCGTTCATTCATTCATTGTCTATGTCGAATTGTGGTGGGGTGGGTCTCGGTCTTCAGTCTGGAAATTCCCCTTTCGATATTGAAATGAAGCTGTTCGCTGGAACTGAAATCTCGCTTGACAGTTGTGTTACTGTTTCTGTGATTTTTAGACTTTTTACCAGAATTTCCGTTTGAAAAGTTTATTTATTTATCCTATTTCAGCCGTAAATTATTTCAAGTTTTTATTTCTGTATTTTTATTTACGGAATTTTCCCATTTTAGTGCCCATTCTTGTGGCATTCCACAGAGTTTGCTGTCCTGTCCTCTGGAGCTTCTCTTCCTCATCATCTCGCTTTTTTTTTTTTTTTTTTTTTTTTTTTTTATAACGAAAATGGCTGTTGAAGAGGCTGCATTCCAAGATTCAGTCGAGGGGGAAGATCTTGGTGGTCTGTTGGTTGTCTAGCCAAAGTGGAATGATGACGTTGGCAAAAGGAAAAAAAAAGAAAAGGCGAAAAAAAGAACAGAAGAACGCAGAACTCGCTGCTGGCTCCTTCTTGCACTCTTCTCGTTTTATCTCTTGATTCTCCTGAAAGAATCTGACTCATGCCCACTCAGGCATTTCTTCTGCAGGTTTCGATTTCGTTGCGGTTTCCAGTTGGGGATTTATTTAATGTTTATTTTTCGCCAGTCTCCCATGCACTTGATCTTGCAACTTGCAACTTGTTGCACTTGTCAGCAGTCCAGTCCAGTCCACCGCCTTCCCCTCTCCTCCTCCTCGGTCTTCAATTCCTATTTACCTTGTTGTCAAGCGCAAAGTTTGCTCTTTTTTCCTGCTTTTTATTCTTGCTTGCTGCTTGCACAGTTGCTTGTTTTATTTAGAAAAAAAAAAACAGAAAAAATATAAGAATTGTTTAAACAGTTGATTTGTATTCAAAGTGAATAAATACCTAAAATTTCGATGGAATTTTGATTCATTTGAAGGCCAAATTTGTGGTTAATTAACAAATAATGAGCGAAACGAAAATGTTACAAAAAAACGAAGAAATCATAAGAGTAAGTTGCGAATTCCACGCTACTATCCTCATGCAATTCTTCTCCTTGTTCTCCTCGAAAGCCCCAAAGCCCCGCAAATGTTTTTCTTCCTTTGGCGCAGGTTTAATGACCCCTTGGCTAGAATTATGACTTAGGTGGGCGTGGAGGAAAAAAAAACAAAGCTAAAGCGGATTAGTGTGTCAACGTTTGGGGTATAGTTTCCATACGCTTTGTGTATATATCTCGTATCTGGCGTATCAGACTTCAGGAAGCAATAGATTTGCACGGATTTCAATTTCAAGTGGCGTCGCGACAGACAGACGACGACGACGACGACGCCCTTTTGTGTTGACGTCATTGGTCTGTCTCCGCCTTTTTGTTTTGCCTTCTTTGCCTTTCTTTTATTTCACTTTATTTTGCTATGCTTTACTCCATTTCTTTTTGCCCCCACGTCCCACGTAATTCCGCCTGGCAACAGAGAAAGCCGGAGATGTATAGGGATAGAGCCTATAGAGAAGAGATTGGGGATGGTATGGCATGGTATGGTATGGTATGGTAGGGGGGCTGTACTACTACTACACTCTTCCGTTTCGCTAATTTACCGCTTCCGTTGCGACCATTGAACCAAGTAGGAGAAGGAGAGGAATTATAATATATATATGTAAGATAACCCAGCTATAAACGCCCCTTGCTAACCAGAAACTCCCCCTCTCTCTTCCCTTTGCAGACGAGGAAATCGATGTGGTGTCGTATACGGACAAGAAGCTGCCCACGAATCCCTCGTGCCACGTGATGGGCGCCCTGCAGACCAAGATGGCCCACAAGATCTCGATCGATCACATGAAGCAGAAGCCGCGCTACAACAACTTCAATCTGCCGTACACGCCGGCCAGCAGCAGTCCGGTGAAATCGGTGGCCAACTCGCGCTACCCGTCGCCCTCGAGCACACCCTACCAGAATTGCTCCTCCGCCTCGCCGTCCTACTCGCCGCTATCCGTGGACTCGTCGAATGTCAGCTCGAGCAGTTCCAGTTCCAGTTCGCAATCGAGCTTCGCCGTTAATAATAACAAGGGACGCAAGCGTTCCTGCCTGAAGGCACCAGGTGTGTTCACCTCGAGTGTTGTCCTTCCCGGCGGCGGCATTATGATGGGCAAGAAGTGTCGCGGCAAGAAGGTGGTAGGCAGCGGCAACTCATCGGCCTCCTCGTCGGGCAGCACATCCCCCGTTTCGGCTGGCCAGGATGCCATGGATGCCATGGATCGCAACTGGCAGCGTCGCAATGGTGGACCCAGCATGACCTCCAGCACGAGCGCCGGCAGCAGCAGCAGCAGTGTCCTCCGGAAGGACTTTGTTTTGGGTCTGGACGAAGCCGACACGATCGAGAAGCGCAATCAGCACAACGATATGGAGCGACAGCGTCGCATCGGCCTGAAGAACCTCTTCGAGGCTCTGAAGAAGCAGATCCCGACGATCAGGGACAAGGAGCGGGCTCCCAAGGTCAATATCCTGCGGGAGGCGGCCAAGCTGTGCACCCAGCTGACCCAGGAGGAGCACGAGTTGAGTATGCAGCGCCAGGTGCTGAGTATGAAGCTCAAGCAGCAGCAGGAGATCCTGGCCCGCTACAGGCTGGTCAAGTCCGAACCGCACTCGGTTAGTGGATAGTAGTGTTGTTGTTGTCATCATCAAGTCGCACTATCTGCTTGAAGCGGCGGCGTAGAGCTAGAACACCACCCCCACTATATATATATACTATTTGATGCGATATTTCATTTGATTTTTACCCTCGATGATGATTCTTTCTTGACCTTAAGCCTTATATGCATGATTTTTTTTTTTTTTTTTTTTTCTGTGAAGAAACTTCAATATCAGTTAGTAGGTTATTTTTAATGATGATTTGCTTGCTTTGCTTTTTGTACCATTCAAGAGGGGTTAGTAGTGTGTACAAGTGATTTAACAAATTTGATTTCTTTAATGTGATATATATATGATTTTCTTTCCGCGCGATTTGATTTGGCATGGAAGTTAACGGAAAACGGTTTTATGGAATCAAATTGAAGTGTTTTTTTCGCTGCATATATTACAATATACATACTACACGTAGGACTAGTCTTAGGTAGCGTTTAGGGGTCTGTATATAACATATTCGATATAGGTTATACTATAGTTATTTTTTTGAATTAGCTACTTAACCATGAAGTAAACAAAAAGGAAAACAAGATTTATAAAGAGAAAACAAACAAAAAATAAGGACAAGGAACCAAACAATGAAAACTGAAAGTAATAGTGAAGAAAGATGGAGAGAGGAGAAATAGAGGAGGAGAGGAAAAGAGAAAAGAGAGAAGAGGAGAGACACAAACATACGAAAAGGGAAACACAAAAAGAAAAACAAAAACGGATACGGAAAACAGACAAAAGTTACAACGAAAGAGCCACAAAGAGGAGATAGAGCACACAAAATCGGAAGTGAGAACGATGAGATATATATAGGAATATTAGTATAGCTAAAAGTAGAACTTTTGGTTGGTACCACCACCCCACGCCCCAAAAAGAGGAAACAAAGAGCCGGCTTCAAATGGTTCCGAACTTCTTGACGAAGCAATACGGAACACCATATTTCGACCTCGGTTCGCTAGTTTACCTAGAACTTACCCCCAAAACTATGGATATATCTTTTTTACACGCGCTTTTGGGTCCTATATCTATAAAGACGCATCCTTGGAGCAGAAAAGAAACCCAAACTGTCTATTCATGCATACACACCTCAATGCTTTTGCTTAGACCCTCAGATATCCCCTGCTATAACCCATACATATATATATTTATATATATCTGTTAGAGACGACGCGAAGATGAAAGATAAAACGCTTTTTATATACACCCTAAAAACAAAAACTTGAACTCTACTGCCTATATTGAGAAAATACATTTTATTTGCTATGAAGATTCAAACCAGAATATAGTTTATATTCGTGCGTATATATAGGAACCTTTTTACAATCATATTATCCTTTATTTTTTTTTTTTTGCTACACCTAGGTATACATATACATATATTTTTTAAGTAATAACTATGCATATGAAATGCGCAAAACTTAACGAAAACAAAACGGAATTAAGAAAACTTTAAACTATTTAATAGTGCTAAACCTAAACGAAAACCTCTCGAGAATAGCTGATATATAGATAGGAAGCGAGAGGGCGAAAGAGTGGAGAAATTGGCTGCAAAGTTTGTGATTGGAGTTATGAGAAAGAGAGAGAGAGAACCAGAGCGATATATACACCCACGATCCAAGACCCAAGAGAACTCAAACTTTTGTGAGCTGTTTAACTGTCGATTTTTTGCTAATAAGTTATAGCCTCTCGGCAATATGTTATATATGATTAACGATTATACCAATTGTTTACACGCATCTAAATATCAACTAAATAACTACTACTAAACTAAAGGACATGGAATGAAGTTAAAGGAGCACGAGAGAATATGTAGGAAACACACGAACGCGATTCTAAGGAAATGTCAACTGTTATTTAGGTTTAGACACACCAAACACATGATATATATGGATATTCGATATATGATGACCAGAAATTGAATGAGATCGGGGGAGGTTATATAGGTCTATACAAAAAAATATATATATCTAAATATATATATAACCCGTAAATTTCTATAGTGTAGGGCGACGTTTCAACGACATTTTTTATGTGAGTTCTAGGCTAATACCTACTATACCTATACCCAAATATATATATATATATTTCTTATACTTTTTTTGTTTAATACTAGCTTTACATTTGAACCCATGAAATATTTTGTATCTTCTACTTTTCTTTATACGCCGCCGCAAAAACTTTTTGAAAAACAAACTACTTAACTCTTCTTTCTTTTTTTGAATAATTAAATACACAAAACAAAACTTGTTAAATGGAAAAAAAATATTACATATACGTGGACAAACAATTAAAGAGTATATTTTTTGTATTGTTTCGACAAAAAAAAAAATGTGTACACACTGTAAATAGCAATCTCGTTAAATAATAGTTACACACGCCTACAAAATAGCGAACCCAAAACCCAAGAGATGGAATTATTTTTATAGAAAACACAAAAACAAAACCCGGAGAGAAAACACAAAGCAATAGACTTAAGCGAATTGTACAACGCGAAACGAAAACAAAACTTCAATAAACCAACAAACACACAATACACACACAAACACAAACACACCTATATATATACAAAATACAAAATACACAAACACACACACGAATGCACCTATTTTCCTATAGTACATACAACAAGAAATAGTTTAACGAAACAAAAACAACAAATAAGAACCTTGTTTTCTTTCAATAATTTCAACAAACAAAAACAAGAACCGTACAAATTTACGATACAATAAACTAAAAACAAATGACAAGAAACAAAAAATACGAAGAGCAAACCTTTTCTTTGTTTAGTCCTTTAATTAATTTATTAACGAAACAACAAATTCAAGTGAAAGAGCATTTTTAAACATAATTTTTTTATTACAAAAATATATATATATATTAAAACTATGACCAAAACCAAAATCCTCGCAAACAAAACAAAAAAAAACATTAAACTTTTTTTTTCTTATAAAATACATTTATAACAAGAAAAAAAACAAAAGTTTTTAAGTTTAAATATATTTTTATGATTATGAAATTTTTTATATTATACACACACAAAATACTATTTGAATTAGTTGTTAAAAATTTATTATTAAACAAAACGAAAATGATTTGAAGAAAAATAACAAAAGTAAAACCTTGTGTAAAAAAATGCGAAAAACTCATTGAAATGAAAGCAACAAAAAAAAAAACTGTTAACACACTGAACGAAAAAAATGAAACTATCGACGAACATGATTGAATTATTACATGTATATTTAAACCCTTTTTTTTCATACGTTTATGACTATATTATATTTGAAAAACATATTTTTGATTTGATGACAAAAGAAGTTATGAAAATTCTGTTCACTTTGGTTATTGCTTATTAAATATGTGTAAAAATCGCAAAATAATATCGATCTATATAACTGGCGAATCGAGCTAAACACCTATATTAATATACTATCTAATAATTTTTAACTCGTTATGTAGTTACCTATTAATGAAAAACAAATTGAAAGCGAAAAAAAATGAGAAAAGTAAACACAATAAATTACATTTTATGTACCTTTTACATATATAAACTATATATATTACACGCAACACACACACACTTATATATACACACACTACTATATATAGAAACAAACCGTTTAAATATTTTTTTTTCAAAATTTATGATAATGGAATTATACAATAAAAATATTTCAACATACCAAGAAAGAAATTAATTTGTATTTTGTTTTTATTTTCCGCTTCTGTTTTTTCGATTGGTTTCTATGCAATATTGAAGCTTTCCAGATCCTACAATTGGTACAAGGTTTTTCTGTTTCAGTTTCGTTTACCTTTTTGGAAAATATGCAACTTTGTTGCAATTCTTAAAATGTATGGATGCTTATTGCTTATCATTTGATTGTTCAGTTCTGGGTATAAAGAAGAATACCAGAAAACGTTTACCAAACCTTTTGAACTAAGAAGTTTGTCTATAAGGAATATTTTTTAAATGAATATATACATTTTTTCTTATAGTATTATAATTTTTATTTTCTCCCCAATTTAAAAATACAACATATTATTTTTATTTAATTTTTTAAAGTCTTATTATTCTATAAGAATTTTTTTTTTAAATTACTTTTAATTTGTTTGCCTACCTAGTATTATGGTAGTATCTACTATTTTCACTTTCATTTTCCTACCGCCAATATCGAATTCGCAGTGAATCATTCAAAGTGATTCACTTTTTGTGGGTGGTGGGAAAATTGCTTTTGTCGCCGTTTCTAATCAAGCAGTTCAACGTTTTTTTTGTTTTTCGTTCGGGGTGTCACTGCCACGCCCCCGTCGCCCACCAGGCAAATTAAGTTAATTCAATCAGAGTTGTTTCACTTTTTTTGTTGCTGTTGTTGCTGCTGTTGTTGTTTTACCGGCAACATTTTTAATGAAATCAAACCGACAACAAAGAGCAAGGAGAGAAGAAGCAGAGATGCCGGTCGGGAGACAGTCACCGTCATAGCAATAACGACGATCACGATAGCCATAAAATAACATTTCGTTTATACATGTTTATTTATTTTTTTTTTTTTGTTGCTTTATTATTTTACTACAATCATTTGGTTGCGTTGGTTGATTTTTTCATATTTTCACTTGGTAAGTGAATTGATCTGCAAAAAAAAAACAAAGCAAAAGATGAAAGGGAAATTTGCTGAAGTTTAAAGAATTAAATGATGCTCTTAAATATATTTATTTAAAATTAAATTTTATAAATTGTGATATAAAAGCAATTTAAATTCAGTTTAATTATATCTAAAAAATATTTTTATATGTTGTTTTATTGTTAAAATAACTGAAAAATTAGTTTCAAATTGTTAAATAATTTTTTTTAATTCACATTTTTTGGAAGTACTAAAATTGTAATTTGTTATTACTCAAAAAAGTTTAAAAATGAAATTAAAATAAAAAAAAAATCGTTCAAATAAAAGTTTTTTATTTTGAATTAAATCGAATTAAATTTTAAATTCCTCAAAACACGTTTCCTTTTCTCTGTTTATTGTTTATATTTTTTATGATGAGCCGAGTCACTCGACAAGTGGGGATACCCCTAAAAATCGAAAGGGTAGACAGATAAGTAGCCGGCAAATTCGCACACACACACAACGAAAGGAGGGCGACGGGCCAAGCAAAACAGAGACAACAAAATTGGCGTGCACAATTGTTTAACTGCAAAAAAAAGACGGAAAAAAATAAAAACAAAAAATGGCAAGCAACAATTTTTTCTTTATTTTTTTTTACACTCTGACCGCGGTCGGTCGCTTTATTGGGTGAAGGTCACGCCGGCTGCGCTGCGACTGCGTCTGCCTTTTGTTTTTATTTTTATTATTTTTTTTGCTGCCGCTTCTGTTTATCTTTATTTATTTTGGTTTTCATTTTTTTATTCATTTGCGGCTTCTAGAGGCTTGTTCTGACTTTTGTTTCCAGAAAAAGTCACCGGGAGTCCATACCAATTTTGGTTAAATTAAATGATAAAATGAAATTGAACACGTTAATATCTTACTTAATAAATGATTTCATAGCTGGTTCAATTATGGTAAAAATATATTATTTATTTTCTGTTACACTGCAAACTTGTGTATAAAAAACGTATTTTATTTCTGAATTCTTTCTCAGAAAAATTATTATTTATCACAACTTTATTGGGTTAATAAAATATTAATAGGTTTTACAATATTTAAAATTTAATTATGTACAATAAAGTCACGTTCCTCTCAGCTTCATTGGAATAGAATTGAATCACGACCATTTTCATGAATTGTTTTTAATTTTTTTTAAAATATTATTTACTTGATCAAAGCTTCTAGCAACACAGTTATTTAATATTAAGGTAAAAAACACTAAAATATAATGTACCAACATTGCATTTCACAAAAAAAAAGACATGTGTATATATATGAATATTATAGAATAATGTTTGTAGAAATTATTCTTTTCAAGTACATTTTTTCCTGTGCACTCCATTATCTCCTCGAACTCAATTCTTAATTTTGGATTTTTATTCCTTATTGCTTAATTTATGAATTTAACGCCTCTGCCAAAAGCGCATTTCGTTTCATTTATTTCGCCTAAAACCATTTATTTCTTCACGTTTGCGAGTATGTGTAAAGTTATTTCTGTCACTGTTTAGCGTATTTTTTAGTTAATTTATTGCCTAAATTTGATTTGAAAACTGGAAATTCGCTGGACTTCAAGGTCGTTCCACACACACACATGCACACGCACCTACACTCACACACACACACACAAAGAAAGGCAATGCAGAATCAAAAGTACAAAATAGTCATAGAAACCAGAGTGTACATAATGACAGAAAGGATATTAAACAAAATTCCCAAAAAAATATATATGTTAAAATAACAAAGGCACATAAAATCCCAAAAGATAATAATAAAAACACTGAAATCTGCTTAAATAGACAGCTTTAAACCAAAACCAAAAAATACATTTAACAGGCTTCAATAGTTCAACTAAAACAAAACGAGAGAAGAAGAGAAAACTTTTGTACATTTTGTATTTTTTCGAAAATGTTTAATAAATGTGTTTTACATGCATAAATATAATATTTATATAATATAATATGCAGAGAAAAAAATAACAACAGTATAATGATAAATTACCAATTATTTGAAATAAAATATATATTATATAATATACACCACATACTTATACATTATTCAATTATATACATATATTTAGAAGGCAACAACAAATTATATATATACATATATATATAAACTAAATAGAACACTAACAAATTTGTAAGAAAGCGAGGCGTATACGTAATGAAACAACAACAAACAATTTGACAGGACGAAAGGAAGAGCTTAAGAAAAAGACAAGTTTTGTAAGAAAATATTGAAAAAAGGGTATAAAAAGAACATTGTGGAGAATGTGGAGAAAGTTGAATAAAGAAAAGCGCAGCGAAGAGCCACACACACAAAACCGGAGTTTTATTTCGGAAAATTAACCAAAATAAATATTAAAAAATATTTCCTCACTTTATATTGGCTTAGCCATTCCTTTAATATCTTTTTAATGATACTTACCTTTAATCTCCGACTCCTTTAGCGCGGATCTCATTTCGGTTAAGTATAGGGGTATATATTCGCTATCTGGTTCTCCTGGCAGATTTCTTTCCTCGCCGGACAGATGCATTCGAAGGCGTCGCCCAGAGGCCAGCTGTAACTTTTTCCTTTATATTTTTTTTCCTCTTTTTTTTTTGTATACATACCTCCTTTATCCAGGGGTTCGAATGTCACATAACTGGTCTGGACGGCCGAGGATATGAGCCGGAGCCATCTCGTTAAACTTTCAACGCACTGCCCTCCTTGTGCGTGCTTTTTCCTTTTTTTCCTTTTAATTATGTATAGATTTCGGTGGCTTGCAGCTTGCGAGAGGTTCGCACAGAAGGGGCTAAGGCGCTCGGAGGGTTAAGGCTGGGGTTGCAACAGGTGCAATTCGCCGATCGATGAAGTTAACAGTGTTGAAATGAAGGCGAATTAACATTGTGCCCTCACTGAAATTGGGGTTATATGGTATGGTAAACCACTTTGCAAAATTTAGAAAATAAAATCAATTGTATATGATTTTTTATAATCTTTTTCTGTCTTAAAAAATACATAGTATTTATTGGTTAAACTTTGGGAAATGTAGTAAATAAAAAATATATCAAATCTATTTTATTTGAATTTTTTTTAATACTTGTTATTTTTGTGTCTTAAAAAATGTTTAATATATATGGTTAAAGTTTTGAATAATATTACACTTTATTAATTTATAAATTTGTTTACCAACTTTGGGAAATGTAGAAAATTGAAAATAGATGGATTTTATTTTATTTTATTTTTTTATAATCTTTGTGTGTCTTAATTTATTTTGGTTAAAGTTTCGATAATATTATAAAAAAAATATATCATTTATTTTTTTTGTATTATTTATATTAAATCTTTTTGTGTCTTAAAAAATATTTAGTATTCATTGGTTCAAGTTTCGAATAATATTACACTTTATTAATTTATAAGTTTGATCAATACCCAGTGAAGTCTTTTTGAATACAAAAAAAAGCTATAAAACATATACAAAAATATGAGATAAAGCTTGATGATGTTCGGCTATCGTTTTCGGAACGAAAGAGTATGGCCACTGGCAGCGGGAAAGTAAAGGGCATCGCGAACACTGATTAGGGCAAGATGGTGTGCGTGCCGCCGCCAACTTAATTGGGCTTAATGCAGGTTGAGATGCAATTATGCCGGTCCTGCACCTTTACTTAATGATGACATTCGGCGGCCTCCCGTCTGTCCTCAAATGATCCGCAGCGAGTACTCGGCGTGCTCGCCGAGCGCCACCTCGAACACGCTCTTCACGCAGCAGACCATCCCCAGGAAGAACACGTGCAAAACCAGTGACAGCAGCGTCTGCGGGTTAATCGCCAGTCGGCCGGTGATCACCTCGAAGGACCACATGAACCACTCGACGGCCAGGACGAGGCTGGTCACCACGATCCAAGGGGACATTGCGTGGGGGGAAACCTGTGGTGGAATCGAGAGAAAGAAAGAAAGTGCTGAAGAATTCGCGTTTTCAGTAAAATGGATTTAAGTGATTGTAAAAAACGAAAACATAAGAATAAAAAAGGATTTAAGAGGCTGGAAGAGCTACTACGAGATCATATGAACCTGAAGAATTCGCGTTTTCAATAAAGCCCATTTAAGAGACTGTTTATAAGGTTTATACAGAAGTATACATTTAAACAAAACACAAAAAGAATACAAATAAAAAGGGTTTAAAAGACTGATCTATGAGATCACGCCGTTGCTGAAGAATTCGCGTTTGCGTTTAAGGCAACTTACAAAAGGTCTTGAAGTAAATCTAATATTAGTTTTTAAGCTAAAAAGCGCCTTAAAAATGTCAAAAGTAAATCATAAAGCTAAAGAACTCGCGTTTGTAAGCTAAAGAATCCGCACTTCAAATAACTGATTGTAAAAAATCTGTTATTAAAAAAGCTTATGAATTTGCGCTTCAACAATCAGATAAGAAAAATCTTACACTTAGTCTCAAGCCTAAAGAATTCCCGTACCCACCATTATAATGCCGTAGACTAGCATAAACCACGCGATCAGGTAGATGCTTGAGCTCACAATACGGGCCCTGCGTAGCCACCACTGATTGAGGACATAGAAGTGCCGCTGGCGCCACACGCTCAGCTTGATACAGGGGCAGTTCCACACTTGCATCAGCTCGTAGCCATTGACCACCGATCCAAAGAGGCTGACGAGCACCACCAGCCAGAAGACAATGGGGAACGACTCGGTGCGGCAGAGGCTGCACGATTGGAGCAGATTGGTGGCTTGATTCCAGACGGTCATCGGGCAGAAGTTCCAGATCGAGTACATGCCGTAATCGTGGTGCAGGTAAAAGACCCTGTGCAAAATCCGGCGAATTCGCGCGGTGATGTGTCGCATTTCGAACATTTTGGTCTGGGAATTTGGCAAATCGAAGTTTTCTAGTGATTCGTATTTTTTCGTGTAATCTGTTCGTTCGATTTGTTTTAGTTACTCTGAGGAAGGTCCGAAAATTTGTAACTGATCCGGTTGACGGTTGTCCAAAAGGTGGGGCGATGTCAAGTGATTATATATTTGAACTCAAAGTGGAGAATTTTGGTGTCGGGAAATTCTGTTTATGGACGTCATAGGTAATTATAACCTATTCGAGTGGCATTTCTCAATCTAGCAAACTGAAACAACTCAAGTATGCCACAGGCGTTCCACGACCACTACCTGATGCGATAGTTACGCCCGATAATGGCATTATTTCTAGGAACTATATACATATATATATATATAGATTTAATGGCGCCTCCCCACTCTCTTCACTCGCTCGGTGGGAATCTGCAGATGAGGTCGAAGGTGAAAGTGCCATAAAAATGCGACATCCTGCGCATTGCCATAAAAGCGGCTGTGCGTTCGATCGTAAAAACACTTTTTGGATAAGCCAAAGACGATGATAATAGACCCTTCCTATGTGCTATATGTGTGCTAAATGTCAACCCTTAACCCCGAACTACCTGTCCCCGAGTTCCACTGGGTGTGTACATATGTACACATATCTGCAGGTGTTTTCCCGGCCGGAGATGAATCAGCTAACTGAGTGAGTACAGAACAATTATTATTATATTGAAATGCCCCAGACCCCCGGACACTTTGCCCGAGTATTTTTGTCGAGTTAATTGCGCGCCTCGAACACTGAGAGAATTTTAGAGAACTTTTGTGTACAATATTTAAATTTAAATAATGTAATTAATAAGTAATTAATTTTTTTGCAAAAGCGGAAATTGATAAAGACAAAAATAAATGGAAAGGCTGATGCCAAAGAATTCGCGTATTTATGAAAGTTAATTTAAACGAGTGGATAAGCTTTATATGATAAGCTACTTGTAGTCCTAAAGAATTCGCGCTTTAAGTGATGGCAACTTAAACAAATCTCTCTAAAGATTTCGCATTTTTATTAAAGTTAATTCAAAAGAGTGGATAATCTTTATATGAGAAGCTACATGTGGCTCTAAAGAATTCGCGCTTTAGAATCTCTCTAAAAAATGCTCAAGAATTCGCGTTTTTATTAAAGTCCCAAAGGATTCGCGCTTTAAGTGAAGGCAACTAACAAATTTCTTTAAACATATTAATTAACTTAAATAATTAAATTACCAATAAGAACTTTTTTTATAAAATACTATTAAAACATCAAGCTACATATTTCCCTCAGACTTCGTTTGCAGTGTGTAGATTTATTTGCTACTGTTGCTGTGGGGTAGAAATGACCGGGGTAAAAGTCTGACTAATTGAAGACCCGAGATCGCCCGCTTCCGAAATCCCCTCCCCCCATGGGCTTTATTTGTTTAATAAATTTTTCTATTTGCCTGCTTAACATGGCGTGGGCCATCGCATCGCTTACGGTTTTAATGACACTTTGTTTTGGTTGTTTAATTTTGTCCCGTTTTTTTTTTTCGTTTTTCGCCGGCCTTAATTGCCACTATTCCACTATTTTCACTAAGCTGATTCATGCGGGCTGCCATTTGACTTGTATAGAAAACTATTGTATTGTATACAACTCTCTCAATATTCAACGGATTCAATATTTCATTGATGGCCCAGCCCGATGATGCGGACGGTTTCCATTGTTGACTCAAGCGAGACACTTTTCAGGTTTTAAGGTCTCGGGTCCCTTGATTTTCCATTTGTCACGACTCCTGTTGTCCTGTTCAATTGAAAGGTCCGAGTTGAGTCGAGTCGAACGTTTCTTGGCAGCATGACAAGTGCAATTTGTGCCAAGAAAGCGTTTCCTGTCGCAAGTGGCATTAATAAAAGTCGACGGGCATAAAGGCTGAGAATCCATCAAGGCGCTGAAGGATTCCTGTTTCGATTTCGACATCGATTCCGATTCCGGGAAAGCAGATCAAAGGGTCTCTCTCACTGTCCCTGAAAGGATTCCCGTTGTCCGGGGGATTTGTTCTAGATTTAAACTGCAATTTGTATGGCATTTGCCTGGGAAATTGCCGCCTTTGTGGTCAAGTTGGTCATAGTTTATTGCTGGCCATTAATTTAAAGTAAATTCGTTTAACGACTGTATAAACAATGCAAACATTTTTATTTTTGGAATACCATCTTATTATGAACTTAAAACACCTAGTTTTTATTATTATTATTATTTTTTTTTATTTGTTTGGAATTTAAAAGGTAATTTAAGGGTAATTTTCTTTAAACATGTATCTAAAATTAAAAAATATAATATTTATGATAATCGTAGCATAGCATATCATATCATTACTAAAGGACTTTTGTAAATTTACTTTAAATACCATCTTATTATGGGCTTAACTCACTTAAGGCAAATTTCTAGCCCCGAAAACCCTAAATATAGTTTTGCCCCACTTATTATTGGCTTGAGGATAGCCCACAGCTGATGTCTCCGCCTTTTGAAAACAGAGGCGTGGCATTTAATTTGATTTCCCGAAAGTAAGTTAAGAGGGCAGTTCCCTTAAAAGACAATTAATCAATATTATGCACAAACCCCTTTTGAGATGCGCATATGGATGAAGTTCTGTAGAACAAATAAAAAACTTTATCCAACTCGCAAACTCGAGACCATTAATCATAATGGGATGCCAGCTGGGGAAGTATGGGCAATATATCGACACTGCGCGAAATTTTTGTAAATTTATTAATAAATTTATACAAGTAAAAATTATAATATAAGCAAAAATATTTGTAGGTCTTTAATATTATTGGTGTAATTAAAGATCTTTAGAGTATGATCTATGAATCCAAGAGCCACTCTCTTTAAAATTTCTCCCCGTGTAAGCCCGCCGAAAATAATGCTCTATGGGGCGTGGCGTGATCTATAGTCCAGCCGAAATTTCGCCATATTCCCAATGGCTAAATCATCTTCGTTTCCAGTGCCTAGCAACACGACGAACAAAATTTTCCGCCAACATAGAAAAAATCGTTTTTTTTTTTTTTACTTTTTTGGCTTGCAAAAATTCAAGAAAAGGTGTTGGCGGCATAATAACAGAGAAAAGCGAGGAGGTATGAGTATTATATAGAAGATGGAAACCGTTTGCTGCTACCCATTATTTTTATCGCCTTTTTTTTGCTCACCCGAAATAGATTTGACCTATTTTCTGCACGTTCCGTCAATTCCCCAATTCCTTATTTTCTTTCCTTTTTTTTTTGCACACCGTCTTCTACATTTTGATGGTTTATATTAAAATTGTACCGCGCCTAATAAATAAACGAACTCTTCTTCTTGGTCAATCAAAACGGGAACGCCGATGGTCTCTGAGGTATATAGGCCCCCATCTATAAGGATTTCCTCATCTATGTGCTAGATCTAGGCACTTTACCGGGTGAGCAAAGGTAAACAAAACAAATTTTGAGCATGGATAGTATTTAAATTTAATATTTAAATAACAATGGAAAAATCGATATGTTGATATGTAATTAATTTAAAATTTGTATATTATTTCGATAATAACTTTTATAAATCTGTCTGTATATTTAAGATATTTGTTGATTTTCTTTGAAATCGTTTGTGTGATTATATAAGGGATAACTATCAGTCGATCCATTCGCAGGTCGGACTAAATTTTAGTCGAATAAAATGCGTTGTTTCTTTGGCGGCTATTCTATTCTATATTCTATTTAACTTTTTTGGCGCGCACATATCGCTTGAAGCGGTACCAAAAATAGCGCCTACGAGCCGAGGGGAAAAATTAGAAATGCGAAATTAAATAGATATAGAATGGATACCATGGGGGGCTATGCGCCCAGATCGTACAATATGCAAACATTAAAACATACGTATAAAAAATAAATAGAAGCCGTCTTGAATAAACACACGGATGCCCGTCACACGCGCTGAAATAGCGAGAGAACGGTATTTTTAGCGAAAGCGAAAGATACATGGCCGACGCAGATACGTAGATATGTAGATATATAGATACAGATGCGGATATGGATACGGATTTGGGTTTGGTATTGGATTTTGGCTTTGGCTTTGGATTCCGATTCGGAATAGGAATGGATATATGGCTGGGAAACGGGGCCATTAGCTCGGCGAAGGGCCGTTCGGATTAGCAAGGTGCTGTCCATATGTGTGTGTAATTGCCCGCACAGCTGGACATCTCGCAGATGCAGATACATCGCCCTCGGGATACATACCACATGTAAACTGAAGATGAGCGCGTGAGATATATGTATATTTAGATTTTCCAAATAAACAAGCATGTCGTTAATACAAGATACGAGATACAAATAATATATTTACAAACTTATTTTAATTCTTAAAGATAGATATGGATCATTTTATATCGATCATAGGGTTACTATTGAATTTTAGAAATAATTCGATTTTTTAAGTATCAAAATAAATCGGTTCCCACTATTTAACATGTATGTCGATAAATATCGATTGCAATCGTAAATTAGTTATATTTCATAAATCAAGATTAAAAATTCGGATATATTATTTCAACTTTTAGAAATATTTCGATCTTTAAAGAATCACAATTTATCGTTTCCAACTGTTAAATAAATATCGATTGTAATCGTAAAATAGTTATATTTCATAACACTAGACTGAAAATTTCGGAATATCAGTGAATGTTAATAATATTAACTTAATATGTTTTTAAGAACTTTTTGGAATGGGAAGTTGAAATACCAAAAACGGTATTAAAATATCTTCTCTAATTCCCGTTAGGATTACAATAGTCCTTTTTCCGCTCACGAGTCCATCGCTGAATGTAAATGGCAAACAAATTTGTCTTTGAACTTCGTTTATTGCATTTGCCACAAGACACAATTTGTGTATTATGCTCATTACGACAACCCCCGGCAATCGGCGACAGTTGGATGATTTGAGGGGTTGATGTCGAACGGGGATATCAATCAAGCCATCAATCAATCAAACAACCGCACACTGAGCGAAACGCCGCCAGTAGATTTACGATTGGCCATAAATGTGCCATACGAACATATGCCGCTCTCTCTATTTTCCCGGAAACTTGAACCCCTTCGACTCAACCAACCTCCAAGCGAAATGCATTCGATCCAAGACAGAAATCAAATGTTATTCAAATCACTTTGCACGATATCCATTTATTATTCTTTTGTGCCAGCACTTTTCAATTCGGTTCATTGAAAGGGGGTCAAGTTAAGGGGAATACATTTTAAGCACTTGATTTAGTTTTAATTAATGTGATGCATTCTTAAAAAAAAGTCACGATTGGAACTAGGAACTAGGTGGGGTTCTATGATATAAAGCTTTGTTCTGGGCTAAAATATAAATCTTTGAATTATTATAGTATAGCTTTGTTTATTGTAATGAAATCATTATAAATGGGATTCCCTCGTCAAACCATTTAAAATGCAACCACAACAAACAGTTTCACTTTCCCTTCAATTGAATGAAATCGATCGCAGTGTCGGTGGCCGGGATATCCCTATCAATGTCCTGGCTAGTTACCGATCGACTTCCGTATCGGTGGCACAGAAATTGGGCCATATCCCATTACCAGGGCTTAGAATGCGATCCTAACCGAACCGAACTGGACCGTTTGAACTACCTGATCTGATCGCTATTGTTAATTGGGCATGGGATCGGTTTGGCTTGGATCGCTGATCGGTGATCTGGGCTGTGGGATCTTAAATCTGGGATCTTTGTTGCTGCTGCTCTGCTGCTGTCATTACACTGCTCACGATCGGTTGGCAACAGAGATCCGAAATCGGAAATCTCCAAGATACGCAATTCGACCAAAAAAAAAAAGATCGCGTCACGTCGAGTGGAAAAGGTTGCCGGGGATTTATGGCTAGTTGAAATCGGAATGCCCTTGAACGGAGATCTTTTTGTTTTTGGTCTTTGCTTCGGTTGTTTGAAGAGTGTTTTTGTGGAAAGGTAAACTGGATGATGTGTGTGCGCGTGTGTGTGTGTAGATACTTCAGCCTATACACAAGAAATCCCAAGTATCTGAAGTATCTCTGGGTTCTCCGGCCTAATCGTAATCCCATCGCTGGTGGGTGGATTATAATTGGGTTCGGGAATCCGTTTCACAATAGCACAAATTTTGAATAAAACTTTCAGTTTTTAAGAAAGTTCTTGCAAAAATTATTTAATACCATTAAATGGTTAGTTATAATGGGTAAACTTATAATATAGATAAGGTCTTTTTTTTCTATTCGTTGGGAAATATGTGCCAATCACCTCTGTTAACTTCACTCATCCTCATATAATCATCATATCCAAATCCTAATCAAAATTCATACCGTTCCCATCCTTTTAATATTCACGATTCGCCATTAGCTGAAATCCACTGTGATTCCCGAACAAAATCGACTAATCGCGTTCAGGAAGAACCTTTCAAATCGAATTCAATCGAATTCAGAGGTTGATTGGCCACACAAAGGTGAAGCTTCTTTGTTCTACTTTTCGTTTTATTGTCTTCCACATTTTTTATGCGCTCCCCCCTTTTGTTGATATATCGTATTTTATTTGTGTTTTACTTGGACCAAGTTTCTCTCCAAATAGACAAGGGTATTCGAGGGGAATACAGGGTAAAGAATTTTAAATTGCTCTAATAAATTTAAAAATTTAAATTTGAATATTAACTTACATTTCAAAGACTTCAATCAAATGGAATAAGATAATAATAATAATAATAGTACTGTAATATTAATTTCTTATTAATTCGTTTAAAAAATTTATAGATCTTCCAAAAGACCGATTTGGTTTTTGTTCTGTGTATAAGAAATAAAAGTTAAATTTGCAAATGGACAGAGGGGCGGGGCGTGGCAAAGGGGGGATTTTTTTAGGGGGCGAACATTTGCTAGTTTGTTGCGGCAAAAGCTTCCGCATTTGATAAGCGTTCGACGTCGGCAGCGCTGCCGGCGATTTCGTTTCGGTTTTTTCTGGCTTGGCAACACCTTCACCGCCCCCAACCACCACCCATTTGCCCCCCCTCTAAATCCCCCATAGCCCCCACCCCACCCCACCGCACCCCACCCCTTCTAGTCACCTTTCTATTCGTTCTGCATAATTTGGAAATTTAGTATTTGCTTTTCTAATTTGATTTCGGGGCTGTGCGCATAAAAAATCCAACCAGCAGAATCAAAAAAAAGACGAACGAAACTTTTTGGCAAGGTCAGTGATAGCGTTACTTATACAATACAGTAGACACTGCTAAATAGCAAAAACCATTAATGAAATAAATAAAACATTTAGAAAAAAACGGAGTATTGGAAAAGGCATTAAGTAAATCGTAATACTAATAGATATTTTTTTAATTTTTATTTTATTTATTATAACTTTTTTATTATTTTGTAAAATATATTTTAAAAATTAAACTATATATTTTAGTTACCAATATTTGTATAATATATAGCCAAGTCATATGCCCAAGCTTTACGTTCAGCCATCATCACGAGACTTTTTACTACGTCTACTTTAGATAAGGAATCTACATACCCAGGCACCAAGCACGGTGGAAACCTCGAATGTGGAATCTAAAAAATGTACAAGCATTTGTGGGCTATTAAGAAAAAACATTTCGCTTCCTAAATATTTTACATTTTCTCATTAATATTTTTACGATTCGAAAATAGGATAATAGGACATAAGTCGAGTTTTGACTGTAGGAAACGTCTGCTGCTGCTGTCTTAATAAATTTAATTTAATTGATTTCTTTTTTATGGACTCTTCCCTCGTTCGGCGATTGTTAAACATGTATATATGCATTTAAACAGAACCGAAATTGAGATAGTTCCTTCGGATTTCTTTCACAGTTTTTTCATCCATTTTTTCCCATCTTTTTTTTATATTTTATAATATATGTATATTTAATTTCTTTTTCATGGTCGCATGTTGCGCACGCTCCTCGTTCGTTTACGCCCACTGATAGGAAACGGCGCCACTGGCGGGGGGGGATGGTTTTCGGAGGGGGCGCTTGGCAAATACTGATAGTGGGGGGGAAAGTTTCGCCGTAGTTTGCCATTGAATCATTGGCCCCCCTGATAACCACAAACAGAGAGTTTTCGAGTCCAGCAATCACAATGGCATGTCGTCGTCAGGTAGTGAAAAGTGACAGGGGCGGCGAACCAGGGGGCAGGGGGCAGGGGGCAGGTCTACTTGGAACCTGAAGACTCTTTGGAATAGCCGAGAGATCCGACAACAATTATGCCGCATGACACTGACAAAATGTCGCATTACAAGACAAAGGCTTCAAAAAGGGCTGAAATATGGGTGTTAGAATAGGTAGTTAGTTCATCAGAAGTACTATTAGTGTTATAGATTGGGTTTTTAATGTCCAGATTTTACAATCGATTGAAGTTCCTCAAAATTATGATGCTTAAATTATAATAAAAGTTATTGGTGCACATATGGGCTGGAAATAAATCAATAATGCTGGAATTAAAAACAGACAAAGGCAAGTAATTGTAAAAACAAAACAAAAAAAGGGAAGTTAAGGGAAAAAAATATAAACAACAGGCAATAGAAATGAGGAAAGACGACTTAAATACCCTAAAAGATACCAATGATATTTCCTCCATCCAATAAATCCACACCTCTGTTGAAAAACTATATAATTTCGTGTTTTTATATTACGTGAAAAAAATTATTATAATGTTGCACTATTTTCCAAATAAGTAGTACACTTAAATTTCTCCAAATAAAGGGAATACTCCCAGAAAGAGTATGGCAAATCGAGCGAACAAATCGAATCATGTTGCCCAATTAGATGAGGAGCTGACAGCAATGATGAAACAATGTACACAATCTATACATCCATTTGGGGGCTGTAAATACATTTATTTATTTATGTGTACGCATAGGGGAACCCGTGATAAATGGATCGATGTACAGAGATCGAATTGTGTTCGTTTATTGTAGATCATATTAGGCAATTGTTATTACATTTAAATTGAACCTTTCATACACAATCGATTATGCCTCGCATTCATCATAGTTTGGCAACTCAATCACTGACAGATGACTTGATATTGTGGTTTTTATATTGCTTTTCAATATTCGAAATGTATGAAATCAATCCAAACTAAAGTTTTGATTTGGCTTTGCTTTCAATCGAGTATTAAACAGTGTGGCCATGCTATTAAAATGCAGTCCAATCACTTCTTCAGCCAATGGTCACATCGCGGATTTATAAATTACATTTTCTTAATGAAAATGAATAATGTCAATACATATATGTCTATTAATGATCGCGGCTACTGATCATTTGCAGAGCTGGTTGATAAATCAACCTGTTGGCTTTCGGCCAAGAGCAAAGTTTTGGCCGGCGGGCAATTAGCCAGAGTGTCATATATGCAGTGGGCTAACCTGGCAATTAGGCGGACATCGAATCGGACATATATACACATATACTATGCAGAATCACTTCCACCCTGGATCGGAACCGATGGCAGTTATCAAGCGGAAGTCGTTCAATATGCGTGGCCCGTGGCTCTCTACTCTGATGTTCTGACTTTTGGCCAACGGCGCGTGTCCAGTGCGTAGGTATTAACGCATGAAATTGGCCACCTTTTGATGGCTCACCACTGAAGCCACTGAACCACTGAGCCGCCGAACAATACCCACGTAGATTAAAAACTCTTTAGGATAATTTGACTGGTCACAGGTGTCTTTCCTGCTCCTCCTTCCGTTTTTTGTTGACTCTGACTGCACTAATTGATTGAGTCGTAGAGGTAATGTAAAGATAATTATGGGTGGAACAGTGGGTATATAATATCGTCAACAGGTAAGTGAAACTCTAGTTAGGGGTTACTTTTTTTAAATTATTAGGAAGGGTGAATATGAATATACTTAATTTAAAAAACCGAAAACAGCTGGTGGCCAGTTTTTTGGCCAACGGCTAGAACGCAAATTGTTAATGCCCCCATATCAAAGAATCGATTCACCAACTGCGTTGTTTCTGATTCTGTTGCAAATTTTCCACTATGAATACTCTGCTTTCGGTGTGAATTTCGCATTATTTTTCGCTGTGTGTCCATCCACCTGTGTGTGTTGGTAAACAAAATGCGACGCACTTTCGGGCCGCAACAAAAATAATAATAATACACAATGAAAATAAAAGAAAATAAAACGCTAAGAACTATAGCCAATAGCCTTGAGTTGGCCGACTATAAGTTGGCGATAAGTCGCAGAGAGCTGATACGCAATCAATGGCGCAGCAATTCAAAATCCAGTATTTCAATGCTTTTCACCTTCGACTGGGAATCGGAATGGCAATTAGAATGGGATAGTGGTCCAACCAGATCAGCAGAAGACAGATAAGCGAGCCCACTAATTTGCCAAATTCAATTTGGCTCGATGGAAGATCGGAACTTTTTTATCACCATCACAGAAGGTCGATGAAGAAACTTTCTCTGGATTGTGGAAACTAATGGACAATTGCAGGCTATTTAAATGTATTTCCCTACAACAATAAGCCAATCAGAAAAAAAAGTAAAAAAATATCAGGTTGATATGTCTAGGTAAATTTAATACTTTTAAAAGATTACATTTATTGTATTTCACATTTTTTGTTCAAAAAATACTAAATTTGAAATTTTAGAGTGGTATATTTTAAAATTTTATGA
Source organism: Drosophila lutescens (assembly GCA_037075285.1). Lineage (NCBI taxonomy): Eukaryota > Metazoa > Arthropoda > Insecta > Diptera > Drosophilidae > Drosophila > Drosophila lutescens. The sequence goes on from JBAMCF010001034.1 coordinate 108,943, forward strand.
AATAATTGATATAATAAAACATCAAATTGATATTTTTGAATCATAAAATTGGCATTCATCATATCGGCTTATTATTGATATGAAATAAAGTAGAATTTACCCCTATCTCATATATATTTTTTTTGTGTAGGTATTCTTGGACAGAGATTATTGTTATTTGCAATGGAATTTAAGGTATCAGTTTAGTTATAGTCTGCATATAAATTGAAATTAATTTATTCATGTTATGGAAGCTATCGCGCATTTATTTTAATTATTTAATCATTGAAAATTGTGTCAGTGATATATTTTTTGGACAGTCTAATTTACATGTCGTACTTGCAATTATCTGGTTACTTTTTTTATAGTTTGCCAGGCAATTAAGCTAGACATGGGATCACTGATCTGTTTATTTATTGAAAATTGTGTCAAATGCCAATTTGGCCGTCTCTCCATTTAACTTTTTACCTGTCGGCAAGGTAAGTCGGCCAGTCACTTGCTAACGGCATTCCATCGACAACGCCCCTTCCCAGCTTTGAAGTCGGTTAGTTACAGCAATTTACTCGTTACGTTACTACCGACCATTCAAGCCATTCATAGAAGTTTCACAGAAGTCAACGGCACAAAAAAATATATACATCCGTGTTTAAAGTATGCGAAGTATTTGCATGTTTAAAATATGTAAAACAGCTGATTTTTTTAGTTATTACAGATAAGATATTGCCAGTGAAACAAATAGTAACAAATTTTATTCGCAGAATTATTTTCTTGGCAAGAACTTAAGGAATAGTAAGTATATTGTAAAAAAATATCTCCCTAAAATTGTAGGGACAGTTTAATATATATAGATAAATAAATCTATTACCACTTATATTTTAAAGATATTCTTGTACATTATTTTGTAAAATATATAGTGATTTTCTAGCTTTTTTATAATATGATACCATTTTTAGGCTTTCTCGAGTAATCTTTCGATAAAATAGTTGTATAACTCTGAACAATGCTGTTTAATCATAGGACCCAGGCATTTCCGATTTCCGATCCAGCTGGCAGCAGATCGATCTTATGCAATCTTTCGGGTATTTCAGGCATTCCCTGGCGTTACAAATTAGCTTTCCGCCTACAAAAAGTTCCATTTCTTGGCTGCTGGAATTCAGCTGGAAGACGAGTAATTTGCATTTGCCAAACGCGTTAAAAATATAAAAATCAACAGGGGTCGGTCGTCGGCTGTTTGACTGTCGAATGGGATTATGTAAATCGCCGTCCAGAATTAGTTGAGGTGGCACAGGTTGATGGCGGGGAAAACCCTTGAAGGTGGAAGCCCCGAAACGAGGTTCTTCAAATATGTTGTCAGGTATTAAATCATTTTTATCCGGTGGCTTAGTCAAATGTGTTTAGAAAAATTTAACAAAATCTTTTGCGGTTCTTAGTCTTACGTTAGTCGCACCTATCGAAATGTAAAAGAAAATGTTTAAATCGGACCATTCATTAAAAAGTTATGGACAAAACAAATAATGGAATGCAAGCAGGGCAAGCAGTCGATTTACTGCTTGCATAACTATCTGATAGTGGAGGTTCTCTTAATTAAATATCTTTAGTTTTACTGCTTCCTGTATTGTATTTACAAATATATTTAAAATTGTAACTTTAAATAATAACCGTTTCTTAATTAAAAATAAATGTATATCACTTTTCGTTCTTGTGCTAAATTGTGCTCACATTTCGGGGCGATAAATAATTTGTAATGGGAAACAATGTAAATAAAATTGAAATTTGTTGTGGCAGTTTATCCCATCGAGATGTCAAACGCAGAGAGCCAGAAGTTTTGGCCTTTCGGGAACGCCCACATCCACATCCACTTTCTGGGGAGCGTCTGCGATGGTGGTGCTATATGGTGGATATTGTGGCTATATGGTGTTGCGGCGCTGCTGCTGCTGTGGGTGCTGTCATCTACATTTTGTGGGGGCAAACAATTTGGCACCAACTACATACTACATACAATAAAAATAAGAATATAGATAGAAATGGAATAAAACGAGCAGCGGAAAGGCCAAAAAGCCGCCGAGTTGTGGCCAAAAGCGGCTCAAGAGTTGTGGCCATTTCAGGTGGGCTCTACACTGGCCAACACAATCGCAGGCTGGGGCCAATGTACGTACGATTTGACCACGCATTTTGATTTTAGCCATGTCTGCGACTACGTCACGTGCACCGCATTTCAATATATCGCCAGCAGCAGAAATCCATCCATAAAGTCAGTCAAAGAAAGGCTTAACGAGGGTGCTATCTCTCGACTATCACATACCTGGCAATTCGGCTTTAAAGACCTTATAGCAAAAGTAAATGAAAGATATTCTCAATTTTTAAAAATGTTATTTAAATGGGTATAAGAATTTAATCAATTTAAAACAACAGATTCATTTTTTAGTTTAGTAATATAATATGGCTTTTAATCTCACTTATAGATAAAGTTACTTTCAATAGTAAAATAAATTTTATAATTAATTTAAATTGGTTTAAAAATTCCAAAAAATTTTGCAATTACAATTTTCTTAATTTTTGACTACCATAAATATTATATTAAATAATTTGTAGCAAATTGATTATTTTTATTAATTTTTATTTGCTTTATTAATTGACACATTTGAAATACAATATACCTTTGGTATCCAAAGTGTTAGGGTACGAAACAATTAAAAGAAAGAGGGGGTACAATATGCATAAGGCATTTGAATTGTTACTTTGATTTATGAATGAATCAATGAATTGAAGTAAAGGAATCGCCTTTTATTGTGCAGTCCAAACTCCACGCGTGAATAATAGAGAATCAAATAGAAGCCACAAAATGTTCTGTTAAACAAAGCCGAGATATTAAAATAGAATAGCATTAAATCAAATTAAATTGACAAATTGGTCAGGGCTCGACTTGCCACAGTGGATCCTCGTACTGCGCGACAGCTTTCACTGTGGGAAAGTAAATGTTGATCCCTTTCCCTCTTTTAATCCAGCCAATTGGTACAAACCAATGGTACAAAGGTGGTCGCATTAATAGGTCTGTACGTTTAAGTGCTAAACTGAAATTGTTTAAATATATTTTTTGATCTAATTTAATCTTAAAATATTATTAAAAATGTTAAATGGAAACTTTAAGAATATAAATTAATAGAAACTAATAATAAAAAGTTTATGGTTAATATACAAAAAGAACAGAGCTTATTTTGTAACTTCTATTAATTTAATTAGCTAACCTTAGATTTCTACTGTTTTAATGGCTTAAAAATATCTAAAATATTTAACTAATTGTAATAAATATATATTATTTTCAGTATAATTTTATCGTTGCTATTAGTTTGGCCTCAGCTGTGTGAGACCCAATTGGTCCAAAAGCTAGACAAAACTCGGGAAACCTAGGCACATAAAAGGAGCGTCGGCAAACTTAATGATCCGCATAAGCAGAGGTCGAAACGGAGACACGGGCAGCGTAGGTGTTAAGTTTGGGCCTCTTCTTTGGCCAATTTTGTTGCTGCTGTTGTAATTAAACGAAAGCACCCACAACAATGCTTAGAAACAGTCATATCTAGCTGTGCACTGAAAAAAATTGGATTTTATTTTTATATATTATTTTTTGGTAATTTTTCAAAAATAGTATTGGCTTGTGAAACCTTAGAAAATAAGAGCCGGAAGCATTAATATATTTTTTGTAGGCAAACAAGAATAACCAAAAATATGTTATCTTAAAAATAAAAAAAAAAATATTTTCATTGGAGTAAAAACTAGAAAAATAACTATTATTTGAAAAGTATAGCCTATGATATATTCCTACATTTTCACCTATCAACTAAAGATAATTCTTTTTGTGTATCGAAACCTATTGAGATGAAGAGTGCGAAGGGTTAGGCCGAGATCGAGTTGGTTAAGGTTGAGTGATTCGGGTTCGAGATCGTGTGCATGTGGCACGAAACTTGGAAACTTGTTGCTCATGAACATCATGAATGAACGAATCAAAAGCTGAATGAGTGAGCGAGTGACGGAGTGAGTGAGTGAGTGAATGAATGAATGAAGCCCACATGCAATCGGAGACCAAATGAAAAAATCCGAGACCCAGACCGAAAAGCCAGACCAGCTCAAAGGCCCAAAACTCTCGGCCCATTCATTGTTCGTGTAATTATGTACATTTTATTTGATGTTTTCCTTTGTAGCTCCTCTGATTTTTTTATATTTTTTGTTTTATTGTCCCATTGACCCAACACCCAAGACAAAAGAACACCGAAAGCAAAATAAAAAGGAAGAAGCCTCCCCAAGAGAACAAGAACAAATAGGTGTATATCCACGCAGGGCAGGTGTTCGACGCCATGTAAAGTCAAAATAGTAATCAAAATAGAGAAGAAATTGCTCCCGGAATGGAAGGCCAAAGCAATAATACCAGATCTTTGCACGCATTTGTGTGCGTGCCGAAAAAGAAATCAAAACACAAAAGCTTCAAAACAACAAATCAAAATAAGCAGCATATAAATTATAAGCGGAAAAAACGAACAAAAAAATCAATTCCAGGAGAGGGTTTTGAAAATAAAACCAACGAAGTTTGCTCTACACTTTCTTATAACAGAGATTTTTGAAAATAATATCTTATCTTAGAAAACTATACCAGCTTTACAATTTAAAAACAAATAATTTTTGAACAATGTACCTTTTGAAAAATAATACCAAACAAAATTTTTAAAAATTGTGGTAAATAAATAAAACAGTGTTATATAGCTAAAAAAATGTATGTTTATAAAAATAATTACCAAAAATGTTATATATTTTCATTTTCCAATTTCAAGTATTGTAATAGATAGTTTAGTTTTTAAAATATGAAACTTTTCAAAAAAGATCAAAAAAAAAAACCTAAAAAATACCAAAATGGTATATTTTTATATTTTTTAATTTGAAAAAAAGACTCTAAAATAGTTTTAATTAAATAATTTCCCAGGTTGAAGAAACATCATAGTACCCTTCTCCGAGGGCATTTCAAGAAACAAGATGCCGCTGTTAATCTTGGGTTGCCAAGAGGCCTCAAAATGGAAATCAAAATAAACGAATCTGTAGTGTGGGGTGGGTGGGCGAGGGGGTTAAGAGGGGTCCATGGGGCCCAACGCGCCCCCTTCACTCTATTTGCCTCTCTGTCCGACTTGATAAGGTTCGGATCCGTTGCGATCAATTTACGTAATTTAAAAGCTGCGTTTAGGCTGGGCGATCGAAAGGGGGGCGTGGGGCCTGAGAGGGGGGATCACGGGCGGATCAAGGGGGTTAAGGCAGGGGCTGCCGCGGTGGTATGTGCGTATGTGCGGTAGTAAACGATGATTATGATGATGGGATCATGTGGCATCATGTGTGCGTCTACGCATTGTCACAAGTTGATTTCTCATATATTTATGAATGAAAATGAATGAATTGTCCGGGGGCAAAGAAATGGCATCTGACGAAACTCACAAACGGGCGAGGCACATTCTACATCTACAGATAGATGGACATATAGATACATTCCCATAGATAAACGCCTCGGCGGTTATTGTTGGCTTGATTATTCCATTTTGATGGAATGCCAGCGAAAATACTTTGCCAATTATTCAGAACACACAAATCGATTTTGAATTAGTTCACCCGATCGAAAACTATTTCCAAACAGTGCTAATGAAGTGTTGAAAGAAAATTGGGGAAAATTTGTTATTTGAGGTTGGTTTACCTTTAGTGTTGCGTGGAAATTCGGGGAATTTAATAATAATCGAAAATATTTTATAGGTTGCTATGTGAGAGGTATTACAATTATTAAATAATATTAGGTATATTAATAGTAATATATGAGTTTCCTTGAGTAATATTCTTCAGATCTTTAAATTAATGATGTATACCCTCTAAGATGTCACTTGTAAGTTCAAATTCCTTCCCGATCGACTTGGAAACATTAATTTCTATGCCAAAGAAATAAGCAATATGAAAGCTGAATGAACCCAGCCTCTGGGATGAGATCACTTGCGATTGATCATCATTAGCAGCCACGACAAAGAGATCGCATACAGTGAATACTGTATTTAGGGAGATATGGAAATATTGGTGGGCCACTAACTAATCAACCCCCTTAGTGAGTCTTCGAGAAATCAGAATGGGAATTCAGACAACTAAGCGATTCGGATGGCGATGGCGTAATAGATCGACGGGTGGTTAACTTATACCGCGCATTGCGTAAGCGTTTTCCTCGCTGTGTGCGTAATAGGAGTAATTTATATGTACACTGTACGGCCGTATGTGTGTTGGTATTACCATATAATTAGATACTCGAGAGTTTCTTGACACTGCGTGGAGCGTGTTACCTCGATGGCGAATTCGAATTTCGAGCCCCGAAATTGTATCGAACAGTTTATCAGCTCTATTAACAGATCTCTCAAGTGCTCGAGCTTGTTTCTTTTTTTTGTTGTATTTTTTTTTGGCTAACAACAACGCGAGTTCTGGAGAGAACAAAAAAATAAAAAGCGAGATACTCGGTTTCTCGGAGCTTTGTTCAAGTGGTTCTTTGGTTGGTTGGTTGAATGGTTGGTGCCCAAAAAGTAGTTCCCCCCTCCTGACCCCTCCCTACAAAAATCACGAACCTCATTCTTCTCCCGCCGCTCCAAAAATTAAGCCCGAAATTCCTCATCACCGGAGGGGGATGTATTCTTGGAAACCCCCAAAAACAACAAAGATAACAAGAAGTTGAAGAACAAGAAAATAAAAGGAAAACGAAAAGGTCTAAAAATATTGGCATATACAGTAAGCGAAACTAATCAAATTCAGGAAGTCTCACGCAGGATATAGAAAATATAGGTTTCATTTCATACTCAAGAAAGGGTTGAAATTAAAAACCATAAGTAATGCCATTTCCAAACGATTTGTTCATAAAACTTGTTTCTAACGTTATTAAAAAAAACAAGAGAGAACGCTATAGTCGGGTGTCCCGACTATCTTATACCCGTCACTCAACTACGAGTGCGAGGGAGATAAAGATATAAAACTTTGATTGCACATAACTTTTTAATGAATGGTCCGATTGGAAAAATGTCTTTTACATTTCGATAGGCATTAATAAACACTATAAAATTGCATTTACGCATTTTTTAAATCTTAAAAGATGAGGCCGCCAGACACATTTTAAAATCGTTTAACGCGATTGTGGGCGTGGCACCTCGATGAAACAAACTTGCGCTGCGTAGGAAGCCCAAGAATCATCATTATTAATACCAACTTTCTAGCTTTTATAGTTTCCGAGATCTCAGCGAGATCTCATGGCTAGATCATGCGGCTATATAACAGTAGTCGCCTTCGCGCACTTCGTCACTACGTGGACTGCCGTCCACAGTATGTATATCTTATATCTCCCACATTTTCAGATATTTCCCAAGTCTGTCCCACAGCCTTATAAAAATATAAAAAATGGCTTAGCTTACCCCTTTGATCGCCTAAATCCTTTTCAATATAATCTAATAACCGATTCGAAAAAGCAAACCAAGCTTGAAGTTCAATTGATCGGAAATCTTGCTGGCTTCTCTAATTCCCAGGAACGAAATCAATTCGGTTTTTTTTTTGTCAACAAAAAAAGTGCGTAAATTGCAAAGTGGAAGAGGCGGAGTGAGAGAGACAGCAGCAAGTGGGAGTGAGCGAGAGGGAAGGAGGGCAGTCAAGTATGTGAAACTTTTTTCTGTTTGGTTTTTCGCTGTTCTTTATTTATTTATTTTTTTGTTTTACTTTATTTGGTTTTTTGTTGTTTTTTTTTTTGGTTTTTGGTGGGGGGCAAATTTTGCCAGAAAGGGAAAACCTGAAATGACTGAAGTAAGAGAAAAATAAAATGAAAAAGAAGCAGCAGCCGAAAGCAAAGAAACAAAAAACAAAAAAATGCGAAGCGAACAAAAAAAATCTCATATTATTTTGGCCTTCAAAAATTTTTGGCGGGCAATGAACCAACAACAACAGAGAGAGAGCACACACACAAGCGCAGACGGGCAGAAAGAGAGGGCGATAGTCGGAGGCAGCAGTTTACATACAAATGAAAGAGACAAAAGGGCGCGGGGGTGGGTGGTATTGAATGATATTGGCGGTTGGGGAGGAGGGCCGCATTCTCCAGTGTGTGAGCGTACAGTGAAAAAAAAAAATTGTACCTAAAAACCAGATAAAAGTCCTTTGTATATCTGGTATATTACAATTTTAGTTAATATACAATGAATACATTTTTTTTTAATGTTTAGAGGATGGACTTTAAAAATATAACCTTTTGGATTTTACTTAACTAAAATTAATTAAAATGGTATACAAAATATTAAGAACGTTTTAAATTTTACATTTTTTTAGTATTATTTTGAGTATACATTTTGTTTACAGTGTAGCTGGAAGTGGCTCCATCCATTTAAGCAGCTAGCATCGTTCCAAAGTGACTCTGCCCTCCTCTCGAACCCCCCTTTTGAGCCCTCTAAGCCTCTGCTTTGCACACCCTGTTCTCCCCGTCCCCTCTTAACCGCTCACCTCACCCCCCTCGCAACGCATTGCGTGCAGACTTTCAAGTAGACAGCAACACAACAAAAAGGGAGTGAGAGGAAGAGAGACAGAAAGAAGCCTCCCCTACCGCCCACCACCCCCTTTTTTGCCCATCCAACACACACACGCATACATACACATTTTGGGTATACAGTTGTCACCACAAAAAACTACAAATGTTGACAACGCGAATTCTTTAGAACACAAAAAATATTCAAAACAAAACAGTTGGAATACATTTTTAAATTTAAACTAGATATATATAACAATTTTAAAAATAGTAGTATATTTTTAAAATTATTTATTTCTTCTTCCCGCGTCCTTGCCCCACTGTGCCTGTTGGGTGGGGCAGACAGACACAGACATGGCCAAAAGGCGGCGGAGTGGTTCTGGTGCTGCTGCACCAAGGAACTTATGCCATATCCATAAAAGTACAATGTGTGGTAATGAATTAGGGGGGCAGACCGGGCGGCCAGGATCCTCGGACAGCAGACAGGGGCGCGGAAATGAGGTGGAAGGGGGGGGCCAGGGGGGAGCAACAGAGACAGACGATGGCGGCATCGTTTCACACGGTCATGCTTTACATGGTAAGTAAATTTTGAGTGATGCGCTGGAATGAAAAGGGACTCAATAAGTGCACTGAAAATAAAAATATAACATAATAATACAACAAAAAATTTTTTTATTTAAAATATAAAGAATAATTTTCAACCGATTCACAAATTAACTTTTTATGAAACTTGTACTTGTAAATCAAGTGATTTTGCTATAGGTAAGTGGTATTTTCTGAAGAGCCAAAAGAATGCAAATTTTTCGCAGTGCTGCGGGGTCTTGTAGTCAGCAAAAACAACATCATCATCGTCATCAACAGGGCAGTGTCTACGAGTCCATCGCTCATCGTCGGCTCCACTTCACAAACCGTAAAAATGTTTAACTTGTGTCTAATTTGTGAATACAAAGTGAAGGAACTCAACTCGACTCTTCCTGCCGTGCATTTAAAACCCCGACGATTCCGCAAATTCGAATTCAAGGAGGCCCCCAGGGGGGCGTGGCAGTTGCAGCAGCAACCTGTTGCCTCCGCTTGGCGACGAACCCAGGGCCTCCTATAGCCAAACCGATACTGATGGATTCCGGCCTGGAAATAAAAGCCTTGCCTTTAATGGAGCCATTGAAGCTGCTGCTTTTTTGGCACTTAATTTGGGGTTCAGCTTGCCAATGCAAAATATTACTCCCTTTTTTTGGGCTTAGACCAAGAACAAGAACATTCTTCTCTCTCTTTTTTTATTTTAAAAATTTAAAGCTATGTTTTCGAAACAATTTTACAAAATATGCTAGAAAATGAATATAAATAAAATATTTAAATATAATATTTTACTTTCGCATTAAGGCACTTAAAAAACTAGTTAGTACTTAAAAAATAAGTTTTAATGCCTAAAACCCGCTGAAATAGAGCGCCAAGCCACTGGGGAAAAAGAGTTAAGACCGCAAAAAAGCATAAAGGAATCATCATATGAAAGTCGGGGCACGCTCTGCTGGGCAAATGAACTTAAAATTCCGCTTACGTTTTGCCTGCTTAATAGGATTCCCTTTATTTCTCATTTTTTTCGGGCTTTCTGCGCCTTCCTTCAAAAAGCCAGCGAACGTGGAGGAGGTGGAGTGATCTCTTCCAGCTCAAACTGTGAACCCAACTCAAAGTTTTTTCGTTTTGCCGGGGTTTACCTACGAAATTATTTGGAATTTTCTAGCGATAGCTTTTGTCTTCCAAGTTGTTTAAAATTTTTGAAATTACTTGGGAAATATTTTGCTCAGACTTTGCCGGTTGTTTTTAATACTGGGAAAATATTTCAAAAATACATATCATTCGAAAGGCATTTCGTTGATATAATATATAATGGATAAGCAATTTTCTTTTATCCCTGCACTTATAAATATTCAGTTTTCATTATAATTTTGTATTTTCTGATAAGTAAATCAGACCGAAGATTTTTTCAACAAACATTTATTGAATTACTTTAATATACAAGTTTTAACGACTTTTTAATGAATCTAATATTTTCTTTTATAAATTAAATATTTTATTCAGCCCGCATTTTCTTTCAACAAACATAATTTTAATTATATTACTTACAATTTTCAGATAGGCCCAAGTTTCAGCACTTGAAGTGACCTCTATGCCCATCGATGTGAGGCCTTTTTTATTTGTTAAATTATTAACCGACCTGAACTGTAATCATTTTTCGTAGGCCTAAGCCATGTTTGCAATGAGGTGATTGTATAAAATAAAAATAAATTAAGTAATTAAGTTGTTGTTACTTAAAACCTATTTCTCAAATTATAATAAAGTATTTCGGCGAGCTAAGTGATTATAAATATCACTTTAGACAACGTTAAATGTTGTTATAATTTGGTTTTTGAGCCCAATAAAATGCGTTTTGCTTAATTTCAGGCCGTAAATTTGACGTTGAGCAATATTTAAATGGCAATCACGTAGATTTCAGCTCGAGTATAATTTTCCCATGTGCCCAAATCGAATAAAGTGAAATAATTGTCGATCTTTGTTATGTATTTATTTTACCCAGCCTCTATTATACATATTTCTTCTTTTTTTTTTTGCCATCTTGTGAGTCGCCAAAAGTCTTTATCAAAGGCGGCGAAAAATAGCTGAAAATCAAATCAAATGGGCAATTAATCAATCAAAGACTAGAAACTACAACTGCGAACTTTGGAACAATTGTCACTTGATTCGGTGCCCGGTAAAAATTCCGAGTAAAAAAAAATGAAAAAAAGAGCAGAGATATGGCCAAAAGCAATTCGCTGCGGCCCAAACGAACTTAGGCCCAACAATTAGTTGGCAATTGTGAATTGCTGCTCACCCCCGAAAAATGTCGAAGAAATACGCATTATTTCCCTGATTGCCAGCCGTGTCTAAAGCGATATGCGATTGTTGTTTTAGCCACTTGTTGTTGTTGGCCACTTCTTTTATTTTTTTTTATCTTTTATAGCGCCCTGCTCTCGATCTGAATCTCGATTTCGAACCGATTTCAGATCGATTTCAAACCGATTCGATCTTAGGCTGTTGCCAGGCCAACTTAACGGGTCGATTATTAGGCAAATTAAGGAATTTCAATGCATACGCTTAGCATATTCATCGCAACAGGTTCGGCTCTTGATTTTTGCTCTTCTGTCGGCACAACTCCATTGAACTCGATTTCTAGCGGTGTGGTGTCCACACAACATACGATCTACGATCCGAATCAAAAATGTTACGTATTCGTGACTGTATGGAGCACGATTCCAAATGAAGCCATTACAGGCGGTTCAGTTCCCGAAATTTACATCACTTTTAAATCACGCCGATAAGAAACTAAGGGTTTTGTATGAATAACTCAAAATAAATCTGTCGTATATTTATGAAACATTTCTAAAACTATAATTTACTGTTACTGTTTGCTGTTAATGATACTTAAGAACTTTACCTTAACCTTATAGAACATATTTTTAATGATACTAGTTCTAGTTTTATATTCATTTTATACACATAAATAAATCTGAATTATTTTTAAAAAATATTTTTAAGACTTTTATTTGCTATTACCAAACTGTTAATAACATTTATAATCTTTATTTTAACATTATAAAATATTTCCTAATAATACTAATACTAGTTGTGCACTCAAAATGAATATCATGCTGTTCTTTTCTTTCTTTAAATTAAATAAAATTAAATTGAAATCAATATTAATTCCCAATAATTTGATAATTTGATATTAATTCGTGTCACGCTGTCATCTCTTTTTTCCTAGCGTTTTGTGCAGAGAGAAAAAAAAACTTTAATTCAATTCGATCGCTCGGATTAGATTGAGATTTCATTAATTAGTCGATGTGTTTGAATGTCTGTCGCTACGATTTCGCCCGATATGCTCACCCAGTTGTTGTTGCCAAGTGCTCTTCGAATCTTCAGTCCTCAGTCTACAGTTTGTCGTCTTCAGTCTTCAATCTTCTGGGGAAGACTCGATCCACCTGAGTCTTCGCGTCTGACTGTTGTCAAATCAATGCCATTTCAAACATTTCGTATGCAAATGAATCGTCCGAGGCGTCGCATAAATTATAAGCATAAAATGCCAACTACGAGTCGAGCGGAAAGAGATTTCAAATATTATTAACTGACCGCATAGCAGCAGCACGTGCGGTTGGAAAACGAGTTTTTTTGCTTTTTTCCTTTATTTTATTTTTTTCGGTGTGCTGGGGGCTGTCCGGGGGAAATTGGCATTTTGCGTAGGCCAAAAGAAGTTACTCTCAAGATATATGTGCGAAATGTTGCCACAATTCCCATAAAATCCGGCCAGAACACACACAAAAAATAACCGAGTCGTGATAAAAAGCAGGAAAGAATTTGTTACTGCACCGAAAACGAGAATTTCAATACTCTTTTGTTGAAATTAATTAATATAAGTATTAAAATATTATTAAAAATGTACAAAACTGTAGTATTATCTTATGATAAGCAATTTAGAAACCTATTAATAATCCTGGTTTAATAGGTTTCTCAAGTTTCTTCTGATTCACCACTAGGTAGCTGATTTTATGACATATGTATATGGTATATCATAACTAAAGAACTCTCTTTGCAGAGTTAAAAATGTGCAAAATTACAATATGGTTCTATATAAATAATTAAGAGACCTTTTAATAATTCTGGATTAATAGGTTTCTTAGGCCTATTCAATTTCACCACTAACTAGCTGATTTGATCACAACTATGGAACCCTCTTCGCAGAGTATCGAATAAAAGGGTTGGCGGTCCTCGAAAATATCGGGCTTAAAAGCCTCCAGCCGCGGCATCTTCGTCTTTTAGTTCAAAAGGAAACGCCAGAAAGATATGCGAGGAGTTTTGCGTTTTGTCTTCATTCCTTTCTTTTTTTATATGTATTTTTATTTTTATTTTTATTTTGGGGCTTTTGCTTTTTAGGGCAACAAGATTTCATTTCATTTTAACTGGAATCAAATTACGAAACCGACGACAATCATGAAGACGATGATGAGGGCTAGCGGCGGGTCGCCAAATAAAAAATTGTGAATGGAGCGTATCAAAATGGAGATTGTGGGAAAGGAGTAACTGACTTCAAAGGTTTGATTTTTTTTGTGGAAAGGGGATTACTTACTAGAACTAAGGGGAAATAATTATTATTTGATAATTACTTACATATATTCTAATATTAATCTATAATCCTAAGAAGTAATAAATTAGTGTTATTCCTTTGGTTTGATATTATACAATCTCATAATCTCGCCATATCGTGAGACCCAGCCCTTTTTTGTGCTCATTTTCGTACAAAGTGAAAGTTTCTATTGGTTTGGCGAAAATAGTATTTTTTCATAAGCCCATAATGAGATTTACCTAGGCTGATCATGTGAGAAACAAAAAAAAAAGGTTGCGAGCATCTTAAATATTTTTTTGCGTTGTTTAATTTTCGTTTTGGGGCAGGAAGCGAACTAAGATCGAGTTTTGGGATCTGGCGACCGTCACACATTTTGGCATTGACAACGGTGGCGTCCCCCCGGCCCCACGCCCCTGCCTTAAGGAAAAGGGTTAAGAATGGCCAAGCGGGGGGCACCGGCGAGGGGTTGAGGGGATGTCGAACGCCACGGGCATAAAGTTCACACTCGTAAGTAAATAAATTTAAATGGCGGCACTTCTGTTAATCTTCTTCTTCAGCTTGTATTTATTTTGAATTTTTTCCCTTTTTTGTTTTTGTCTCTTCAGTTTTATTTATTTCTTTTTTCTTGTCTCTTCAGATTTTTTGTGTGCTTTTTTCCCTTTGGGTTTTCTGTGAGCTTCGCGAAACGTTTTTCATAAGAAATTCAACAGGCAAGCTAAAGATTTCGTTTCTTCAGCGAGCTGGGCATTAAGATTTTTATGGTTATTAATTTGCTAAGTAATACGAAGACGTTAAGGAAAGATCGTTGGGGCTGTGCAAAAAAAGAGAAAAAGTAAAAAATAAAAATAAAACCGAAACCAGGTTGAGACCACAAAGGGTCCCGAAAAAACAAAACACGATAAAAATAAAAATAAAACCTGGGAGTTCTGTGAATGGAGAGCACTTTGCATTAAGGACAGGCATTTTTTCGCCCGAAAATATCGCGCAGGAATTGTGCCTCATAAATAATCAGGAATAACTGAGAGGGTTAGCAGTTCTGTCAAGGGTCAAAATACTCTTGAAACTATATTAATATAATATTAATAGTGATATTTATTATATGTGTAGAGTATTTAACAATAGCGGTAATAATCTTGTCAAGTCAATCCAAAGTCGCCAACAAAATTGACAAAAAATCAGTTATATGTTTAAAAAAAATACTAAATTCGGTATTTTCAAATAGTATTTTTATAATTTTTATTAAATAACTGATATGATAAAATATCAAGTTGATAAGTTTGAATCATACATTTGACATTAATTACATCGGCTTTTTATTGATATGAATTAAGGTAGAATTAACCCTATTTATCATAGAATTCTCTTTCTGACTATTATGAGTATTTAAGCACTACATTTGATATATGAGTGATCAACCTTTTGCAAGATTCCAATTCTCGAACCGAACTAGCTGTAAAGTTGTAAATCTGAGTTCTTAATGGCTTTCAGTTAATCAATTGATTTATTGCTCTAAAGATGTATTTAAATTTTGAGTATTACCCTTGATATTTCGATCTCCCAGCTAACCCTTGATATGGCCTATTCCAAGTCATTAAGTTTGGATCTAATGGTAGAGTGGCGCAAAGTGGGTTAAGCCACACGGCCACAAATCAACTTTAAGTGGCTTTCAGCACGAAGTCTCTCTAATTAAATTCTGAACGCAAATAACTTTCAATTTCCTTCGGGCCAAAAATAATAATAAAAAACACAAAAAACAATTTGGAAATGTGTACAAACATGAGCAAACACACAACATCTGTCCATATAATTATGTATTAGGGCTCGCTTGTCGCCGATAATAAATACATAAATAATTAAGTAAAAAAAAAGACATAGCTCGAGGCCCAAAGTCGAGCCCAAAAATCGAGCCCTTCATTGTCAACCCGCTGTCGTTTGATTAGACCCCCTCCTGCTTACATACCTACTTATATATACATATATATATGCGTAAACCTGACAAATCAAGTTGGCTCACATTCCAGCAGAAACACAGAAAACCGAAACATCGCATAAAACAAAATTAAATTCAAAAGCAATAAAAAGTCTTTTATACGCACAGTGCTTGTGCGACTTCCCCTTTCGATTTTGGCCATGTTCATGTGGCCACATACGATACGATCCGATACGATCCAATCCAATCCGTTTCGAAGCGATCCCGAGACCCCCAGCGAACCAACTAACCGCCATCGACACCCCGGGCTCCCAGATCCCCAAAACCTCCTCATATACTCGTATGTGTGGGTCGAGTATGTAAATGGGTGTTTTAAATATTTATAAAATTTAATTGCGTTTGTTATGCGTATTTGCCGACTGCCTCCGAATGTTGGGCTACCTCAAACACGCACATTCTTCCATATTCACACTTTGTCTCTGGCCACAGGCGACAAAACTGACGAAAGCCAACTGATTATCAGCTCTGAGGTATGCATCATTTATAAAAATCATATAGGGGCATGTGAAACAATCATTTATCAACTGTTTTATAAAGTTGAAGTGTGTAATACATGTATTAAAATAATTATAATACAAAATCTCTTAGTAAAAACGATTAGTTAGAATTAAATGAAATTTTTACATGGAATTGAGTTATAAGCAGAAATAATTTTTAAAGGTTTATGTGAAACGATATAGTTTTTATTTTATGTTAGATATCTTTATATTATTTTTATAATATTTATTTGTTTTGTTTTGATATTATTTACTTTAATATTATTTATTTGGATATTATATTTTTATATTATTTATGTTTGTATTATTTATTTTTATATTATTTACTTTTATATTATTTATTTTTATATTAGTTATTTTTATATTAGTTATTTTTATATTATTTATTTTTGTATTATTTATTTTTGTATTATTCAATAAATTACATTTTTATTTCAGTAATAATTGTACCTTTAGTAATCAATTTAAATAAATAATCATGTTCGCCTGTGACACCTTTGTCGGCTCCATCGATGCCTTAGACTTCAGAAACAGAACTTAGATAGTCCCCTCGATCCCGCGATCCCTCGATTCCCGTTTCGATCCGTAGGAGCCATTCATGGAGCAAGCCAATCTACTCGACAGAAATTTATGTAACTGCGCAGATAGATTGTATTTCTTTTGCCTTTTTGGTTTCGGTTTTTTGGCTGCCTTTTTTTTTGTTGTATTTTTGGTTTTGGTTCTGAACAGCTGAGCATACGAGTGTTTAGAATCCAGTAACCAGTAACCATTACGCAGTTCCTATTCCTTTTGTTAATTGTAAGTGGCATTTTTAATAGGTTTTTTTTTCGCTGTCGTTCCGTTCTTTTAATTTAATTATAATTTTGATACCCGCGCCTGTGGGCATTGTAATTTTGGCCAGATGTTCCAAAGGTACGCTCGACGACAGATCATATCATAGTAATTAGCCGAGTTCCTAAAATGCATTTCCTATAGAAGTTTCAAAGTTTTTATTTTATAAATTAATTTTCTAAGTAGTTTTCTTTGATGATTAAAATATTTCACTGCCCAGCCTGGTAATTTATGCAACCCCTAGGCCTTTGGCGGAGTTATCGGGGATTTATGGAGGAGACGGAGACCTCGTCTACTCTAATGATGAATAATCGTGCTTGGGCTTTGACAAATCGAACTTTTTAGATGAACGCGTGTCGCGAGGAGGGGGAGATAAATAGGTGTTGCCCGGGCAATTTGAAATTCAAATCATCATTGGCTTTCCCAAATAAATAAATCTATATATATATAAATATAAATATTGTAGACGATTGTTCGTCTAGGGCCGCCGGCTCTTTGGACCCGCAGTTGCTTTTGGATGGATGGATGGATGGATGACGCCACCAGGTTGGTCTTCTGGGCCGGGATTTGGGTCTGGATTTTGGATTTTGGGATTGTATTTTGGTTTCGGCTTTTTTGGGGGCGTGAACGCCAGACACTCCGGTTAACGTATCGATATTCACACGCCGCTTAATTGACTGCCATAACTGCGCCGAAGAAATCGTTTTCCAATCATTAGTTGTGAGTTTCTTAGACCATTCGGGCAACTCCTCCCCGCCGATCTAAGTACACCCAAAGAAATAATAATAATACTATTAAAAGATTATAAAAAAATATAGAAAAAGTGTCAGCTTAACTAAAATATACACAATGCAAAATGAATTTAGACTTAATAAAAATATCTTTACTTAAAACCTATTAAAATGGCTTAAATAAAATTAATAATTTTGCTTAATTATTATTATTTTTAAAAAGGTTAGCACCATAGAGAAAAATGCAAACAATTTTAATTGATAAATAAATAAAATATATATTTGCTTTTCTACCAAATTTATTCTGGTTTTAACTTATAGGATCATTATAAAACATCATTATAATAACTAAATTTTATAGCTTACAAAAAATAAATGGCTTTGTTTTATTAATTTTATTTCAAAAATGGTTTAATGTATTAAAGAAAAGTATAAACAAATCTCCCAGATTTATTCTGCTTTATGATATATGATCATTTTAAAATAATTACATTTGTTTGCAGGGACCTCTTGTCGGCTTTCGGTTTTCTTTGAGTGCACAACTGAAGTAAATGCGCCTACTGGGAAATATCGAGACGATGGCAAAAGTGCCAGGTCGCTAATTGTAGCTGGGGAAATTAGAGCGGTTCGTCTCTAGGATTTGTGTTAATTTCAGCTCGCCCAGCTCGATTTGATTTTATTTTATTTTACCTTATTTTATTGCAGGTCCCGAGTGCTACCTGAAGGTTTTGGTTTCTTCTATTTCGGTTTGTTTCGGCTTTTCTTTTTGGTTGGTCATTAGGCCTAGTTCACAGATTCGCCGCTCTAACTGTTGGCCATATCTTTATAGGTATAGGCCATATAGGTATAGGTATCAGTATCGGTATCGGTTCGTTCGCACAATGTTTGCTAAAGCAATTCATTAATCATTGATAATTACATTAAATGTAGGCCTACCTGCGCATGCGTCGCCTAATGAACATCAGGCAGAGACTCAAGACTTCGGTTTCGGATAGTCGTATAGTTCCTGAACAACGTTTAGTTTCAAATTTTTCAACTTGTTGCCAGGCCAGCAGGCCGAACTGAACCGGGTTTTTGTTGTTTTTTTAATTGCCCGTGAATTATAGAAACACGGGACACTCGGACAGGCCCGGTTTTGTTTTTGTTTTTTGGTTAGTTTTTTTTTTTTTTAAGTTGGAGCGTGTTTTCTGCTACGTGCAGGGGCATTATCAAGTCCGAATCTATTTCAGGCCCTTTTCTGCGAAAAGTGTTTCGGCCAAAAACTCGAAAAAACAACTCGAAAGATTCAGCGAATCGAGCGTGAAGACATTCGCAGTTGAATGAAATTTTCGTTCAAGTTTTGAATGCTGAATGATCGTTGAATAAAACTGGAAATTCTTTTTACGTTTGATTAGCGAACAATTTTAATTGAAGAATTTACTCTTTGTTAAATTTTAGATAATAAATAACTAATGGATATAACTCTTCAAAAAAAATGTTAATAGAAACTAAAATATTTTTCTAAACTATTGAGTTCCAAAAATATCATATTAAGATTATATTTAAGATTTAATATATTTAATATTAATATTAATATTTAACGTGAAATTAATAATACAGAGGTCAGATTTTAAAATATTTAGTATTAATTAATTTCTACATTTTAATACTGGACCTAATTTGTTTTTAATACAACGAGTTCTAAGAGTTAATGGTTTTTCTTTTCGGATTTAACCATTATTTAAAATTTGATTACAATAAAATACACTGCATTTTGCTGAATGGCGCCACAGTCAATCCCAATCGCAATCCCATTTTTAGTCGCAATCCCAGATATTCCGTAGATACATCCACTTGAACTCCGGCCAGACAATAAAGCACTTGAGGAATTAACATGGATTTTGGGCTGGTCGGCTGGTCGGTTGGTCGGCGAATCGGGGCCAAATGCACTGGCAATGGGAAAATCCATATGCCGGGGCTCTCTTCCACTTGGCATTTTCTTAGCCTTCTTTTTTATTCTCCTATATTTTTCTTTTTCTGCGACTGCCAGGGCATGAATCATACGCTGCGGCTAATGCATTTTCACGAGGCTGGCCAAAAG
The DNA here is from genome assembly GCA_037075285.1 of Drosophila lutescens. Lineage (NCBI taxonomy): Eukaryota > Metazoa > Arthropoda > Insecta > Diptera > Drosophilidae > Drosophila > Drosophila lutescens. The sequence goes on from JBAMCF010001034.1 coordinate 128,748, forward strand.
GAAAAACCTGCACACCGGGCCGAGGCCAAAAACGCAGACGATGTTGGCCAAATGCGTCGACAACGATGTCTTTAAGCAGCTTTTTAGTGTCTTGAGAGGGGGGCTGGGGGGTAAGGGGTCTGCACATGAAAAGGGGGCGTTACGGGGGCCATGGAAAATCAGTGACAGCGTAGTTGCCCACCAGATGGCGTCATCGTTAGCGTCAACGCCACCGGCCGGCTTAGTCAGACTTTGGACACTGAATCGATATTCGCATAGGGTACTTGCCACATTTTCGAGGGGTAGATCGGTCCTTGTGGCATGATTTTTCCAATTTACCGACTTTTTCTTTTAATTTTGGGCTTAAAGCGGATTTATGAAGCTTTGAAATCGTTTAAAAATGTGTCTAAAAGTATGCAATAAAAAAAGGTGGTGGTCTTTTGGTATAAATCTTACGAATTTTAATCGATCTTGAAAACATATCGACAGTTTGATACTTATCGATATTTAATATGTGTCTTCCCTTCAAAACATCAATATTATCGAAATGATATTGTAAAAATATCGAAAGTATCGATAATTTTAAAGCTCTAAAATCTATTGTACACATTCAAAAAAATAGTGAAAAAAAAATAAAGGAAAATAAATTCTAAATAAATTGTTGAATATTTTCAAAAACCTTTTTTTATTGATTTCAAATCCATCCATTTGATGTACCCTTATGGGTTTCTGGTTTGTTGGTTTCTGTCTAAAAGAAAGTACTGGGTATCACCCCATCGAACCCATGTAATGCCCACTTGTTCAATGACTCGCTGCGAGTTCACCAACTGTGTGGGCAGCCTGCAGTTCAACCGAATTGCAAAGTCATCGCCAAAGCAAATTGTAAATATATATATGTTTATATTTTTATTGTATATATACACATTTGTATCTACTAATTGGCCGCTTCTAATCAACGCTCTCCCGCTCACTAAATCTGTTTTTAGACCACAGAAAAGCCCAAAAAAAAATTGAGAAAATTAAATCTAGTACATTGCGAATATTATGACACCAATGTCCAAAAGCGAGACCATCGGGCGGACAATTGGCGCCGTCGCCATTGCGGTCAGCCGCCGAAATTCGGAAATTCAGAAATTATCCATAAGTGGAATGGCCATTCGCCATTCGCTATTGGCTTTTTGGAAATTAACGCTGCAGCCGCATTATGAATTATGCATCTGTTAATTTGTCCGGGGCATTTGGCCATATAATTGAAACGTCCGCCGAAGAAGTGTCAAAGTGCCTGCGGTAGCCCCAAAAACCAAAAACTCTGATTGATTCGTGGCGTTTTCAAGGCAGCGCAGTTTCTATGGTGTGTTTTTTCGAGCCCAAAGCTGATAACTTTAGGCATTTTATGTGATTTAAATGGCTGAAAATCATAATGATTTTCACACAAATATTTATAACGTTTTAACAGAAAATACTATTTTTGTCATAGATGGAAGGGCATATTTTTTGACCTTAAAAATTCATTACATTGACAGACTTGATAAAAAGAAATGTCGTACATTGATTAGTTTCTTATTTAATTCCCAATCGATTGGCTTTCAAGCCGGAAAACTTTAATTTTTGGATATTTTTCCAATGCGTTTTGAGTTTAATTTTGAGTTTTATAAAATAACATTGACTCTAGTTGGCTTAAAATTACTCCATTCACGGGCAATAATTAGATATGATTTTAAATATAATATTTTTAAATAATATTTTATACACAAAATCCAAAACAATAACAGCAGTGCAAGTTTAAAGTATATTTGTATTTTATTTACGGTTCTTTTTGCCATAATAAAAATCCTTCAAATTAAAGTTAAATAAAATAAAATAGTTTGTAACTATCGAGTTTTATGTAAATTAGGGCTGCAAAAAGTTATAAATGTATGCCCCAGATTAAATGGCTAATGCCGCAGGATTTATTAGTACAACATTAGTGAAGCTGGTAAATGTACAAGTGGAGTATTTAATCACAGGGACAAAATAGAAATCCCCTCCGGACTTGCGGCCTCAAATTCTTCTTCACAGGAAGTGGGGTCTTAAATCAAAGCGCCTAACAATATCTATTTGGGAATCAATTTTAGCAACTTTAATTCGGTCCCAGCGACAACACAACACCCATAAATACCTATCTGGGCAGTCCATCTTCGTGTTTGGATCATCTGTGTCATTTTGGGTCACTTAGTGGGCCATGTAGGCCTTTCTGGGAATATCTCTCGGGCTTGTCGCGATCGATATCGCTCTCTCTGCTTTTGTTTTTGGGCAGTTGTTGGATGTTGGATGGTCTTGTTCCTCGATGGGCTGACAATTTAATTCCCGATGCCTTCATTCATGTCCACACTAGAGTTCTCCTTACCGCTCCCGCGTTTCTGTTTAGTTTCCATTTAATTTTTTTGCTTTTATTTTTTGTTTCCACTTTTTTCGTGTTGTCGAACATTTTCGAGTTTTTCTAAAATTTGTTGCTGCCGGCAATTAACACAAAAACATTAATTAAGTTACGAACTTATGTCTTTTGGACATCAGTATACCCGGCCCTGACAGACAGCCAGACGACATGACTATAGGTCCATGTATATGCACAGCAGCGGTCAGAAAAACAGCAGTTCCTTGCTTAAGGAATCTAAATTTAAGTTTAAAGTTTGAGAAAAAAAAGGTCTTTTATTTTATATAATAAAATAATAGGTTTTTTTTTATTTTCTTTAATTTTTTTTACAGATTACAAATTTTTGTAAAGTTACTTATTGGAAATTTTTTTTATTACATTTTTTTTATCTTATAATTTTGTTTCATTTTAAAAAATGATTCCTTTTTTTATTGCTCCTATTTTTCGTAACATAGCTGTATGCATTCAAGTTGGTGTGAATGAGTGGAGATGAGGCAAGAGACATACGAACGATTTGTTTTAGGCCTGGCTGCCTGTTCCTCCTGGCTGCTAAAACAAATTTAAACATTTCAATGTTGAAATTCGTTATAAATGAATGGACATTGTAACGGGCAGACGCCACTGGCCACCGAAGGGGGGCCAAAATGGACAAGGGGGCGACACACGCGCAACAATTGTCTCGCAAGAAGGCCAATCCGAAAGTTAAAAAAAGCCTGGCCAACAAGTGTCTGGGATGTGGATGTGGAATGGGGAATGGGGATGCTGCCCCCGGCTTCTGCTGTCCATTTGTTAGTTTTCCAGTTCCAGTTTTTCTGCTGATATCCAGTCGAGGGATTTCAGTTGAGGGTATGCCCAGCTGTGGCACTAAATTTAGGCTCAAGATTACCTTCAAAGGGTTCAAAAGTTCAATATCCAGAAGTTCTAACAAATTATTTAATATTAAAACTATTATTATTATTATGGTTTATTATATTATTTCTAACTTTTGTTTCTGTTTCATTAAACAAGTTTGTTTTGGATCGCCTAAATAACCCTATAAAGCCCAAAATAAATAAAGATGATTCGTTATATGAATGCCAGGAGCAGCAGGAACTGAGTATGACTACGAGGTATCACCATAGCCTATCACATTCCTTCGATAATGGACGTGTGCTGCCTTATAGTAAGTGGCACATCCATAATGACGACCATCCATATGTCCATGTCCAGTGGGCCAAAACCAACTGCCAAAAGCAGCTCGTAGGCATTTCGCTAATTGAGCCGCGACAAGTCCCCGTAAATATAAAAAAAAATTAAGTTTTTTATACATTTTTAACTTAGCCCCACGTCCATTTGGCCGTACATCCATCCATCCATTGCTTGTGAAAATTTGTGTTAACATTTCCGGCCCGAGTGTTAGCTTTTGGCCATCTGTAGAATCGGGCAACTTTTACTTTTCAGTTTTGGTTTTTCGTGTTTTTTCATTTTGTTTCTACAATTTAGTTTCTAAGACCGTTTTTTTCGGTTTTTTGGCAAAGCCCTTCATGGGCCTCTGTTGCCAAGCGCTTCGAGTTAGCCACCATTAAAGGGCCGCTTAAAAGCCAGCTAGCCAACAAAAAAATTAATAGAAAAAGCCTAAGTGAAGGCCGGCCTTAACTGTGCCCCAAACATTTGCGCGTGTGGTCGAAAAACCAAAAAAAAAAAAGAAACAGAAACAAAATTTATTACGGAACCGTAGATTTCCAAATGGAGCCAAAACCAAAAAGAAAAAAAATGAACGGAAAAAGTTTTGGTTTGACAAGCAAACACGAAAGGAAGCTGAAATCGAACCTTAGCGAAGATTAGATGCTCTCAATGATTATTTAGGAATTTATTTATATTAAGAAAATAAACTTTAAAAACCTAATTTTTCTATTATAAAATCATTTCAAATTTTAGATAACCTCAAATAGCTTTCTGCTTGAAATACCTTACTAAATACTCAGAATAATAGTTTTGGTTGTTAAAATAAGTTCAATCAAGAACCAATTTATTTATATTGATTTTTAAAAAATTAATTTGAAATAGATTTTTGTTTGAATATAATATTTTTATAGGGGAATCTAATTTTCCAAAGTGCTTTCTCGTTGACTTCCTGGTACTTTTCCTCCCACCTAGTATCCCCATATCCCAGTATCGTTTCTGGTTGGGTTAATGCCCTGGATCGACGACACACTCCGTTCATCGTTCGATTCCCAGTCTCTCACGCTGACCATTCACAAAGATGTCATATCTCGCCCCCTGTCATATCACGTGACACAAATCAAATTCACACCGCAGTCACAAAAAATGAAAACGTCGGGTCTGGAATCATTTCAATGGGTTTTCTATCGCTCGGGGAAAGGGAAAGGGAGATGAGATGGTTCCGGGGTTGGCCCATGGCAATTGTGCAAATAGACGGACAAGTTTGTCGACTTGATTAACGAGATAATGACCAATGAAGTGCCGACTATTGACCAATATATTACCCCTCCCTCCCTGCTCCTCGGCTATATAGTCAAATATCATCACCGTATATGAGCAGAGGGTCCAAACCGCTGTCAATCATCTGCCATCCGATAAGCGACCCTTCGTTATATATACCTATATACCTATGAAAAAAAAGCCGAAACCCCGGCCGAAAAAAATACTAATCGGTGCAGGTTCTACCGAGATTTGAACTCGGATCGCTGGATTCAAAGTCCAGAGTGCTAACCATTACACCATAGAACCAGATAATTGCGGTGCTGCAAAATCCCAGCCAACCGAAAATCGGCGCATCTGAGCGACAGAGAGAGAAAGAGTGAGGGAGAGGGGGAGAGATGGAGCGCAGCTCAGGCCTCCGGTTCTATAAATAGCCCGCTTCGTCTCGCTCGCTCTCATTAGGCCTCCGATGGGGGTTAGTGCACACAGCGAAAAAACGGGGTCCAAGTGGTGGGGTTAAGCCCTAAATCCAATTTGGGGAAATTTTGATTAATACATGTTTTCAGAAACCTTTATATCAAGTTATTCTAAGACATAATAATACAAAATATATGCGGGATAATAAAATAATTTAGTAACTTATTATTAAGTCATTTTTAGTACATTTTTAATAAATGTTTAACTTAATTAAATAAAGTAACAGAATTGTCTGAAATATATGATTAAAATGTACATTTAATTTAATTTAATTTGATTTATTATCCCGTATGATGTAAGACTATGTCTTTTTGATTATCATCGGTCACTTTGTGGTAATTACAAAATTACTTAGAAACTAGAGGTACAATTATTTTTAAAGAAACAATAATTATTTAGACATTTAGAAACAAATTCATTTTACAGAAGATTACATAGATGCTTAAAAAATAGGTAGAGAAAAAAACAGAAAATTTAAAAAGGAAGAAGAAAAAGTAAAACTAATAAAATTAAAGTTAAAATTAAAATTAGCTTGTGCCCTTCAAGTAATTTAAAAGATTTGTTTTAAAGTGCGCTTCATTTCGGATGCATTTTAAGTGGTTTGGGAGGTCATTCCATTTACAATATAAAAAGGTAAAAGTACCAACACCGTACAGGAGAATTTAGTTAAAACCGTTTTCAAAACATTATATATGTAAGTATATAATGGTGCTGCATTAAAATATTAATCTTTAAATATTAAAATTTAAAAAAATTTAAGTAATATTTCTTATAAGTGTAGTCCAAGAGAGCATCGGAGAGAGTGAGAGAGGACTGCATGCAGGAGCCAAGGACGTCATCCCAGTGGGTGTTCAAGGTCCCCAGTGGGCGAGTGTGTGGGTGCCCGTGGACATGGACATAAACGTCCTTCTGTGTGGGTGGTGCATTTCGCCATTCAAATTCGGTCTAGTTTCAGCTGCAAGTGAGTCATTCATGGTCGTTATAATTGCTAGATAAGCGGCTTAATTCCATTAAAAACTTACGTTTATTGAAATGTCACCTGGTTTACTTTGTGCAGGTACGTTTATTTTATTAGATTAAGTGGGAGGCTAGAAAATCGCTCTTCTAATAACAACCTACACTCAATTTTTTTGTGGGACTCTAGGTTTATGTATGGAAATACTTTGCTCATTTTTTGATATTTATTTATTTGTATTGCCCTTCTCCAAATATTTATATACTCCGTTCTTTGGCTCTCGACAGGATAAGGGTCTTAGTGATCGAAATGCCGAGATAAACCCGGTCTTTTCAATAACTTTTCGGCTGTGGGGTGAGGATCTGCAGGAGCGAAAAGTACAACAAACTCAAGATGGCACTTAGGGGAGGTCCTCGCAACCAGGATATTTGCGAACATCACGCGAACGGGAAAACCCTTGGGATAAATACTTACATACAATCGTGGCCAAATTAATAGTGGCACTTAAGGACCAGAATTTAATAACAAATAAATGTTTTAGATTTATACATGATTTTTAAAATAGTAATTAGTAAATACTCTCTAAGAAATATATATTTTTTTAACTTTTATTTTTCAACTATTATTTTAAACACCGTTGTAGCTGCATATATCTTAGGGTGGTTCGTGGCACCTTTCTTGAAGAGAGGGTTCTTAAAAAACCAGCAACAGGCTGCGACATGTCTGCCCCTGACAAGGGTCAATTATGCGCATCAATTAAACTGTATTCAAACTGAAATTAACAATTATGTCTGGCTCTCCTGCATTTGCGTTGTAACCCAAATAAAAGTGGTAATCAAATGGGTTTGGGAGGGGTACAAACTTTTGTTGCCAAAAGGAACAACCTCTAAGAATCCAGACAATTACAATTACATTTATGGCGTCGCAATAAGACGCGTTTTTCGTTGTTGGGCTGTGTTGTCTACCCATTATTGTATGTAAGTAGTAGTCGCCCCGCCGAAAATCAGGGCGTTGGATTATCAAAAGGTCGAGATTGTAGGGCCGCCGCCGATCTGGTTTTACAATAAACGAACAAAAAAAAACAGCAGGGTTTCTGTTCACGAAACTCAGACACGTAACTGTGAAACATAAAAATTGACAAATCGAAAACGAGTTGTCCGCACGCACCTCAACATATTTACACCTGATTCTGATCATAGCCCCCTTTTTTCTGACGCTTTATGGGTTTTGCGATCACCTCTTGGGCCCCACGGTCACCCATTGAATTCCTGATTCAGCACGTTCTTTTCCAACCATCTAGGGCAATAAAAATTCTCTTCGATTCTGCGACCCATACTAAAGACGGTCATTAGCATTTGGAGTGGGATTGCGTCATTTAATGCAATGGAAAATGTCTGGGTTTAATTTGAGGTTTTACAGAGGAAAAATATCAAGCAAATGGGTGAATTTTTACCAAATAAGAAACTTGGGATATACCCTTACTTAATAAGTTTATAAGTGTTTTTTTTTTCAATTATTTTAGGGGAAGAAATTTAAGAATATTATAAAATAGTAAATTCAGAATGTGTGATAAATGTAATGAAAAAATCCCTAATTCACATAACTTAATCAGAATATTTATTTAAGTAATATTTTTATTTGGAAATATTTTGATTATTAGGGAATTTTCTATTACATTTTTTATATATTCACAATGATTTAGTATTTAATAATAATTTAAATTGAGTAATATTATTAAATTCAAAGATTTTCTTAAACAAATTTAAAAGTTTTAAAAATGCAACTAATTTAAAATTGTAAAATATCTGAGAAAATTGAGCAATTGGTTACTTAATCTAAAAGTAACAACATTTTGGTCATAGGTTTGTTTAATGTTTACCTACCTAGGCAAACAAAGTGTTGTATCACTGAAATGCAACGAAAAATACCGGGTATATGCGTTTCCCTCCGGCCGGTGCTATCTGCCCCGATTTCATTCAACGATTCGGCGGGGGGCTGTAAATAAGAAAATATTTGTATTTAATTTTCGGGGTAACTCACTGATAAACGACGTCAACTATTTTAAATTTAATTTCATATATATGTATATATTTTATGACCATTACCATACACATTGGCCGCCACCCTCCGAATTTGTCTGGGTAATATTTACACTTCTGATCGCCCGGGGCGATAAGTCCTTCGCCGGCCCCTCGAAAATAAGTGGTCAGTTGAGGTTTGTATTGCAACTACAGTGGGCATTCGATTGGGTGAGATTATTATTGATCTTTATAATAAAGAAATTAAGTTAAAATCTAGTATTTTTATAAAAATTTACAAAATACCAGAAAATACTATAACAAAAATTTTAATTGATAAAAATGATAGAATAGATTTGTATGTATTAAATATTTAACAGAAGTGCTCAACTAAGCTTTTTAGAATTTTATTTATTTAAGTAGTACTTTAAAATTTCCCCTTTGCAATCCTCACTCTACCGATCGTATAGTATGTGATAAACGTGAAAACTACAAGAAACGCTTCTCATTCTTTGTTTGGAATGCGATAGGCACTCGACTAATCTCCCGATAGACTTCATTCCGTTTAGAAATAGAAATATATAAATTTCCCAGCCAAAGACATGGCTACCGGGGCAAATAATTGCCACGTCACTCCGTCAAGTGGTTCCGATATCATAGGCCTTTGCTGGGACTGTACTTTTTCTGTACTTCGGCTTCCGAATTTCGGTTACCTACTCGGTGATGGTAACACAAGGACAAGCTTCTCCTGTAAGGCGAATAAGAATAAGAAAAGGGGGTTCAACCACCTTTTTCGACGAATCTGAATCTTTTTGTTTCCCGGGCCATTCATTATGCTTTGATTATTGTTTGCCTCCTGAATGAAAGTTTGTCCTTTTGAGGAGCACTTCAACTACTGGGATCTACAGGTAAAAAGCCAGCCTTTGTCTTGGCTTTTTTTTGGGATTTTCGGTTTTTCGGGTTTTGAATTTCAGCCACGAACTTTGATTGGGATCGCCGAAAGAAGAGCGGTTCACAGGCCCGGCATTATGACGCATATTATTCTACATTATATTTCGCATATTCTATATTATTCTATATCATACCCGCGACCCACAAAACTGACAACTGAAAATGCTTTTCAAATGCTTCCCTCATTCCCGCAGCGCGCTTTTCCGCTTTTCACATTCGTTTCTCTCTAAGTGCCGGCGAGTGGAAAATGTGTCAGACGACATTTGTGTAATGCCTAGCGACAGAAAATCGGTCTGAAGCATCGTCACTTGCCATATATAGAGCCGTCCAGAGCTAACCCAAAAAAAAAGAAATGATTGCAAAATATTCGGCGAAATATAGGAGAATTTCTAAAGTGATTTGGGATAGACCGAAATAAAAAAATGATCATATAAAGTATCTATCAAAAATATCCTGATAAGATTTGTATTCAATAAGTATATTCAGAAATATTAAAATGAATGTTTAAGTATTATTATACAAAATATAATATTTATTCTGAAATCTTAGATATCTAAAATTTAAAAAGCTATAGCTTCAAATTTGTTTAAGCTAAAATTCTAACGAAAAAGTGGAACATGATATAATACAAATATTTGGGAAAATTTATAAGAAAAACGTTTCAAGAATTTACAAGGGAAATTTGTTTCGAATGGAAACCATATCTTTATTTTGGAATACTACATTATTACGGCAAGCTATATATTTTTTGGATAAATTAAAAAAGTCTCTAAAGTAAAGCCATTTTATGGACCAAAATATTTTATAGCTTCACTGGATGGCAGCCAAAAATTAAGATTTAATCTGTAAATAAGCAAATGGCCATCCGACAAATGTTGAAAACATAAGTGCAGCCACATATGCTAACTAAAACGTTTGAGAGGCTCGTCTGCCAAAGAGAAACCTAAACCTAATCCCAGCAAAACCGAATCCAAATCCAACCAAAGTCGGGCCAGCATTCTTAATGTGACAATCGTGGCGAGATAACTAATTTAATTAATGCATAACCATAACGATTATTATTATAATTATATACACACACAGCCGATGAATATGCAGGCACGAAGATGTGGCCAAAAAAAAGAGAATACGTAAAACTGGATATCTCTTTGGAACTATAAAACCATAAAACTCGTTTGCTAACTGTGGCCAACTAATGACGAACCGACTTTCAAGTTTAAGCCAACTTGGCGACAGGTGCAGGGCCCATCCCAAATCCCCTATTATCATGACGTCATGGCCATGGCCGAATGTCCAAAAAGAAATAGGTACACCTAGAGAAATAGTGCCGGCTTTGTGGGACTAAGAAGATGTATTATATATATTAATAAATTAAACAATATCATTTTATATCAAAAAGAAATGTTTAAACTAATTCAAACTTATAAAACTGTATTGATATTAACAAATAATATATTTATATATTTAAACAATTTATGATTAAATTGTATATATCGTTTCTGCAAAAATGTTTTAGCAAAATCTTAAAAATGGCTCAATTTTCTTTGTTTTATTAAGAAGAAATGTTTAAACTAATTCAAAATGATGCAAACTTATTAATATTAATAAAAACATAATGTAAATATTTAAAATAGGAAAAAATATATAGTTTATATTGTTTGTGCAAAAACAAAAATGTTTTTATTTTTTAAATGGAAAAATGTTTAAGCAAAATTTTAAAAAATGTCTTAAAACCTTAGTTCCACCAATTCATAATGATGCAACCTTCTTAATATTTAAAATATTAAAATATGTACCGTTTACAATGTTTGTGCAAAACAAATAAAAAGTTGAATGGAAAAATGATTAAACAAAATCTTAAAATTTTCTTGACTTTGCTTTGGCTTATCCATTTTAGAGATCCCCATTTTTTCGGGTGTACTTTTATGAAGACACTTTTGTGCGGCCAAATCAAATAGGCATTCAGATATGAATTAATTTTAATCAATGCAAATGATTTGCACTAATTTAGCAACAAGTTTTTTGGTGTCAGTTTGCTTAACTTCCTAGTTGGCCGGGCACAGTGTTCCCTCGTTAACGGGTCCCTCATAATGAGCTGCGGAAATGTTTGCCAACCGAAGTCGCAGTGGAGATCGCAATTAACAAGTTCTTATTGCCCGGACTTAACTCGTCTGCTAATTGGCAGTGCATTTCGCTCAGCGGCTTGGTTTTTTTGTTTTTCTGCCATTTGCGATTTGGGAATCGGAATCGCTTTTCAAGGACCTAAAGGCGTTCGAGTATCTGGTTCCCGAAGTCCAAAGGTCCGCAGGCCTGGAATAAAATGTGATTCACCGACGAGGCTGTGTAACAAGTCAATTGGAATTTCTTAGAATCATTTCGCGCTGTTGTTTATTCAGCTCAGCCAACAATTCGAGCGAATCTGTTGCAGTAAAATTCTCTGATTTATCGTTCTAGCGCCGTACAGTATTAGCATATTAGGTAAGAGCAATAAGCATCCTGTTTGTAAATAGCTGCATTTCTTTATACAAATGATAAAAGCTTGAAAGAATGTTAAGATAACATTTTAGGAAAAATTCTGAGGGAACTTGGAAGGTCACCTTTTTTTGGGTCACCTCTCTGCTAACAAAATTTGACCCAAAGCTATAAACTAATATTTTAATGCAGAATTCTAAAGAATTAAGCCACTAGCAAGTCTAACTCCAGATTGGGCCTCAATTGTTAAATGTTTGGGTCACCTTTTGGAATTTTTTTTTTTTTTTTAAGATTAAAAGGGCATAAATTAGACCAGCAGCTTATTAATTAATAATTTCGATAGTAACTGCTGAGCAGTAGACTCTACTAAATGATTCATGGCCATTATCGAGATCGAGTTCGAGTCCACCGATCCCCGGCCCAGAAATACCGCTTCGAATCGGTCAACTTAGTTGACCCACAATTGTACTCATTCGCCAATCGGCATTGCCATTCCATTCACAATCGCTTCAAAAGTAATCCCCCGAAAAGCGTTGCCCACAGTCCCATATATCCCATACAGCCACTATATAGACCCATTCACTTGCAATTGCCATCGTGCTCCGACAATCAATTTAGCTGCAATTCGTAGTTCTGCGAATCGAGTGATTCACTCGCATTCGTATATGCATACATTTAGTATCGTATACGATGTAGTACACATCATTCATACGAATGCAGCTCTAGTTTTTGGTCTCTCCCACGCCGCCGCGAATATCTGAATGTGTGTGAGTTTGAGTCACTGCGGCTGTAACGGGTTTTTAGCACTGCGAGAAAATATAACGTACTCTCTTGGTAAGAATTAAAGTTTGCATTGGGGCTTTAAAGTTTATCAAACATTTTTCCTATCATTTTTGCTATAGCTTTTCCATAAAATAAAAAATCACAACTCTATTATTTTCGTTATATATTTATTTACGTTTTTAAACTTGTTTAATATTATTTAAAAATCCCAAAGGCCCAATTTTTGCTATAAATAATCCATAAAATAAAGAATCACAACTCTTATATTTAAATATAATTTTTTTTGTACGTTTTAAAACAATATTACGATTTTTAAAAAATCCCCGAAGCTTAAAGATTTTTCTAAATATTTACTTGATTTTTTTCTCCCAGTGCAACTGCGATCATTTCGCAATTATTGATTTTGCCAGTGCAAATAGATGGCGAGCTGTGATTTCTGAGCCGCGTTTTTGTGTGCGCGCACAATATTTGAACGGACGACGCCTTTCGTGGTAATTTAAAACATTTTGTGTACACAGTTTGTTAAGATTCGTAAACAAATCACGTCCAACAACAATGCGCAGGCGCAGCAGCGTCAGCTTTGCAGCTTTTTTGAATTTCGCGCCGTCGCCAAACATTGCAATACAGATGCGATCGAGTATATATCTGTATATATATTTATGTGCTATAAGGCGAAATATACTATATATCGAAAGATGCCGGTTGCGTTGGCGTCGCCTCGCATTTTGACCGTTTCTTTTTGAACACATTGGCGGGCAGTCATTAAAGATATGGCGGCGGCGATACGGGAAATCGGAGATTATCCAATATGCGGATCAGTTGGTGAAAGTGGAAAGGAAATGCATCCTATATGCATCAGATAATGTAAGCATTAAGAATATATTTAACAAATAATTTAATTAAATGTTTTTATAGGATTTTATATAATTATGTTTTCATTAAATATATAAATATAATATAAAATATATATATATTAAAAATATATAAATTAAAAAGATTTGTTTATTATTGTAAAAACCTTTTTAATCATTTGCATTATTTTTTAATAATTTTTTAATATACAATATATACAATATATTTTAGTTCATTTAAAACAATGTATAATTTAAATAGATTTTTCTACCTCTATAAATATTTTTTTTTTATTTACCTTTACTTTTTAATAATTTATTTAATCATTAAAGAAAAGTTGTACATTTATTAAAGATAAAATTTAATTTTTTTTTAATTTTTAGTTTATATTCTCTCCTTTGCTTTATGAAAATGGTTTTAATACTTGATCATACCTTATAAAAATTCAAAAATGTATTTCTTATTTTTTAAAGGGTGTTCTGCGTTCGATGCTGTGCTTTCGTAAGCTTTGCATTTGTGGTCTCTGTGTTCCATTTCGCATTCATTAGCAGTATTCGCACTCTTTTCGTCTCTCCGATGTCCGCGTTCATTTTGCATGCATCGTTTTTTTATTTAATTTTATTTTATTTTGTATTTTTGTTGTATTTTTTTGCTTAACGACGCCGCTGTCTGCCGGTCGCTTTTATTTTTTTTTTAATAAACGCGCCAAGACAACAACAGAAAAGGAAAAAGAGCAAAAGCTGGCAGCGCCGGCAACAGCGGAAAAAATGCAAAAATAAAATAAGAAAATAAGAGGAATAAAGCAAAAAAAAAACGGAAAAAAAAGCGGAGACTGCGCCAATGCCGGCCGGCTTTTTTAACCGACTGAGTCACTGCAGGTTTTTGAACTTGCTAAAATCGCTGCGCAGGCGCATTCGGCGTGCAATTTCCAGCGCGCGCTTTTTATTTCTTTCGGTTTTTTAGGCCGCTTCCTTTTTGCGGTTTCTGTTTTGTTTGGCTGCTTCTCGCAGTTGTTGACTTTTTTTTAACATTTTTGAAATGTTTCAGCGTTTACAAGCGTCTAAATACAGGGCTCGGTCGATAGAGTGAAATTCCTTTTGGGACAGATACAAAAATATCTATGCAGTACAGCACTTAAAACAAATTATTTAAATAATGTGAAATACTTAATATTTACTAAAAACGTAGTTAAAACTTCAGAAATTCTTTATGATAAAACATTGCACTTATTAAGCTTTGTGCAGTTATTTTCAGTTTTTAATTTGATTAACCTATAAATACATTTATCACGTATACGCAGTGTGGGCCACGTCCCCTGCTTTTTCCATTGAGTTTTTTATTAATTATATTTAATTTTATAAAATTATTTTGATAAAATACTCAACATATGAATACTTTGTTGTTCGCCTACTGTATTTCCTTGGCATTATCTGCGATATTTCCTCTTTCACTTTTTCGATGCGCGCAGCTTTGATTCATAAAATAAATGGATCGTCTTTTAACTGCACAAATGAATTTGTCTGTTGTGCCAAGCATCCGCATAGTCCCCTCGATTTCCCCCTAATCCCCGTTGCGCCGTGAAATGCAAATGACGACATGATTAGCCGCCTCAAAGGGGGGCACTACGATACGATGCGATACGATCTCCGATCTCAGATCTCGGATCTCTCAGAGCCATCATAAAAACCCGGCGACTGGGTCCCACAACTGGCAATTAATTAAAATGCATAAATTATTACCCATCCGCCGTGTTCGCGGCTCTTTTCCGCACATTTGTTGGTCGTTTTAATGGCGCCGTTTCATTAGCAGTCCGCCACCGAGATTCACGCCTCCCGACGCCTCCCAAAAGTAGGCCATGTTTTCATGTGTTATCCTTGAACCGCTCCTGGAGGTATTTTTAGGCATTTTTGGTGATTTCTTGATAAATAAGTATACAAATATGGAATAGTGTTTGGCATTTTTCTCTTTATAATTTCCTATTATTTTCCAACGAATTAAATAATTAAATTAAAAAAGGTTTTTTGACCCTTTCCCATTTTGAAATACTTTTAAATATTATGTTCCGTACCTCTAGATATCACAATCTTTTAAATTGAAAAAGATTAAACAAGTTGGACATATTTTCCGGGAGTTATCCTTGAACCGCTCCTAGATGTAATTTAAGAAGTTTTCTAGGCTTTTTTGATAAATTTTTCCCTTTATAATTTTAAAATATAATCTAACCAACAAAATATTTAAATTTTAATATGTCTTTTGCCCCTTTCCTATCAATAATTTTGCTATACTTTTAAATACCGTGTTCCATACTTCTAGATATCTTTTAAATTGAATACTTCGGGACCCCGACCATCTTAAATCAAGCATTTTATCCAGCTTTTTTTTGTATTATTATTATTTTCAGTCGGGATCAACTCATTTGGCAACGTTTCCTCGCCGCTGACGTTGTAAATTGAAGCTAAAATGTTATCCCCAGCTGGATCTCTCTGGATCTCGGGATGATGATGGAGATTTAGATGATGCGAGACAAAGGGGAAGACAAAAGAGATGAAGACACTTAATTTCTGCTGTGTTCTGTTCTTTATTTTTTTCGGTTGGTCGTGCTGCGAGTGTGACAAAACAATTAATGTTTATTTTTGCATTTTAATTTGCCAACATTAATTGCAAGTTTATTGAGCTGGAAGCCAACGAACCGAACCTCGTCGCTGGCCTTGGTTTTTGGTTTTCGGATGGGCTGTCCATGGATCTTCATAGTTTGGCCGAGAGGGTCAGGGTCATCAGGACGACGAACAGGGAGTGGGCCAGCAGGGTGAAGTCGGCGCCGTGACCCTCCCAGTAGTAGTCGAGGATCACGGATCCGTAGCGGGCCGCAAAGGCGATGGCCGCTATGCCGCCGTACAGATTGCTCGACTGATTGACGCCCAGAAAGAGCAGCGACACCACGTTGCCCAGTAGGGTGAGCTCCTTCAGCGTCTCCGTGGAGGTGTCCTCGTTGTCGCCCATCTTGGCCATCAGATCGTAGACCAGTGGGACGACGAAAGAGCCGTGGGCCAGGGCCAAACTCGGGTTGCTGGACTTCAGATACAGCTCGATATTGGTCAGCGGCAGCGGTACGATCTCCATGATCCCCGACGTTATCAATCGCACCCGGTTGCACTCGTCGTCGTCGTTACTCGCCGCCCGCACCACCCCCAGCAGGCCGTGGACCAGGCTCAAGGCCGCCGTCGCATAGCCGTAGGGCGTCTCCAGGGGGTGCAGCGTGTACATCGCATAGCCGGAACTGACCACCAACAGGCTGTTGAACAGTGCGTCCATCAGCAGCATTTCTTTCTTTCGATCTTTTTGATTTCACTGATTGCACTGATCTTTCAAGCTTTTCAGAATTTTACTGTGGCATAGTTATTCGACTGCGAAAACGGCAAATTTAGTGTTAGTCAACTCGTTTCAGATCCATTTCAATGACAGTTGTGAGTGACACTTGGGGCCAGGCTAACTGAAGGGGTTTACGTGTTTCAATATTATCAAAAACAAAAGATATTACTGGTAATAAATAATAAAATAAACCAGCTATTTTTCAGGGTTTCATACTTTCAAAGCTTAAGATAGCATTTTTGGTTCACCCTAAAATTTATTTCATTTCCCAATATTACCAAAAATATTTTAAAAAGAATTACTGATTATTAATAATAAATTGAACCAGCAATTTTCAGAGGTACAACACTTTCAAAGCTTAAGAGTGCATTTTTGGGCCACCCAAAAATATCAGAGACTCCGTGAGAGCTAAGATGTAAAATAGTAATGCAAAAAGATGAGAGTTATGTCATTTGGAATTTAAAATCGGTATTACCTTTTTTTAAGTTAGGTTACTTAAGGTGAATTTGTGTGTCACCCTTATTTGAAGCCAAAGGAATTTAGTTAGCAAAAAAGTAACACCATTTATTAATACAAAATGAAACCAGCAATTTAATGTAATTCAATTTAATCAGCAATGTAGTTTATAGAGTTTGGCTTTTGATCAAAATATCGAACAATTCGAGAGGGCTAAGATGACAAATGGCAATTCCAACAGTTGAGAGTTACATTTATGGATTATGATTTAGATGGTCCAAGTTTAGATGGTCCTTTTAGCAAAGTTCGACAAATTTAAAGAAACAGATAAAAGTATCTTATATAAGTGAATTTCGCCATAAGCTTTTATAAGGCCTCCGAGAAAATGGCAAATTTCTATGCTGAATTTTGGATAGTGGCTGTAATGGATTCGCTGGGATGCGATGAACCACGCCGGTCAACTTCTCATCTGGCTGAGCACTGAGCACCGGGCACCGGGCCCAATGTCCCCGTTGATTTATGGCATCAAGGGTGGGCAGCTTAATCCACTCGCATCCACATCCACATCCACGTCCACCTGCCGGCGGCAGATGGCCCAGAGTATGAAGTTCCAAGTCCAAAGACCAGAGACTAAAGACTAAAGACCACAGACGGAGGACAAGGGACGAGAGGGGAAAGGCCGGGGCCCACAACCACAAGCCCGCTTTAATTATTAATTTAAATCGCACCGTTTATATGATAAAGACACTGGGACGTGCCGCTGAGCATTAGTGCATGTTGCAAGTGAAGTGGCAAGTGCAGAAAAGCGGACAGGAGCGGATCAAGGGTTAAAGTCGATTTCTATACAAATATTATTAGTTCCAATTAAATTATAAATTTGTTTTGTGGCTTTTTAATAACTTTAAGTATGGAAATGTTAAATTTAACAGTTAGTTAATTTAAATATTTTAAACTTTGGTTTTATGGCCTTACATATTTAAAGTAAATATGATTAACATCAAATTGATAATAAATTCTACCTTGATTTAAATCTTTGTAAATTAAATTAAATTAAAGTTAATTTATTGTATATAATTCAAAAATGTGATACGAAAATTTGACTAAAATATACAGATATTTATTTTAATGTTTCCATTGATCTTTCAGTTTATTGTACAGTTTTTAAAAACAATATTTTTAATTTTATTGTTAATTTTTATTTATTTTTATTTAACTTCTAAACCGCTCCCTTTTTCGACTTGATGGAGTGGCGTGACAAAAGTGGTTGCTCGAATGCCTCCCCCTTTGCAGTCCCGCCCCTGACCCCGGCCCCGCCCCATTTTGGGCAGCCGTCCACCCCCCCTCGCCGCTCCCCCCTGCCCGCACAGACAATATATGTGTATGTAGTTGAACGATATGAAGTCTGCAGGCGAACTCTGCAAGCGTAAAAATATGAAAAGTGCCGCAAGTGCAACAAGTGAACTAAGAAAATAAATACAAAAAAAAGAAGAGTAAAGAAACCAACAAGTGCAAGTGCAGGCAACTCAGGCTCAGACACTCAATTCATAATTAATCAGGCTCTTCTTTCCACTTTCTGTGGCGAGCTGAACACTTCCCTTGGCAGCACTGAGCGAAAAGGATGTGTTTAAATAAAATAAATATTAAAAATTGTGCTTCTTGCCTCTTTGGTATTTTTGAAATATTTTATTTTTTATTTTAAATAACATTTGGAATTTTTCTCTTAAATTCTAAAATTAAATGGAAATTGTAAAGTATAATGAAACGAATTTGGAAAAGTTTTAATTACGTTAGAAATAAAATGGATCATTTATTTATCTAGTCATCATTTTTCTTTCCCTTTGAATTTTGAACTTTTTACAGGAACTATTGTAATAATACTGTAATTTCAAATAACATTTAGCACACTTATTTTAAATTCCAATAATACAAATATTTAAGTATTTATAAAAGTCTTAAATAATTTAGAAATTATCTCCATTAAATTTCTAAATTATTTATTATTGAGCTACATTTAACTTCAAAATTATTTATGATTTATTATATTCATTGTATCATTGTATAATTTTTTCAGTCGTAATTTTTCCATCCTTGCTGGAAATCAATCAACCATTTGTAACACTCATTTTGTGGCAGTGCAGGGACAACCCTCAACCCTCGATGGAGTTTCCTGACTGTGCGCCAAGGTTGAGCGAGCATTCGTGATCTGAACCTGGCGGGGAATAGACCATACCATACCATACCATACCATACCAAACCATATAGCCAGACCATCCCGAAGACCCCGAACGAAGAGCCTCTGCAGCTGGCGGGCAGCTTGAGGCCGACTTTTTTTTTGGGATCCGTTCTGGGCCAGTTTGCAGTTTCCAGTTTGCAGCTCCCATTTTCCACTCGTGGCTCGTGTGGCAGCTAAGGCGGCCCGGCCCATTGATTTATGGCCAACTCGGCGCCCCAGCTAATCAGCGGCATTTGCATGCAGATCGCAACTAAGTTTTTTGGCCAAAATGTTTAATGAGCAACGCACCGAAAACCGAAGAAAAAAAACCTGCGTGGCCAAATATTTTCCGGCTAACAAAACCAAACCAAATCGAAACGAAACGGGCCAAACAAAAAAATCTACAAATGGAAATCAATGCGAAAGTCGCTGGGTAATATACTCTTTATTTAAAAATGATTTAAATAAATGATTTTTTGATTAAGCTTAAATTAAATAAATTATTAAATTGTAATTAAATTATTATTTAACATACAAAATATTTATTAATTATACTTTAAAGCTGAATTTACTTTAAAAATGTAGGCTTAAAGTTAGAAAAATATTAGACAAATATTTCGATATTTTTTAACACATTTTTCCGACCTTTTATTCGTTTTATTTCAATTTCTTATTTTTTATAGAATTAATATATACATAGACAGAAATCTTTTCTGAAACATGTTTCAGGCTTATTCAAATTTCATGGTACCCTATATATTTTGAGAGTATTTGAAGAGAAGACGCCTCGACCAAATTGAACAGGGCAGTCCAAAAAAAGTGCGTGAGCGATGCGCAAATATTTGGCCAGAGTTTTGGAAGTGAAATAAATGAAATGAAATGAGTTGCGTTCGGTTTTGGGGCTCTTGGGCTGCTTGAAATGCGCGCCAGAAACCCTACGCACTTCATAAATTATTTAACAGCTGCCCTGGCCAATTTTTGGGGGGTTTTCAAAGGGGTTTTCGAGGGGTTTTCGAGGGGCATTCGAGGGGCATTCGAGGGGCGGTGGCCAGCGGAAGGGGACCAATTTTAATTGCCGGCTACATGACAATGACAACACACCACCGCACGCACTTTTTGGAGGCCGATCGAGTAGTCAGCAGTCCGAAATCAGAAATCAGGCAAGAAAAAACACAAAAATACCGAAGCGACGCAGAAATGTGCGAATTTTTGACAACTGCAAAACGAAGTCGAGGCATGTACAACATGGCTTTGTACACGATTGTCGCCCCGCCTGATTTATGGCAAATGCCCCGGACAAGTTTCCAGATCTAAGCGATCCGTGATTCATATATGACATACAGATTGCCTCATTCGGTTGCTGGGAGAATGGGTTGTACTACAGTGCCTACTTACAAAAAATACAAAGTACAAATAAAAAAAAACACCTGCCTTCACCACCGCAAAAAAGTGTGTCCAAAAACGATGAAGATCGTGCGATCCGATGGATTGGATAATTGTGTTAACAGATGGGTGTAATAATGTGACAGGAAGTTCCTAATTAATATTCACAGACCAAAATCTGGCCATAGATTTGTAATAGGTATTCCATTGATAAATATTTGAGTGATTTTTTTTGGGTTAATAATAATGGTATAATGGTAAATTTAAATATGTTAAAATAAAATATCAATTGGTATTATTTTTATATTTCTCCGTACATAAAAATGTTTAAGAAAGTAATTTTCTTAATCGTTATTAATTAAAGAATAAGCATTAATAAATTAAGACAACTGACAAGATTAATTTTAGTATTATTACTAAATAAATTATAAATATATTTATAATAGGTATTCCATTGATAAATATTTCATCAGCTTGAAGCCTTTTATTTTTGGGATTTGGGTAAATTTAATTGTTATGCATGTAACTACGTTTATAATATTTTTTCTTAATATCCACAGGTTAAAATATAAATTAAAATTTTTTATACATTTTTCTCTGTTCTAAGTTCAAAGTTCTTAAGAATATGCATTTTCTAAATCGTAATTAAATAAAGCATAAGCGTTAATTAATTAACACAACTGACAAGATTAATTTTAGCATTATGCCGGTGTTCGTGTTTGATTTTTCGAGTGACTTAATTGATTTGATAGAAGAATGTTTGTCATTTAAATGTCAAATAGAGGCAGAAGCATGCAATCAAAATAGAACTGGTCCAAAGACAATTTTAATTATTAGGTTGTTGCGAATAATTCAAGCTATTCCCAAAAAACATAATTCTTGCATTCAGAGAAAAGAACATCTCCGCATGTCATATTAATCATTCGACATCATTCGCTCGAGCATCTTTAATTTAACTAGTAGATAATGGGCACTGGTGGTTCCTCATTCCAGATTTTCGATATATAGCGCCAGTTCCGAGATCAAAAAAACCCGAACAATGAGTTGGGTTTCAATTTGATAGCCTAATTGCACAATATGCGGATGTGTACGATCGCACTATGAAAATCCAGCAGGGGCATTATTTTCGCATTTGATTTGATTTATATCGCTTTGTCGGCTGCTCAAGGATTGGACAGATTATTATTTTGGTAATTTATGGCACTTCGCCGAGCCCCAAGCATCCCCATTCAAATTCCCATGGCTGCCTGCCGGTCCATAAAATATAGTTCAAGTGCCCCGAGAATCCAATTCCATTTCCAGGAAGTCCTATGCTGGCTCGAACCGGAAGTTGGGAGTGTGAACTTCTGCGAAATATTTCAACTTAATATTGATAAGCAGAAAATATGTTGGGTCCCCTTGATATCCGAGATAAAAGAGCACGATTAATTGAGATATTATTTCAAATTCCTAGAAAAATACACGCTATAGCGTTCATAAAAGCTTACAAAGTTTAGTTATCAACAAAACTAATTTATTATTAATTTTAAGATAAAAGAAACAATTTCTTTCGTACAAATTTACTTGAAATTTGATAAGAAAATGCATATAATAATATTTTGGGTGCCCATGATATCCGAGATAATATTTCGAATTCCTAAAAAAATACACAAGGTTTATTTATCAAAATATACATATATTTTAAAAATGCTTCAGATAAAAAATAATTTCTACAAATATTTATATTTACTTGAAATTCCGAGGAAGTATAAATTTATTTTGAAAAATATTTTACCAACAAATTAAATAGTGCTTTTGATTAAAAATGAGTTAATATAAGTTTTAAAATCTTCATACTATATTGGTTAGAAATCTAATTCTTTTGTCATTTCTCTCAATTAACAAAGGTTGAATTTCGGCCAACAGTTGGACACTTGCAAAGTCCGTTAATTTGAATTCCTGGCAGACGCCGAAAAGCCCGCCCATTTTCTCCCACTTAATTTGACAGAAGTATCTGTCAAAAGTGCAGTGCAGAAAGAACAGAAAAAGTTCCATACTCAAAATGAACGATTTGAGTTGGGTTCGCCAGCCGAAAAAAAAATAAAAATAATACAAATAAAAGACAAAAAGCACCGAAAATTTGCTTCTTGACGCTGCATAAAATTAAGGCAGTGGGGGTGGCGAGAAATGTGTATTTATATATATGATATATACATAAATAAATGGTCTGTCTGCCTGTCAAATGTCAATGATGTACACTTAAGCCTTTTATTCGCTATCTCTGCGACTGTATCCCCGGTACAGTCTGCCCTCCATTGGGAGTCTCGGCAGGCAGCGGGCAGCAGACAGTAAGACAGTCGATTTCTTTATTTTCGGGCCAAAAGAAGTCATTAAAAATGCACAGAATGTCAATGTAAAACGCTGATAATACGCAATTATGCATCCGCCAGATAAATAACACGGCCGAAGGAAGCTAATGACAGTTGGCAGGAATATAAAAAATGATGATGATGCCGAGGATGGAGATGTCTGGATGTCGGGATGTCTGGCCGTATGGGAACATGAACATATATTTATGCGGTGCGCCATATAAGCGCACAAAACTTTCAACATAATCAAAAAGTCGTTGGCATTGACGGGCCGAAAAAAAATCCACCGCAGATTTAGCAAATAAGAAATAATTATGTTTAAAAAGTATTTCGGTTTTCGGGCACTTTTAAATAAGTACAGCTAATTACAAAAAGTATTTAAACAAAGTAAAATAATTAGCATAAGCATAATTTATTGAGATATTAATATATAATTGTGGCATTTATTTGTTTAAATATTAAAAATACAACTGTACTTTTTATTATTTCTTTATTTTATTTCCAAGAAAAAATGTAATATGTTCCAGGATTTTAATTATATTTTTTATAGAATTTAATATAAATAATATAAATAATTTTTTAAATATTTATTGTAAATATGTATAAAATGTATTTTTCCGTTGTAAATTTCCTTTTTCATATATTAAACTCAAACACCAGTCAGTTTGATGCTATAATTTCTATCGTTTCCGGGTAATTTTTGCATTGATTTATAATACTTGAAGTGAACATTTTAATTGATTAAAATTCAAAATGATTTCACGCCGCACGAAATTAATAATAAATTTCAATAATGCGCCGAAAAATATTTGCACACGCGTCGTTGGCGATGTCTGGGTGATGTAAACATGGCACCCCCCTATACCCACCTACCACCCAACGACCGCACCACCCAACCACCCACGAGTGCCAAACACGAGCCACTGGCATGTGCGATTAAAAATGTTTTACGCAGTTTCCGACCGGCAACTTTGTAAGCTAAAGTATTTAAAATAGTTTCACTGCCTCCGCAATTGTGTGTATTGCATGTATTTGTGGGTGTGCGATTTTTCTCCGAGTGTATGTAAGCGTTACACGTGCGAGACCTTTACCACATTACAGCAACAAAACTGAAACAAAAAAACTAGAAAAAACTACAACAAGTAAAAATCAAGGCAGCAGCCGGCGTCGCATTTGCCGCGCATTTTGCATTTAATGGGGAAAATAAACATAAACGAGCGGCTAGCCAAGTGGGTCGAAGCCCCAGATACTCAGATACTCTATTCTTTTCTTTCATTTTCCAATCATATTGGATTCATATTTTCCTATCAAAAAATTTATGGCAAATTTGGCAGCAGCAAGACAGAATTTTAGGTAAAAAAGAGTTCTTACATTATATAAATTTAAATAATTAATTAAAAGATAAATAAAACTATAAATTATTATTTATGATCTTATTAAACAAAAGTAATAATTTCTTTAGAATTATTTTATAATCTAGTTTTTTTCCATAGAAATTTTTAGGAGAATAAAGAAAATGTATGCAGCTGCAGTTCTTGTAACATTTACTAATGTTGGGTCCCTGGGGGTTTTGGGTTTTGGGTTTTGGGTTTCGGGTTCGGGGTTCTCGGTTCTCTGGGGTTTCGGGGGATTTCGGGGGGCTTAGAGGGGTTCTTACGCATCATTTGCATAATGCAAATTGAGCAAGCCGGCGCCTTTCGCGTATTTCTCGTTGCTGTTTCGCAATCACTCATCCATTCAGTCGGTCATTTAGTCATTCATTCGCTATTCGAAACAATAGCATAAATGAGCACCCGCAGAAATGGTATTTTTGTCACCCATTTATAATGGTTTATCTATTAATGGCTGTGCAATTGCGAGTTTGGGTGTTTCCCGGCATAAATAGTGTAAGTAATGGGCACTTTTAAACTAGATGTTTTTAAAAAACTATTGTATTGTGTTATATAGCCCACAACGTCACTTAATAGCCCCAACCTTCGAATAGTTTAGCAAGGCAAATTGTGATTTTTCCAGTTCGAGTTCTTGCATAACTTCCAGATGCACTTTTAATTTATCACTTTTAATTTAGAAATTTTTTTAATAGGAAATTAGTATGTTTTTTTTTAGTATAACTAAAATAATATAAAAAAAATGTTATAATAAATGATGTAAAAAATATAAAATAAAATAATAAAACATATGTATGTATTAAGAGAACATGAATAAATAGAACATTAATTCTAAAAATTATTGTTTAATTTCTTATGTTTGCAATTAAATAAAATTTTTTTTTCATTCTTTTTACCTATTTAGTTTTTCTATAACTTCTAGATGCACTTCCAAATTATCATTATAAATTTACGAATAAACTTTTACTTACATTTTATTTGAAATTCAATTCATAAATATTAAGAAAAGTTAATATGTAATATTTATTTATTTTATTTATTTTAATGTTAATTTTTAGGTATTTATCTTGAATATTGAATAAACTACAATTTATTTGAAATTAAATTCATAAATGATAAGAGAACATAAATATATAACAAGTTCAAATAAGTAAGTATTGTTTAATAATATTCACAATTTTTCTGCTGCTTATTTATTATGCTTTAAATATTATTTAAATCCAAAAATATGTTTTCCGTTTGCCGATCGTTTAACTTTTCCTTAAGCGATTCCCAATAAGGCATCGCAAATCACTGGGGCGACAATCGAATGTCTTTTTCGGGTCCAGACTATACAATATACCATATACTACTTACTATACTATACGAATGGGGTGCACACACCTATCCCTAGGCCGAAGCCGAAACGAAGCTATTGGATTTCACAGGCAGACGGCGATATTTTCATTTATTTTTTTACGAGCCGCGATTCTGGCGACCGGCGGTAATCAGTAATCTTATTTATGGGCCTCCATATAAGTGGTGTGTGTATGCACGGGCGCTAAATGCTGGGCGATTATAGAAAGCAAACTGGGTCACACGCGTTCTTCCGCTTTCACTCTTACTTTTCTTTAGTTTTTCTTAGTTTTTCCTAGTTTTCTTTTCCATTTTTACTAGTTCTTGTCTAGGACATCGATTTTGTGCGTCAGGCCGTCGTGAGAGTGAAAGTGATCCCGTTGAAGAGGTGGCGAATCTATATAATCTAAATATAATACATGTATAATGGTCCGATCCGCGGCGCAAAGTGCGTATCGGTATCAAGTGCTCGGGCAAATGGAGCGTATGGGCAATCCGCATTAAACTACTCCTCTATCGCCAATAGTAATTTGTTGTAATTTGTTGTAACTCGGCGCTGGGCATTAGCAACAAATGATGAGTGTATGCAAATGAGTCGTAGGTCTGATAAGAACAGGCGTCGATTGTGAAACGAGGCGTTGAAAAAAGGCACAGATGTCATTTGGATGGCGATAAGGCTGAGGACCAGCTGGTACCCTTGGAATTGCTGAGTTTTATTCATGCAAATATTCAATAATAATTTTTTAAATCCTATTATTTGAAACTTTTTATCAAAACTGTAATCGTTCCTATATTTTTATAATGAAAAATAATTTATTTGCTGCCAACCAGGAACCAGAAACCAATTTCTTGGCCTTTGGGTAATAATTTATACTGAATACCGAATCCCAAATCGATTTGTAAACAATGTTTTGGTTTTTTCACGAGAGCAAAGTAATGAGTTCATTAAGAATCCATAGAAGAGATTCATTCACACTGATACCCATTCAACGGGCTGTGGAAAGAACGAAGGGCAAGACTGTGTAGCACCATTATCAGCCCCATTATCGCCGCATTATAGACCCTCGATTCGCTTCGATCCGTTCGACATTCCAACATTCAACATTCGATTGCGGCAATTCAATTTCGCCAGCCCGAAAAAATGATGATGATTTCAATTAAGCAGCAGCGAGATTTAGATTTATATTTATGCCATGCATTAGAGCAGTGACAGATACGGGGAGCCACATGCGATCTGTGCGGGACTGGGACTCGTGGGACTCAGAGGTCACGATCCATTCCATTACCGAATATGATACTGAATCGAAAACGGAATCGAAATCGGGGATTCGAAGAATCCAAAGACCAACTGCCAGTGGATTGCCCCATGTTGTAATCAGCAATCTGGCAACCTGTCAGCGTTCGCAATTCCACTTGAAATGGCGCCAAATGGCTTATCACTTATCACTTGGCTCTAACATTATTCACCGATCGTGGCTGGCAAATTCACCGCCTACCTCAAAGGCTCACTGCTAAGTAATTGCAATCCCATGGGATTTTTTTCTGAAGATTAAGCATGAGACATTAAAAATAGTTAGCATGCATTTACAATGACTTTTGGTTTGAGAAAAGGTCTTGAGATTCAAGATAATACAAAAATAAATTAAAATTTATTTTTGTAATGCTTGATAACTTTATTTGTAATCACTCACGATTATGATGTAATTATGGCATTTCCTTCGCCAGAATAAAATTGTTATCACTTTTTTACTTGGTACTTATATTTTCTTATGAAATTCAAATTTAAATTTTATGCCACATAAATATAATAAGGGTAATTTTGATAACAGAACCTGACTGGCAAGTTATTATCGTTTACTGTAGAAATGTGAAGTAAATTAAAGGCTATCTTGTAACGCAGAGATTCTTCTACTTTTACCGTATAAATATAAATAAAATATAAAGGTTCCTATGTTTTTAAAGAAAATTATTAATGTTTTTTGTGTACGGTGGTTAAGTTTCACTTTTTGTATGGATTATCCAGATATTTTAGATATTTTGTACAGTTACCTTACCACTTATTCTTAAATGCCGAAAAATAATATAAATAATTGTACATAAAATGTATAACAATACTCTTAAATATATACCAAAACTACTAATGATTTTTGTGTGTGGTGGATAGATAGATAGACAGATAGTTCAGAGATTCTTCTAATTTTTAGAGTATTTCATTACCTTAACATTTTTTCCTTAATGCCAAAAAATTTAGAAATAAATATGAAACAAAAATATATATACTATATTTTTAGAGTAAATTTGTATTGTTTTTTGTGTCTGGTGGTTAGGTTCCACCTTTCCTTACAGATAATTAATTGTAACACAGATATCTTGTAACTCAGAGATTCTTCTACTTACTATGGTATTGGGTTAATTTAACAATTTTACCTTAATGCCAAAAAATGTATAAATAAAATATATACCAATATTTTTAGATATACCAAAATTACTAATGTTTCTTGTGTCTGGGGGATTAGTTTCCCATTTTTTCGAGATAAATCCAGCGGGGTAGTTTGGTGGGGGGGTGAATCACAGCCGGCCCAAAAAAAAGGAGGGGGGCGATAAGCGACTGATAACGATGACGTTTTCCCATCTTGTCACCGGTTGCCAAGACTGAAATTATAATTATATTATAATCAGCTGCCGGCGTTATCAGAAATATTTACGCAAGCGGCCACTCTCTACACTTGAGATTAGTTTTATAAATTCTATTTGCGCATACCCGTGCGTAGATTTTGTGCGTAACGCAATCAGCAGGCCCCTTGGCCAAAACCAACAAAAAAAGAGTAAAAAAAACGAAACGAACGAACGTTTTTTTTTGGCACGGCAACGGTGCGTATGAGTAACGAGAAATTAGGAAATTTCGATTCCGTATATTGGAGGCGATAGGCGCGCATGTAATTAATGGGGAACAGCTGATAATTTGACAGACGGCCGAGCACTTGAGGCACGCGATTAACTTGGCCAACAATAAATTGCCCCTACTCCACGACTATATTACCCCCTTTTGTTCGTTTTGAGCCCTCCACAAGTGAAGGAGGAATTTCACAATTATTTCTGGATGATGCGACACTTTGTCGACCGGTTGGAAGTCGCAAGACTCTTGCCGGGGAGCGTGTGGCTCTCAGCCGATAAGACTAACCATAAGAATAACCATAACTATCCGGGGGCCTCTTTACCTCTTTTGGTTCTTCAAGGGGCATACGCATACGTGTCCGAAAAGTCGGCCTGGCAACCGTATCTGAGCCACCGTAAATACACTTCTGCGGATTGTCCAGTTGACCGCCGGATATGAGTCGATATGGGCGACTAAGTATGGGCTACGAAATCTCGAGCTTTAATCTCCAATTGCATTCTGTAGAAATTAATCATACACGCAGTTGAAAGGCAACGATAAGTTAAATGTTTTAAGTTCTTATTTAATCACTAATATAATTTGGAATAATTTTGTTTGCACTTAAGTTATTAAATGTTATGATTAAAAATTAATAAAATTGAATGTTTTAAAATAAATAATAATGGAAATTAAATTAAATTATCTACTTTTTATTAAACATATTTTATTAATTCAGTTAAAATATTATTTATGGCCTTAAAATAAATAATAACATTGAAAATTCTAATAAAATAGTTACATTATTTTAATGATGTTTGGAAACTTTAAATAAAGCTACGGCTAATACTTTAACATTTACTGAAAATTAACTTAAAAAACTCGACTTTTATAATTCATGTTCCTATGTATACATCTAAAATATCTTAAAATCTGAGCACACGAAATAATCCCATAATAATTTATTGATAGTTTATCAATCTATCAATCATTTCCACGAGTCTTATGTTCCAGAAAATTCGTAGAAAAAAGCCAAAAGTAATCGAGCATTCAAATTACTCTCCGCATTAGAAAACTAACAAACTTTTGGGTAATTATTTTCAGAATCGCCCTTCGCGGAGGTTATCGAGCAAATAAAAGTCAAGTAACTTAAGCCAGTAAGCCTCTTCAAACCGAAATCGAAAATCCCCAACTTTGGCACGAGATTTATATGCCCGGAAAATGATCACCAATCAAGATTCATTATTTGGCGCATGTGACCGCTATCTGTGTGCGTGAGCCTATAAATAATACTATACTATAGCTATGCCGTTATCTCAATTAGCAGGCGCATTGCAAAAATATTTTATCTGCACACAGAAACTATCACAAAATCAATGTTAAGGAACTTTTTCTGTTCGTTTTTCTTTTTTTTTTTTAGCAAGCTCAAAAAATTCAACCAAATTTGCGCACACTCAGAAAAAATATTATTACAAAATGGGAATTTATTTTTAATTAATGATTAATATTTCGATGCTCTGAACTTAAATCGGGCCACAAAAATGCATTTAAGAAAAAATAACTTGAAGGTTGAGAAATGCCTGATTTTATGGTTTCTTTATAAAAAGAGAGTAGAGTTCTGTTATTAACTAACATTACAATATTTATTTCCAAATGATTTGTATCCTATTTTTACCGCAGTCACTAGCAATTTTGACTTAAAATATTAACACTGATGAAAAACGTAGTAAATCCAAATATGTCATATTTAATTTTAATCATGATTTTCATACATTGCAGTTTGTATTAATTTTTA
Source organism: Drosophila lutescens (assembly GCA_037075285.1). Lineage (NCBI taxonomy): Eukaryota > Metazoa > Arthropoda > Insecta > Diptera > Drosophilidae > Drosophila > Drosophila lutescens. Next base: position 159,227 of record JBAMCF010001034.1, read on the forward strand.
AAATGAAAATATTAAATAAATATAAATACTTTAAACTTAGATTTGAATATAAAATTCATTTTTTTAATAAAGTAAAATATTTAAAGTAAAAATTAAAATATTTTCAAATTAAGTCATGCAATCTTAAATGTTTTATATTAAATATTATGATTTAGTATTTAATTCAAATATGTACTACGAATCTATAATTATTTTCATTTCATTTTCTTATCACTGAATGAGATCTGTGGATTCTGAGTCAAAAAGTTGTATCAAAGTATTTTATTAAAATTTCAGAATAGACTTGAAAACTATTTCGAAAACGAGCAGTTTTAGGTTTCTGTGCAGAGGTGATTGTCGCGCACACGGCAACCACTCGACGTCGCTCAAGGAGAACTGATTTGTTTCGTTTTTGTAGTTGGTGCGCTCCGATAAGAGCCGGGCTCTTATCACCCATATAGACGTAACCCCCCCGCCCAACGACCCGCCGAAAGGCGAATGGCGAATGGCAACAAAGTTAACGCAGCCGTGCCATAAATTGCTGACGCCTTTTCTTCTTTTTTTCTACCGGTAACTAATCAACAAAAAGTGCCTACATCAAGTTTGACCTAATTTTGATAAGCGAAGACTTGGCGAAAAATAAAAGAAATTAGAAATAAGTAAGGGAATGAGGAAAAGAAAAGAAGCGAAAAGTGACTAACCCAAATAAAATTAATTGCCGCGACGTGTGCAAGGTTGACCCCAGGATTTTAGGATTTTTGGATCGGGCAACTGATATAGCCACCCATTTCAGTGTTGCCGACTTCGAATTGAACATCTTCTACAGTGAGATAATACCGAGCAGCATCTAATTGCCCTCCTCCCCTCACAACGGCTTTTATTTTTTTCTATTTTTTTTAAGGCCTTATCGAAGCTGTGGCCTCAGTCTAAAGGCATTTAGAAAGCGCATTATATTTCTAAATATAATGTAAAAACGGAAGCCAACGATAAGGGCAGCATCTGGTTGTGTAAAACATAGTATTCCGAGGTGAGGGATCAGACCCAAACGAGAGATTACAGTTGAGAACCTTGCCGATTGCCGATAACGAATAGCATTCATCGAACAAACTTTTTGGTCCTAAGTACTACTCGAGTGCTTTCATTTTGCTAGTAAACACACACGTTTCTTATGTCACCCCTAAGGGCTTCCTAAAATCAGGTAATCGAACCTAAATTACCTAGGAAAATAAGAACAAGAAAATAAACAGTGGAAATCGCTGTTTTCGAATACATAGGTGTGCCAAAGGCGTCATGCGAATGTAAATATTTACCCATAAACCATTCAGTTCAGTTCGTTTCATTCATTTATTAGTCGAATGCAATGGCAGTGACTCGGCAGCTTTTATGGGGAATTTCAATTGCGGCGACTTACAGCTAAATCGTACATCTTCCCCCCTTTTCACATAGATAAATCTATCTTTAGTCCGATCAAATACAACTTATGCATATCACAGCACCGGGTTCAAAGAGCCTTTCGAGAGGGGGAGCCAGAGCCAGGCGCTAATTGTGTGAGTTTTTTCCCGGAATGCAGTGAGTAAACTGGCATTCCCTTCCGCCTCGGCCCGGTTTCCTATATACACCATACACCACAATATTCACACCTCAACTTGTCGGAGAATTATCGCAAAACGCCGGCAAGACGGGCGCCAGTCTCTATTATCTGGGAAAGTAGTTTCCACGAAACCTTTTCGCGGGGAAATCACCCAAACCAAACGCCCCGTAACTACCGAAACGATCGCTCACCGAGATATAGGTATAAATTAATTTGTAGCCATTTAAATGAAATACTCTATCTTTCAAGCTTTCTTAACTTTGAAAGGGAAAAAAAGACGGGGAAAAAAGGAAATTCGCCTCGTAACTTGTAGGGTTGGTAAAACGATAGATAGCCCTATCGATACTATCGATATACTATTCAAATCGATAGTATCGCTTAGCAAAATAACTTCATTTAACATGTAATTTTTGTTATTTTTAAGAATAAAAAAATAAAAAAAGGTTAAAGCCGAACATTGAACTTAATGCGGTACAATTTAGATAGATTTTTTTTAAGTGTTATGATTTGAGGTTCATTTTGCAGTTAAATGTGGTTTTAAGTTTTCCTTTGTAATTTGTAATTTGAAATTTATTTTCTCTAATTTTCTATATTATCGATAATAACGATAGTGACCTCTATCGAAAGCCAAAACTATCGATGACGCCCACTTTCGATGTTTTCACTCTAGTAACTCTAGCACTTATTTTCTTATATATTCCTAATCATAAACCACAGCTTTGAATATTTCAAGTACCAAATGATATAAGCTTATTAAAAATAACAGATCGCTTTAAAACTCATAACTAATTGCATTGTTTATCTGATTTCGGCGACTTGATTTTGCTATTGGCATTCGCGGGCCACTTGAGTGCGATCAGATACTGGGTAATTATTTTATAATCTGAATCTGGATTGATATCGGCGATATCGAGGACCCACTGTGGGAGTGCAGGGCCAATTATTGGCCCGCCATAAAGCACTCGTAAACAAAAGGCCAAAGCAAAACAAATGGGTGGAGAATGGGGAGCCGGAAAAGAAGAAGAGAAGTCGAATAAAATACAAACAAAAAGTCGAGAGACCCCATTACTCTTTCTTTTTTTGCACACTTTTTTCTTCTTTTATTTTTTTGCACTCTTTTCGCGCTATTTTACTAGGCATGTTTACTTTGTTTTCTGCTGTTCTTCTCCGCTTTGTTTTCTTCTCTTCTTTCTTTGTTGAAAAATGTTTACCAAAAACCTTGAAAATTGAAATTATGAACTTGACTTTGGTTGTATTTGTGTTGTAGCTGGCCTAGAGATAAAGACTTACAGCAAACAGCAGCGAAAGCATCAGCAATTAGTAGTCAAATGCTGTTTGCCAAATTGTTTTCCTATTCCCAAGAACGCAAAAAAAAAACAAAAAATAGAGAGACTCTTAAGTGGGGGAACAGAAGAACACCTGTAGAACCCAAAACGGGTTCTCAAAATGTTCCCAGTTAATTTCTTTGGTAATCCGAAGATTATTATAAGTTTTTTTTCGTCTTAAGAGTTGAGTAGTATATAAGAAAAAAAAAGTTTCCCATAAATCTCAATATAATAATTCCCACCGGCTTTCAATCTGTTGATTTCTTCAGCGAAAAAACACTATAAATCATGGAAATTTTAACATAAAAAGAAATGCCAAAAACTTAGAGGGGGAATTCTCTTGGAGGAATTGTCCCCATGAAAGAGTGCCAATTGACTGACGTTTCCGATTAACCCTAACTTATCGGTCAACATTTCGAGACTTACGTTAAGTACGGAATACTCGTGCAGACACTCGGAAAAAATATAAATAAAATAAACCTAAATTGTTAATAAGAATTATATATAAAAAATTAATTATAAATATGCAGAAATAGAGAAATAATTCCGATAAGAAATCAAAATACTGCAAAATTAGGTAATTTAAATATTTTTTGTTAAGATTAGACCATAAAACAGCAAATATTTTAAATAATTACCCTATGTTACATCAAAAATGTACATCGAATATGAACTGCGTTCATCGAAAAGTTCCCTGATGCAAAGGTTATGCAAAAAATGATATCAAAGTTGGAAAAATTCTGAAATTTACCAACATTCGGGAATTATTACAGGCAAACGGATTCTTGGCTTGTTATAGTGTCAAATCATTTTAAAAGTGCCACTCTGTATCTTACGAACCCTATACACAGAATAATTTTAAGATTTTTTTAACAGAATTATAAACAAAAGACGTCATTTAATGTATTTTTTATGCCATGAATTTCATAAATTTTTATAAGCATTCATGGCATAAAAATAATAAAAGGTCTTCATTCGGTTATAATTCCGTTATAAAAATTCTAACATTTAAGTGTGGGGTGTGAAAGATAAAGTGTTGTACTTTCAAAATGTTTTCACTGCTTTACAAAACAAGAATCCGTTCGCCTGTAAAATATTTTCAAAGTGGACGAAAAACAGAAATTATCCAACATTGATGTAATTTTTCTCAGAATCCATGCGTCGGGGAACTTTTTTCGAAAATAATACGATTTTATGGCATCGGGGTAACTAAATAAAGCAATCATTTTGTAACACAGTTACATATATCACTTTGAAAAAATTGCAATATAATTCCGAAATGCTGATAAGAAGATTAAAATTATTTCAAAGTATCTTCAACGTTAAAATAAATAAAATACTTGACTAAACTAATATGTTTTGTATACTTTTTTTCGCAGTGCATCACTACAGTTTTCCACTGCTTAAAAGGCGGCATTTGCATGCGATTAGGTGAGCATATTATGCACATGCATATTCATTTGCATTTGCATACGAGTATGTGCAAAAAGGCAAGAGCTGACTGCTCGTGCAAATGCAATAACAAATGCGATTATTAGGCGCTTCTTACTACCTGGCACTTTCAGCTTATCGGCGTAACTGTAAACTGCACTAGGGTGGCGACGGGACGGAGCGGGTTAAGCCGAAGGGTTAAGGGGGTCCAAAAAGCCCGCGCTACTCAAATGAGAGCAAATGGCGCCAAGCCAAAGCTCCATAAAAATGAAAATGAAAATGAAAATAAAAATAAAGCCACGTGCATGGCTAATTAACAGATGTCCTCTCACAGCGGCCTTATCAACTGCACAGCGAGAAAACTGGGACTTAGAAGTATACAAAAAATTACTGATCAAGTTACCAATAGGCTAAGTATTTTTAAAAAATATTCTATAGCTTATTTTTCTTTTTTATTTTGGAATAAAATGGATTTATTAACATTTCTTACATTTAAAATCGAATTTTCTCAATACCCATCAATTATGTATTTTTTTCCGTGTGGCTAAGTTGTCAACTGTTGCGCTTTAAGAAATTTGTTTTGGCCCAGAATTTGTTTTGGCGTCCCACTGTCGCCACGCCCAGCGAAGGCGGGAGGCGGAAGGCAAGAGGCGGAGGGCGGGGTTCGTCCGTGGTTCCCACATTTGAAATGCTGATAAAGCGACTGAAACAAAGGGAAAACTGCAAGTAATGAGTGGCCAGAAAGGAGATACCCTAAACCTTGTTTTCGTATACGTATCCCTGTGGAAAATGGCAAGCTAAAAAAATAAACAAACGCCAGGGATGCGACTAGAAAATCACCTGGAAAAATACAATAAAATAAAACTAAAATATTTAAAAATATACGAAGAACGTTTGGTAAAAAATTAAATATAAATATTAAAATTAAGTACCTATTAAATATATTTATAAATCTTGATAGGCATCATGAATATTTTAAAACAAAAATAAATATTTTGGAATACATATATTTATAAATATTGAGAAGCGACATAAATATTTTTTTAATACATTAAAACAAAACAACTTTTAATAATTTGGAATACAAGTATTTATAAATATTGAAAAGCTAATGTAGATATTTTTAAACACCTTTTCTAAATAAAATTGACTTTATATTAGATCATAATCCCCAGGGCTAGATTTACAACTAATGGGTGGCATGAAAAACAAACAGAAATTTACGATAACTGCACCTCCTGTGTTGACACTTTACACCGGTGGAAACGAGGGGCAGCGAAGCTAATTTGCCAAATGCACACAGAAAAAAACACAGCAAAAAAACAGAAAAAATAGCAGGGAAAAACAGAACAGAAAGCGACTGATAGAGGGTGACAAAGTACAGGGAAAAGTAGAAGGCGAAATGAAATTACGTAAAAATGCTAAACAAACGCTGCAAATAGAAAATAGAAAATAGCAAGGTGGCGGGCAAAAGCAAAGGCAAAAACAAAAATATAAACAAAGCGGCAGCCAAGACATAATAATAATAATACTACTACTACAAACTGCAGCAAAAACAAGTAAACAAAAGAGTCTGAATCTGGAGGGTGTATCAAATGTCACAGTGCCGATCTTTTATTGTGCTTTCGATTGGCAAATACAAAAATAATAACAAACGGCGAAACTTGAGTGTAAATTCCACGAACACTGGGAATATTGATAAAAACGCATATATGTATACTATATATGTTGCATGAGTTATAGGAAATCGGTAATAGCAGATATGAAAATATTTTATTTTTGGATTTACTGCTTCCGAGAGTATGAGATCATGCATTGGTATTATCAGCTTTCCAGTATATTGCACCAATTTGGAATATACAACAAATACATATAGCATAACGGAACCGGAGATAAGACCAGGATTCCATGGAGCTACCAGAAATAGATTCATCTATCTATTATTGCACTTATACAACACTTTTACAGCCATTATACAACACAGGCGTGGCAATAAATGAATTATTTCAATCAATCAGGTGAAGTGCTCTCGATTATATAACCATCATAACCGACTGCTACTCCACTTTTTAAGTACTTCCACCACCCATCACTCATCTTTATTGGTTCTTCTATCTGAGAACTTTATCTCTCCAGATCTGTAATCTTATCTGCGAAATGTCGTATTAGAATTCCGTCTGCTGTATTGCGACTATTATCCAACAAGCAAAAGTGCTGGAAACTACCCCTAGTTTAGTCATCTTAGGTCTAGAAAAACTCAAGATCTAAAAACTAGAAACGTTATGTTCTAGCCGAAACTGATGAACTTCAGACACAATCCCATTAACTACCCCTAGTTTAGTCATATTCTTAGTGCAAAACTCAGGATTTTCAAACTCGAAGCGTTATATTCTAGCCTTGTACTCGCCGTATCCCACTTTTCGATTTCGGAACTGATGAACTTCAGACATTATCCCATTAACTACCCCTAGTTTAGTTATATTCTTTCCATATACATGTGTCTAAGGTCTAAAAAATCCAAAACTCAGGATTTTCAAACTAGAAACGTTCTGTTCTAGCCTTGTACTCGCCGTATCCCACTTTTCGATCCCGAAACTGATGAACTTCACACACAATCCCATTAACTACCCCTAGTTTAGTCATCTTTTGTCTAAAAAATCCAAAACTCGAGATCTTCAAGCTAGAAACGTTCTATTTTAGCCTTGTACTCGCCGTATCCCACTTTTCGATCCCGGAACTGATGAACTTCAGACACAATCCCATTAACTACCCCTACTTTAGTTATATTCTTGCCATATACATATGTCTAAGGTCTAAAAAATCCAAAACTCAGGATTTTCAAACTAGAAACGTTCTGTTCTAGCCTTGTACTCGTAGTATCCCACTTTTTGATCCCGAAACTGATGAACTTCACACACAATCCCATTAACTTCCCCTAGTTTAGTCATCTTTTGTCTAAAAAATCCAAAACTCGAGATCTTCAAGCTAGAAACGTTCTATTTTAGCCTTGTACTCGTCGTATCCCACTTTTCGATCCCGGAACTGATGAACTTCAGACACAATCCCATTAACCATAGCATCATAATCTTTCGCTTCAGCTTTGGTTCTAGCTTTAGCTTTAGCTTTAGCTCAACTTGAGGGCCAAGGGCACGATTTGCGAGTGTGCAAATTCTGTACGTCACTCGCAGTTTTTTACGACGACAGAAACCGTGCACATATCGTTTACGGGCACTTTTATTTCGAAGTTTCTAGAGTTTTTAGAGTTTTTAGACCGACTTTACGACCTGTTTTCCCATGTTTCACAGCATGTAAAAAGACGCTCCGAACCCATACGGCTATTTAATTTTATTGAGAGCTTTTTGTTCTTCTTTTGCGTTCGTGCACCGAGAAATGTCAAATAAAATAAATTTTAACTGCAGTTGACAAAGTTCGGGGACGGAAGTTGGACGGGCAATAAAACGAGAACGAAATAAAAGTAAAGTGTATGCGAAATGTGAAATTAAAATAAGTAAATCAGCGAAAAGCATGGGGAGAAATCTCGACTTCGAATGCACGATAATGGACTCGTGTACATATAGCATATAGCATATACCATATAGCACATAGTACTATATGGTGTGTTTAGTATATGTCTGGTGTGCATTTGTCTGTGTAATTTATGTATGCTGCTGAATAATCAGCAAAATTTTGCACTTGATGGCTCTTCCCTGTCTCTAAGCCGAATGCGAAATTCGCATTCGCGTTAATCGCCACTGCCACTCGGAAATATAGTATAATTATTCGCATTTATAGTGCCAACTGGGCGTGCAATGAGTGGAAGTGGATGTGGAAGCACGTGTGGCTCCGGCTTCCAGAATTTCAGATGCTATCGGAATCCTGTTTATTACCTTGAAAAGCATTTCATATTCATCATATTTCTTAATGGCTAAATTGGAATGAGCACCACAAGTTAATCAATAGGACATTCACAGATTTTTGGGTAATTTATTTATAATTTAATTTTATACAATTTTATAATTCAAATGCTAAGGTTCTTGTATTTTTTAATTTTTTTAATTTTATTTTTGTTAATTTTATCAAATAAAAGTGTATGAAATATTTAAATTAAATTTATTTAAGTACCAAAAGTTAAGCAATAGGCCCTCAAAAGATTTCAAAGTAATTTTTTTAAATTATCTAGGTTTATTGAATTAATAAAAATATATAAATTTATAATTTAAATTTTAAGGTAATTTATTTTTGAACATTTTCAGATTACTATTTTTATATTAAATGTTGAAATTTGTGTAATATTTGAATTTTGTTCATAAAAAATATGTGCAAGGTTGCAACTATTTATTTAAGTACCAAAAATAATCAAGGAACATCAAAAGATTTTTTCGTATTTTTATTTTAATTTTCTACGTTTGAATATAATTTAATAATTTAAATTTAAAAATATTTGTATTTTCGAGGGTATTTATTTTTTGTAGTCTTAATAATCTTATTTTCTATTATAAATATTAAAATGTAGGTAAAATTCGAATTATAAATGTTCATTTTAAAGTCCATATAAAATAAAATATAATCTGACAATTCTTTGTTATATTTATTAATACTTTAAACTATAACAAATGACCGTTATGTGCCATCGAAGACAAGAACCCACAGAATGGTGTAATTGTGGTAATTTCCGAGGAAGCCTCTTCAATCAATTTCAAGATCACGAACTCCATCCTTCCCGCCCCTCCCCGCGTTTATCTAATTGAGTCAAAAAAGCGGAGCCATAAATGTCGCAAATGAATTAAGTGACCGGGAGGAAAATGTGGAAAAAAAAACCAAAAAAAAAAAAAAAATGGGAGATGATGTGGCCGACCAGACAAGTTAGGGGTTGTTGTCGACGCCAGTTTTAATCAAAAATTAACGTAATAAATAATCATAAAGAATGCATAAATGTCAAATTATAAATTTAGACAAGTTTTACGACGACAACGCACCGATCTTTATCTTCGTGTTCATATTCATCTTTATCCGGCTGTAACATAAATATTCGCACAGCCCAAAGGGCGTGGCAGTCGCGGAAAAAATCAATAGATCTCCGACTTCCCCCCTTTTTTCCTTTTCCGTATTTTAGGTCGCCGCCGCAATTAAATTTGTCTGGGTCTCTCGTCTTCTTTTCTCCTATTTCTATTTCCATTTCCATTTTTTGGGACCATTATGTTGTATGTAACGGTGATGGCAAATGGCAACCACTTTTCCTTTCACTCACCTCCCATGGAAAAGCGGTGGGTGGGAAAGGGAAAGCGGGGGGATTCGCAGACATTTTGGACGACGCCCTCGCCGAAGGCAAAGTCACAGGCGTCGTCGAAGGGGGCTTATAACCTATGAGGCCCAAATGGATTTGAACAATTTTTTTAATTTCCTTACTAGTAAAATGTTTTCATAGTTGTAATGTGTCCTATCCAAAGCCCCCCAAGAAACCCCCATTAGTACGCCCCTGAGCACACAATCGCAAAAACACACAAAGATACAAACACAATTGTGTGCAAAATATTAGCACTAAATATATATTATTCGTTATATTTGTATATTTCTTTTCTGGTAGAATTTAAATATTAAAAAAATATATTCTTTTATTTTGAAGGTAAAAACAAAAGAGACCCACCAATTTTTACTTTATAATTTGATATATTATTCTATTTAAAGTTATAACAATTAATTGTATATTTATATACAGTTTTACATATACTAATTTTTCAAAACAAATAAACAAAATAAAAAACAATAGTGCCACCATATAATATTAATTCCTAGAATACTGGGCGCTACCTTTTGCCAAGAGCAGGGTTCAAATAATATGAAAACACAATCTTCTGCGAATGAGCGAGAGAAATACTACGCGCACTCGGCTCTTTTACTCAGAAAAGTGAGTGAATGATATAGTAAATGTAAACACCCCCCGGTTTTCGTACTGCCCTTGCCCAAAAGAGATTTCGATTTCGATTTCTTCGCGCCAAATTGTGAAACTCTGAAAAGCTTTTTTGCCGGCTGAGCTTTTTTAAATTAATCTCTACCGGCACAATTTTCTCTCATTCTCTCCGCTCTCCTCTCTCTCGCTCTCACTCTCTCTCTCTTGAGTTTTTTTTCGAGTGTATCGCTTTGTCTTTGTTTTTTTGAGTGTTTCTTTTTTTTGGGTACATTGTTGCTGCAACATAAATATTCTGGCTACATTTTGAGCTGGAAACATTTTTGAAACAACCCGAAATAATAATAAAATGTTTGGGAATTTGTCTAAGATGAATTATAACATGATATGTATATATTTTGGGAATAAAATAATAATACAAACGTTTAGGAACTATGAATTTTCCTTTGTTTTATTTGAAATCGCAGTCGCAAAGTGCTGGAATTTGTGCGATTCCCATTAACACCCTTCTCTACCCATTTAAAGTGATTAGCATATCGGCATTCCAGAATGCAACCAGTGAATAATCGCAATTGAACGCGCTCGAAGAGTTATTTATGCGACCGATACGATGTGGTTGCCAAGTGGTCCGCAATCCTGATTAAAATATGGGTTAAACGAATCAACGGAAAAATATTTTAAAATCGACATTGTGCCAATCTTTTCTAAAGAAATTAATTTTTTTTCAAAGACTTTAATTGTGGATTTTTAAGGGAATGATTTTAAATTATACCTACTTGTTTTTCAATTAATTATTTAAAGGAATTAATTAAAGACTTTACAATTTTCTAATAATTCTTATATTTTACAAAACTATTTATAGAATCAATTCTGTAATTATTGTATTTTATTTTTTATTAAAAGCTATTGCATTTTATAATACCATTTGTTTATTTTTAAAACACTTTTATTTCACTATTTTAATTGTTTAAAAAAATAACGTTTTTTATTAATCCTTATGCTTTAGTGCATTTTAGTAGAAACAAATATTATATACTTACAAATAAACCTTTTCATTATTACTAAACATTTATTTGTTGGGTACTTCATATTTACCCACCGCAACATTTTCTTAGATGCAATTTTTCCGCGAATTCGCCTTGGCATATTGCATATTGATATCGATGCTACCTGAAGTTGGCAATGTGTCAAAGCCAAGTGACATTTGCGCACTTTGCTCAATGAACCTCTGGCTCACCAACCCACCCACCGCCCCCTGCGAAGACTTACGTCACGAGTTACGCTGCGAACTGCAACTGCAAAAAAAACAAAGTCGCGAAAATAAATCAACATCGTTAAGCCAGGGTTTAAATACCCTGTCAATAATAAAATAATATCAAAATTATTAATAATTTAAATTTATGTTTTTGATAAAACAAAATTATTCCAATTATTAGGTTCAAAAACTCGCTCAAGAAAATATTTTTATTTATATGTTTCAGTGTGTAAATAATATTTTTTTAGCATTACATAAATTTTAAATTGATAAAATAAAAATAAGACAATTTTAAAATACTTTTTTGAATTTTCTGAATATTTTTAAAAATTCTAGTAAATAGTAGACTACAATAATCAGAAAGTATTTAAGCTGAACGGCTGGTAAGGCAGGTCAAGAATTTATATATTTAATCAATACCCAAAGATTTTCGAATTCGGATTAAAAATGCAATGCCCTCCGCAAGAGTATTAAAAAAAACACAAGAAATTCCGCGCGGAAAAAAGAGGCCAAGCCGGGTTGCATGGCCGGTTTTCTGTCTCTTTTCGATTTGCATGCAGTTGACAATTGAATACCCGCCTCCTCCATCCTCCCCCCTATGGGTTTTCCGATGAAAATCTGAAAATGCCGCGAATGCAGCACGAGGTCAGGAATGGGAACGAAAACGAAAGACTTTGGCCACAAACTCAAAGTCAGCGGTGCGTTAAATCAGCGGCGCGCGTCTCCTGCCGTCTCTTTCGCACAGCCGGCTTCCGTCTCGCTCGCACGATCCCGAGTACCGTCGTTACGTCACTTCCGCTCGCCGTCGGTGGCACTTTAATTAATCATTTTCATACACTTCATGGGGAGACCTTTATTCTTATTCTTATATTTTTCTTTTAGTGTTTTATTTTTCTAGATGTTTAAAAATATTTTATATTTTTTCTTCAAACATTTTTAATTTTTTTGTATTTCCTAAACATATTTCAAAGCTTAAATTTAGGTAATTAAAATAAAGTAACTTAAGGTAACTATAAAGAAATCTTAAAGGCAAAATATTGTTTTTAAGGAAGAGCATTCAAAACTTTGCTGCAAAAGTGACTGAAAACTCGAAAAACTTTATGAATGAAACCTCATGTGGCGCCAAAGAGAGCGAAAAAATTTAAAAAATGCCTGTTTTTTAGTCATATTACTTGGCTTAACCCCTTTGTGGCTGCCATTCAGTTAACCCATTAAGTTAACCCACACATGGACATCCGTTGATACGCTCTCTGATTTCCCGATCAATGCAATTGCATGCGGCTAACTAATTTCTCAAACAAATTTTCTGTGTTTACCTTTTTGGGCAATTATTGAAATCATTTTCCATTGCAATTGTTGCTGTTTTCTGTGGCTTTCTGTTGTTGTTGCTGCTGCCATTGTTGTTGGCGGTAATTTAGCAATTATCTCTTTGTGAATTGTCATGTCGGTTTAATTAAATTATCGCACTCAGGGACGGGGAATTTCGGGCAGATAAATGAATAAACGTGGCGATGTACATTGTGATGGGTTAAGAGTGACGGCACCAGGGGGTTAAGGGGATTAAGGAGACGATGGGAAATGGTGCGGGGAAAATGCCATTTGGAAAAGGAAATAAATTACGAATAAATTTAGCATTAATGACCGAAATGTGGGGCAACATTTAGCGAAAAAAAAGAGACTCTTAAAAATATTCACAATAAATAGAGTAAGAAAAAAAATTTAACTAACATTTGCAATTAAGTAATGAGAAATTAAAAAGAAATCACAAAGCCTATTACTTTTCACGTTTAATAAATTATTAGGATCAATTTTCTACATTTTCTGCATTTTTCTTTACACAGAGAAAATTATCAAAAGTTTTAGGTGCAAAATAAGGGGTGAAACGTTTTCATTTTTATTTTTAAAACGTTTTTATATGAAAACGGCAACTTAAACGTTGTATAATTTTCTCTGTGTAATTTTTATTAGGATTTCAGTTCAAAAAGGCACTAAAATAAAATTGAAAAAATTGAAAACAAATTACATACCACTTTGAAACTAATAATAATAAATAATAATTATAAATTTAAGGCATTCAAAATAATTATATTAAAACCCATAAACAAAAACTTATACTTTTTAAATGCAAATTCCTAGACAAACCCAGCCATTCTAATTGGCAGCTATTGGATTTGGGAAACGATTACCGCTGCCTTTGAAAATACACACTTAGAATGCGGCTGGCACTCGATCAGATCGGATCGCATCGGTTTTCGAGGCTCGAGCTGTGCAACTTGCACAAACGGACTCAATTCCACTCCATTCCATTCAATTCAATCAAAACTGTGTCACTGGGTTACAAGTTGCAAGTTGCAAGTTGCCGCCGCTGCAATTGTCGATGTTGCTGGTGTAACAATGTTGCTGCTGCACTTCGAGAGGCACGGCAGCAACAAGTTTTGCCAGCGGCAACAGCAACATCGGCGGCCGAAAACTCTTGCCGTTTCCCTTTGGGCCAAAGCGGCCAATTAACTTATCTGATGCATAGAAAAAGATATAGAAAGACTCTGACTACAGCTGCAACGGCGATCACAACTACAAGCCATAACAATTCATGGCGCTTTTGTTTGCGATCCTCAATCGCTGCCTACGTACAAAAATTCAGGCAAGTCTTGGCCTACACTCAAAGAAAAATTATAAATAATATCTAAAATGTATTTAGTTTTTAATACATATTTATTGTTTTTTTTTATTTAAGTATGTTTTTGTTTTTATATAATTATTTATTTAGGAGAATATTTTAAAAATATTTGTTTTTATTAAATCATGTATCCAATTATTTATTTAAGTGAATATTGATTGATTTTTATATTTAAGTATATTAAAAATATTTTTGTATGATATCTTTTTATTATTATTTTATTTTATTTTTATTAATTTATATATTTGAGTACATTAAAAATATTTTTTTTATGAAATCTTTTATCTAATTATTTATTTAAGTGAATATTAATTGATTTTTATATTTATGTGTATTTTAAACATTTTAAATATTTTGTTATACCTTTTTATTTTCATCTAGTATTTATTTAAATGGTTGGCCCTCGGGTTCTCGCTGTGCAATCAGCCTTCAGCTAGTGAATTTTTTATTTTTTCTACTGCCATTCATTGAGTTTTCCCGGCTATAGCCGTCTCTTTCTGCTGGCCACAGCCCGTCTCTTTCGCACCCAGCATCCGCATTCGCGCAGACGCGCTGTCTGGCTGAAAACGGAACGAAATGGCATGGAACGAAACGGAATCGGCTGGAACGGATCAAATCGGAATGGATCGCATAAACGAGTTTTTCGGGAGATTGGAAAATATGTTTATTATGCGCTGTGCCACACAGAGTTTTTCCAGGTCGCTTAAGTATTTCACTTTCGACGGCAGACAGACATTGTGGGTGGCCTCGCCCTCCCCTTTGTTTTTTGCGCAGCCTGGCAAATAATACGGAGGCTTGGCCAGGAAAATGCTGGGAAAGCGGGAGGGCCCATGAAATATTTACCAGAGAAATTTTGCAAGGAATGGCTTGAAAAGGAGGAATTTTGTATTTGAAGAGGAAAAGGGTTTCAAATGTCAATGAAAACTGTGGATAACAAAACAAATTACTTTATAAAACCATGGGTAAAAATAAAAAAAATAAAAATTTAAAGGTCTCCGGAAATGTTGATGTTAAAATATTAAAAACAACATTTATATATTAATTACTTACATTTTCTATTCAAGTATTTTTTTGCCACTTGAAAATTTTAATATTTTTTTAAGTTCGCTATTTCCCTTGATCTGATAAAATCTTTTGTCCACAAAATCCAAGCAATTCCTGAAAAATTCCCAAAAAAACATTCTAAATACAAATGTTATATTTGATGTTTTCTCCTCGCTTTAGGATTGCCCAACTCGAATATCAAAGCGAGAGAATGGGGGAAAATTCTTGAAAAATTGCTGGAAACCTGGAAGTCGCACTTGGCATGCCAAAATGTGGGCAGCACTCGGCTGCTGTCAATCAAAGTTGCATTTTTCTTTTCAATTTTCCGAGACCCCCCCCATTTCCCCTCCTGCCTTTCGCCACATTTCCCAGTCGAATGGAAAGCGCTGGGGCCAAACCGGAAAAGCGTGTGTTAATAGGAAAAACTTCAAAAGCCGAAAGGGGTGGAAAACATACCGTATTGCATTTGCAGTCGTTGTCACAGCAACGCATTAATTATGCCATCAGCAAACCGACGACGACAACGAAGCAGACATATCCTGTTGACAGCCCCCAACCCCCCTCGTGATTTTCCAACCCCCCCATCCGTTTTCCCAGCGGCGAGGGGGGGAAAAGTTTTTCGCATGGCAACGGAAGTCACGTCGGAGTTTTTCCACTGAAAATGCCCAACACTCGCAATTATTTAATAACACATATACATAGTACACAGTGCATTTTGATCGCAAAACTAAAAACAAGGGGTTAAGGTGGGCGTTCAGGTGTGGCCTGAGTTGGGGGCGTGGCAGTATTTAAGTGCCCGAATAGCAGCAAAACGAGTGCCAAAAAGAAGGCCACACTGAACGGCACAAAGATAAGTTCTGAAAAAAGCTAAAACAAATTTAAATTTAAATGTTTTCAGTTGGAATTAAGAAATAAATATATTATTTATATTTAAAAATATAGAATAAATATTTTTTAAATAGAAATTAAATAGAGATAACTCAGTCAAATAAAGCTCAATTAAACTGAATGATTAATAACTTTTAAAGAACGCAATCCTATTCAAAACGGACAGAGAAATATGAAACAATTAAACTCAAACGGTTCTTGGTAATTTCCTAAAATGTACCCCATTAATTTATTAGTCAGCAGCCCTGTTGACCAGTGTATTCCAAGGCGCCATCGGTGTGTTTCTCACAAAAAGAAAACGAGGGGGAAAATGTAGCCCCGTTTTCGTACAAATATTTGGCTGTATAAAAATAAAATAGACCATTTTCAAATGGGGAAAACTCACCGAGAGGTGTATCTATGAGATGTCGCCGCTGACAAATAGAAAATTCCATGCAAGCGTAAAAATAAACTTGGGGCAATGTTAGCTTTTCCTCGGCGCGGAATTTTTCCCCCCGGAGATAAGAAAATCGTCCCCATAAATGTCAATTAATTTATGTGCGTCCTATGGCAACTAGACATTTGCCTGGCCAACTGAAGATTGAAGTTCGGCCAAATGGAAAGTGGACTAGGAATAGGAATATCGAAATCGGAAAATGTAAAATGGAGAGTGGAAAATGGAAAAGTGGAAAAGTGGAAAACGACTGCGACTGCGTTGGCGGCCTTTGGCGACGTTGTCAGCGTTCTGGGCGATTAGTTGCCTTAAAAATAGACTCAGACATGCGGAAGAAAGAACGAAGAGGTTCTCTGCACTCGAAAAAGAAATCAAAACTTATTATAAAAGGTGAAAATCTCCATCAGGCATCCCCAAGAAAAATCTGCATTTTATATGCAAAATTTATAACACTATTATTTAATTTAGTTTTATTTCTTTACTGGATGTACATCTGATTAAATCAAATTCTTCGAAAATATTTTTATTCATTTTATATTCATTTCGTAAAGTAAATAAATAAATAAAATGAATAAATTAAATACTTCGAAAATATTCAATTTAATTGTATATACATTTTATAAAGTGAGTATAACATGCCTTACAAATTGTTTGATTATGTAAAAAATATTAAGTTTTATCTATTATTTTTACCAGGAACGTCAATGAAGCTATTAATCATAATCAATACAAGAATTTATTTAATTAGTTTTATTTTTAAATTCCCATGGGTATTTTTACTCTCAGTGCATTCGGTTGTCAGGCGACATCTTCATCTCATCTCTCCGCATCCCATCCATCCAATCCCGCCCACTCTTTTCCACCTCCTCGACGGGTCGGTTCGGCTTGGTTCTGTCTGGCTGTCCGCCTAAAAATATTCCCCACTAATCCTACACGAAAAACTATTTCGGTGTTAATAATCTGCTTCCGCAACTCATAGCTATGCGATCCCATACGATCCGATACGAAACAATATAATGCCAGGCATCCAAAATCCAAATCGCCACGAGCTGCTCCTTTTCATTTACATTCGCTTACCTCGAAAAAGTGTGGGATTAAAGTCGCCTATTTAATTCTTGTTAGCCGAAAAGTGTGGAAATATTTGTTTAGAATTTACTTTAGTTCTTGTTGCTGCCTGTAGCAGCTATTAAGTAAGAACTATTACTACATTCTGGGATTTTAAGCATTAGAATTCGTTAATTAATCATAATATATTTTTGCCTTTAAGTGGATTTTTTTTTAATTTTAAATTAATTTATGTATTTAATTACTATAGGGTTTTGACAATCACAGTCTAAATATTATGTGACAATGCATTGTAGTATTTTTTCATCTAAATAGAAATTAAATAAGTAATGCGGATTTGAACAGTTAATATAAAAATAAATAATTTAATTTTCTTGCCCATTTTTTAATTTTTTATAAGTGGTTTTATAAGATTACATTACAATATTTTGCGAAATAATGGACCAAAATTAAAATTTAGGTGTCAATCTATTGGAAATTTGTTCACTAACTCCTTCCTTCCTTTCTTTCGGCCAAATAAATATTTTTTTTATAGAAAATCAGGATCTGGATAAGAATTTTTAATAAAAAATTGTCCCAAATCAGAACAAGAATTAAATTAAGAAGATTTTTCAGCATCCGAGGAATGCCGCCCACCCAGAAACATCGGTTAGCTTTGGGAGACTCAATTTCCGGATCTCACATCCGTGTCCCCATGAAGAATTCCACCCATTTCGGGCTCCATCTGACTTTTAGCCGGCTGGCGTTAATTTGCCTGCCAGCTCCACCGCAATGGGCTGTAGTAATGGTAATATTTGCACAGTCAGCCCTGGGTCTCTCGGTCTGGGTCTCTCCGCGGGTATTTCTCTTCTGCATCTCCGTGCCCCGAACATATAGGCATGGTATACCCCACATATATCTGCTTTCTTGGACGTATCGTGCAGAGGTAATTTTCATGCAGTCATTCCTCATTCATTAAAACGTCGCATGGCGTCCGCAGAAGAAAGAAAGACGGCGAAGAATGGCGAAGAAGCAGCAGCAGAAGACTGCTCAGCAGAAGACTGGCGAGAAGAGACCAAAGGGGAGGGGGGAAGGGGGGTCTTTTGGCATGGCATTAACCCGTAGAACTCCTTTCACTTTACATTCTAATTCCAAAAGTTCCAGCATTCGCATACCAAGACCCTGTTGCCTTGGCGAGGGGCTGGGCGGGGGAGGCCGGCATTCTTCGCTCCGGCTCCGGCGAATGCGAAACCTGAATGCCCGATGAATGCTAATGCTAATACCTCGTACCAGGCCAATTTCCCCTCGGGCGGCCTATAAAATATGTATGTGTGCAGTGCGGTGTGCACACGGTGCAAAAATGGCAAAAGTATCACCAAAATCGGTCATTACCTTGATGCTTTTCCGCGTGAAAACAGTGGTTATCGTTGGCCTATCGACATGAAAATTGGTATGTGGCCAGCTAACCTGCTCAATAGCTCGAACAAGTGCCTGGAAAATATATCACTTTTGTTTTCGGCTCGAAATGTGATTTCAACGATTATATTATATGGCATAAAAGTCATGTTTGTAATATCATGTAATATCTACCTAGCTAAAAATAAAATACAAATGTTGTTCTCAGTGCAGCTACATAAAAGAATTCCCAACTAAAGTGACCAAGCTATCGATCGGAGTTCGAAAAGGCGGCCAAATCGATGGCACAAATAAAATATTTAATTGCCCAACCAATGTGCATTATTAAATAACTAGGAAGCGTGGATAAAATATAAACAATGCCACTATCTGCAGCTAATTGTTGACGCCCAGGTAAATGAACTTCTTAGTTTGTCAAATGGGAAATGAAATTCCTTGGCTCCAAAGGGAATTCTTCAACTGGAACATGGGTGATAACGCCTGAGGCGGAAAACTAGGCGTTGATAGGGCAAATGTAAATAGTAAAGTTTGCCCAACTACATTGTCAATATCAAAATAATATTTTTTTTAATGGAAAAATAAAAAGGTGATATTATCTACGCATCTATATATCTAAATATGCTTCCTAATGTTTTTAAAGAAAAATCTCTTATAATTTAAGTTATTAATTTCGTAATGTCAATAAATAAAATACTGGAAACACCGGGATAAAATACTGAAAATTTGTTTATGGTATAATTAAACCAGCTACAACTATAATATACTTTAAAATCTGCTTTAGTAGGCTCTTGCCGTTTGATATACGCACTATATAGATAACTTTTGGGCCCAAGAGGGCGTTGACAGCTGTAACGGAAAAGCGACAAATACATACGTATGCCTACAAACACGTACAAAGTACCAGCAGCAGGTGCGATAAGGGCCACAAGGGGTAGGGATTTCGAAATGGTCTGGACATCGATATGATCGGGGGGCAGTGCTATAAATATTACCAGAAAAGGCCCACAACTGATACTGATGGACAGGCCCAATGGCTGCGCCACTCGAATATTTCGCCGCCAAAAAGCGATTAATCATCTCCGCCGCCTGTTTAGACCACAACAATAACAAGAGATTAATATAGCCGATGTCTGAGGCTGATTTTGATTCTGATCTTGGTTCAGATTCAAGCTCCGATGCTGTGGGAAACACCACAAAGGAGTACTCGTACACTTTGCCAAAAAGCACTAACTGTTCGGGGTAATATATATCATTAAAATGCCATTTTCAAGTTCTTAAATAAATATTTTAGTATTTTTTACACTTTAATATGATGTTTTAAATAAAATATTTTATTTATTTTCCCAAGATTAGGGAACTGAAAAAAAGAAGATGTTGTGTAATAATTTTAAGTTTGAGTACTTCCAAAAAAAATCATAGTTTAACTCTTATCTTAATCATTATGGTCAAAATATACTAGATGTAGTATAAAAGAGTGGTATTTATTTAATACTAACGACTATAAATTCTGTACCCTGCAATATGAATTTTAAACGAAATACTGGAAATATTTTTCATTTTATACAGATAGTTATATTTTAATACTGCCGACAGTATTAAAAATACAACCTCTCTAAATCAATTTAATAATTACAATTTTGGTTATTGAAATGAAATTTGGGCCTTTCAGGTTTTCTCAGTGCTTTATTCGGCATGTGGAGCCGCTGAAGGGGCCACCGGCTCATCTGGAGTGCCACTTGCCACTTGCCACAAATTCCCTTAATCATCGCCTGGTGTAATAAATCTAATTTCCCCCAGAGCAGCCACCAACCGATCGATCTACATATGCGGACACAAAAACCAATCAACTTACTGACCATATCTCCACTCCATTCCAGGGCACTTCAATTCATATTCAACAGCTTGGGATACAAAAAAGCTTTGGACACAACGAAAACGAGCGACAAGACTTGGTAAATAATGCAAATAAAAAATATATATATATTTCAGCCACTTGAACTTGGAACTATACAGATTTTAACATAATTAAATGTAATAATTTATAATTTATTATTGGTAAACTTCATCAAAATTCTGGTACCTAATTTAATAAAATTTATTTTAAAAATAGAATATTGTTTTGTGATTCTCCAATTTAACCCATCTGATTCTTGCAAGCGGATGTGATCGATCAGGGTCCCTGATCTCTACAACTTGCCCAATGCCACGAAAAGCGAAAGAAAAACAGACAATGCCAGCCAATTACCAGCGATAACACAAATATTTCTGTAACAACCAGTTCTTGGGCCGAGTTTTCAGTTTGAAGTTTTCGGCTTTCGGTTTTCAGTTTTCAGTTTCGATTTCGATTTCGTCAGTCGGCCAGAAATTAGCACGTAACTTCGGGTCGAACCCCACCCCAAAACAAAAACAAAAAAAAAAAAAAAAGCCGAAAACCCATTGGCACTAAGTCATAAAAATAACAATGAACAAGACACAAGACACGGCCCAAAAATGTACAACAATTTTTATTATATCTTTTCATTTTCTTTATTTTTTGTTTTGGCTTGTTGTTGTTCTTGTTGTTTTGTGGCTGTCATGCTCATTGAGCACGCTTTTTGCTTTCCGCCCTAAGACAAGGGGAGGCTGGTAGCCCTGGTAGCCGGGCTTCACTGTTCACTGTTCGGATTGTGCGTGCCCCTACTTACTGGCGATTTGTTGACATTAGGTCTTAAAATTTATTAGTTCTTATTGTCAACGGTTGGTGTAGGTTTGTGTTTTTTTCCATTTTTTGGTAGGGGGTGGGGGGCGGCAAGCCCTGGGCGTGGCCAATGGGATTTCGGTTGCCTAATGCCGCGGTCACAATCGAATCGATTCGAGCGGAATGCAATGCCATAACAATTAAATTAGTGACAATTAAAAGGGGTCTCTCTTTATTATGTGCATACCCACATGCAGTTTA
This sequence comes from Drosophila lutescens, assembly GCA_037075285.1. Lineage (NCBI taxonomy): Eukaryota > Metazoa > Arthropoda > Insecta > Diptera > Drosophilidae > Drosophila > Drosophila lutescens. The sequence continues at coordinate 181,153 of JBAMCF010001034.1, forward strand.
CTCCAGGTTCCGTGGGCCAGTAGGTTCAAAATAAAACCCTTTGACGGGCCTCTACCACTTCTCGAACTTTCGCATTTTCTCCAAGAAAATATTTATTTTATTTGAAGAGAATTTAAGATGGTTTTCGTACGATTTTTATTTTTAAAGCTTAAATTTTTAAAATCAAAATATAAATGATTTGAAAAGTAATAAAATAAAACTATCACAAACAAAATATCCTTTAAAATATTCTATGTTTTTTTTTATATATTTTTAAAGCAAAAAAAAAAATAAGATATTCCTTGTATTTAAAGGAAACTTAAGATACGTAGTTGCCATATTTATTTCGTAAACTTCTTATTTTGAAAGCCAATTGTTTTAAAATTAATACAAGTAATTACAAAATAACAAAAACAAAAAAGCGGGCTGCCTCTTTAAATTAAATCTATGTTTTTTATTACATCAAAAAAATTACAATAACAAAAGGGAAAAAAGGTTTCCTCCTCTAAATAATTCTGTTTTTAATATTTTTTTTTTGCGACTACAAATATTTCAGCTTGCATATTAATGCAATTTACAAAATTGTTGAATCAACCAAACTTTAAGAACTAGAATTTTTATTTCCCAATTATCTTTTCTTTTTAAACAAAATAAAAACCACATAAAATTGCCACTCCAAAATGTATATATATTTCTCAAATATGGAAGCCAAAAGAGTTAAAAATTAACGAATGGCCGCCACATTAGCCCAATAATTTATTCATCACTCTGCTCGTCCAAGGTCGAATGGATTGGGTTAGAAGTGGAGGGTCCAGAAAGTTTCGAAAAAGAAAGGATGGAGATTTCAGGATCTCGGCATCTCTACTTCTCGCCTGTAACGGCCAAGGCGGTGAGGACGTAGAAGCCGGACCAACTCAAGTAGGTCACCGGCTCGGCGCTGCCCTCGCTGACCTGCTCCTCGAAGAACTTGGAACCGAACTTGGCCATGAAGGCCATGAAGGCCATGCCGGCCAGATTCCAGCTGCTCTCGTTGATCGATAGGTAGAGCAGCGAAGTGATGTTACCCAGGATGGTGAGCGTCTTCAGGGTGTCCAGGGGAGATCCCTCTTCGCTCTCATCGCCGCCCTCGCCCTTGAAGAGATTCAGGATCACACTGACGGCCAGCGGCACGATGAAGAGGCCATGGCCCAGGGCGATGTTGTTGCTCTCGGCGCCCAGATACAGATCCACATTGACCAGCGGCAGCGGGATGATCTCCATGACCGAGGTGGTCGTGTCCGTGACCTTCTTGGCGTTCTCATCGCCGCTCAGGCTGCTCACCAACCCGAAGAGTCCATGGCAGAAGCCAATCACGCAGGCGGTGAAGGCATACGGATGGTCGCTGGGCCCGATCTTGTAGAACCCAAAGCCGGTGGCTCCGCAGAGCAGGACGTTGAGCCCAGTGCTCACAGCCGAGTTGTCCGACATCCTGAGATCTAGTTTGAATATCTACCAGAAGTATAGCTTGAAAGAGTTTTCCGTTTAAACTCACAACTTCCTTTTTACTGAGATTCTGTTTAAGAACTTAGTTTCTCATATATATAGCTGGTAAACTTGCTTTGCTAGCACACTTTTCTCAAAAACCACTGCTTTTCTGGCTTAATCTTGCTTTTTAGCTGAAATGCCTTGTTTCATTTGTTCAATAACTAAACAGAGATTATAACAAAGTCAGGAACTCACTTGCCCATAGATATAGATGGTAAACTTGCTTTGTTAGCACACAGCTTTCCTTAAGAACTTATTCCTAGCTTTGTGCTTTCTTGCTTATGCCTATTTGCTTTTTAGCTGGAATGCCTTGTTTCAGTTGTCAGGTAACGAATCTGCTTAAATTCTGCTAATAAGGAATACTTAAATTTTTTTGTTCAACCTTGCTTTGCTTTGCGTGCAGCTAAAGAACTTGCTTTGCTCTTTTGCTAATTTGCTTTGTGAGCAAGATGAGGACCACTGCTTATCTTCTGCGTCTGCTTGATTATTTAGGTTGGGAAATAAAAAAGATCGCGTTTCGTTTTTGCCTACTCACTTTTGTGCTTGGCTGCTTTGCAAGCAGGTTAGAAAATGCTTTCTCGCTTGCCTCCGGTCTTCGGTTTAAGTGTGGTTTTTTAACGGATTTTCATCGAAAGAGAACGCAAAACTTATTAAGAGGGGACAGGATAAAATTTACGATTTGAATTTGTTCTGGTTTTACGAGTAGAGTGCCTCAGTTTGACTCGAGAATGTGTCGACCGAAACGTTGAACGAGCTGTGTGATAATGCTCCACACGAAGCACTGACAAATCGGAAGAGCAGAAAGTTAATGTCAATGCCTGCTGCCAGTTGATTCAAAAACTTCATCTTTTTCCGTGAAAAATGTGCAGATTTAAGATTTTATCAAGAATAAATGTTATGTGTAAAGGTTTTTTAAGGTTTTTAAGTAAATTTAATTTTTATAAATTTTTGTTTATAACAAAATTTATGCGTATAAAAAAATATATGGAAGTGGGCCTTGAAATACCACTCCATTCCCAATGTCATTTTCATTTTCATTTCCATTCCATTCGTCAACTAGATTAGTACATTTCTAATATTTTGCTGTGTCCAATAATTTGTTTTACTTTTCGAAAGAAATCATGTATGTGATCGAGACAAAAAAAAATCGAGGGAAAAAATTAGAAAAAAGGGCAAAAAAGGCTAAAGCTGTGAAAATTGTCGAGAAGAAACCGAATCTGCTGGAGGATCCCAGCAAATTGCTGACACCGAGTTGGTTCTGGAACCAATATATAGACCACCAGAATGTACCGCCCCCCGTGACGCGTCCCCTGCTGAAGGTCGCCGATCCCCAGTTAAAGTCGCCCGTTTCGAATAGCTCCAAACTCGAAGTTCTGGACGAAAGTGGCGCTGCGGCCGTCAAATCGGTCTGCGGCGATATAGCGCCGTGTCCTCCGCCACCGGTATTGATCAAGAATCGCCGGAGTCCCGATTTCGCAGACGTTTTAACCATTTCGCGACAAAGACGGCTTCGAACTGCGGGCCAAACCCTCAGTATCGAGGAGATTCTGACCAAAAAGGAGAAAAAAGAGGAGGATGCACAGCCAGGGGCCACAACTGCTGTCGAGAAATCCGAGGAAAATCCAGAGGTTCCGAGTCCTAAGCCTCCTGTTTTGGAACCCGGGGTTACCGACGGGGTCACCGATGGGGTCACCAAAGGGATCACCGATGGGGTCACCGATAGGGTCACCAAAGAGATCACCGATGGGGTCACCGATAAGGTCACCAAACAGGTCACCGATAAGGTCACCAAACAGGTCACCGATGGGGTCACCAAACGGGTCCCCGATACGGTCACCAAAGCGTTCACCGCCCGTGATTTTGAGGTTGTTTGGAAGCCGGAAAGTCTAGTCGATCGAAGTCTGAAATTATCCAGTGCCGAGATCATCTGTAACAAAGCAGATCGCAAGTTGGGTAAGTTTCATTAACTCCCATTTTAACCTATAGCTTTTAATAGATCATTTTAAAAGATTTTAATAGAATATGAGTATGTATTAAAGGAAATAACTTAGGAATAATGCAAGTTCTAAGAATTAAGTTCATAATCCTGATTTCCTAACTCCTTTCAATTTTCGTTTCGTTGCCTTTTCAATTGAATTGAGTACTAGGCTATACTTGAAATCATTATGAGATCACAAAACAGAATGAAAAGATTATTTAGTTAATATATTTTAAAATAATATTAAATATTAATGACAAGTCCTAGTAGGAGAATAATCCTTGCAGCTACTGAAAAGGATGCCTCTGTTCAAAGTTTTAGGTCCCCATTTTCCGCCCTAAAAATTCAGTACTTTGGCCAAAAAAAATGGTAAAAACTGTCGAAAATAACTTATTACCATTATTACCATTACTTTGATTTGACCACTTACGATCCCTAACAAATAAATCACCCTTTCCCTTAGCCAACTGTGATGTCCTAGCGGAGGCGATCAAGAATTGCTGGCACGACGACCTGGAGATCCAGATCGAGTCGAGGTTCTACTACGTGGACCGCTTGCTGTTCACCTACTTTGCCCGCAATTTCCGCGGCTGCTCGAGTCCCTTTCTGCAGATCCCCGCGGAAAAGGTGCCGATGCGCCTGCTGGTCCGCATCTACGAATGGATGCTGGGCGAGAGCAAGGGCTTTCCCATCGGCAACGAGCTGATACCCTTCTTCGCGGCGGCCAAGTTCCTCGGAGTGCGGAGGCTGATGGAGCAGTACTGGAGCACCTTCTCACGGCGCGGCGACCGCACCTGTTGGGATCTGAGCGCCTTTCACACCTTTCTGATGGCCCGCGAGTACCGCTGCCCGGAGATCATGACCTTGATGCTGGGCCGGGTGCGCAAGGCCTTCCTGCCCGTGGTGGCCTCCCGCGAGTTCCTCGAGATGGATGCCAACGAGGTGGCCTGCCTGCTGGCCCAGGACATGCTGTGCGTCAATAGCGAGGACGAGGTGTTCTTCGCCGCCTTCTATTGGCTGGACTTCGCCTGGGCGGAGCGCAAGAAGCACGCGGCCGGGGTGATGAGCCAAGTCCGCTTCGCCCTTGTGTCACCCTGGTTGCGACGATCCATCACGAACAGGGCGGAAAACAATCGCATCAGCGAGATTGGCAAGCTGCAAGAGGTGAGTAAGCTAAAGGGGCTTTTTAAAAATCACTCCTTACCAGTAAAAGTCAGCTTAGCGGCGAGAAAGTTCAATTAGTTCATTCAAACCTGAAGAATTCGCGGTTGGATTGTAGTTAACTAAAAAAAAGGGTTTGGACTAAAGTTCATCTAAGAAAATTTAAATCTGAAGAATTCGCGTTTCAGTGGGGAACATTTGGAGCTAAAGAATTCGCGATCAAATCTTAGTTTAAGCTTAAGAAGTGGTTGAATTAGAGCTTATCTAAGAACAATTAAATCTGAAGAATTCGCGATTTCATAATAGTTAACTTATATGCAGTGAATGCTGAAGAATTCGCGTTTTCCTGTTAATTTTGGCAGAAGATCACAGAAATGTTTATAGGAGTTCATCTGATGCCGCTTAATCCTTTATATTCAAAAGGTAAATTTATACGTAACATAAAACCGACATAACTTCGTATTTCTGTTTAATTTGTAATACAATATGATCAATATTATTACAGGTAAAAGACTTGATTTGGGAGGGAACCCAATACATTACTGCCCTCATGGCGTTTAGAAAGCGAAAGAGCCATGAGGGTGATATAGTTAAGGATGTTTTGGAGCCGTACACACACAAAAGGATCGCCGAACGATTTTACACTTTCTGTATTGGCGTGCCGCACCATCATGACCAGAGATGTTCGCGCTATCGCGAACTGACCTTCGAGAGCTTCAAACGATTCCTGCACCGCCTCCATACGCATGGCCAGCAGTTTATGGACGACCTGAAATTGGTGCCAAATAAGCACAGGAACCCGTACCGCTGTTGCATCGACATCAAGCAACGTCCTTTTCGCAATCGCAATTGTCCCACGCCGTCCTTCTACACAAAGATAACTCCCTGGTGGAAGCGAGAAGTTCCCGAATAATTCACTCTTTGGTTTATATTTTATTTTAATAAAGAATCCATTTAACTTTTAAGTAGATGACCATATATTAGAATCTTTAGTGTAAAGACCTCATATATAAAGAAATGTAAGCCCATCTCTAGATTAGGGTTGTGAGGGCAGTGATATCCACAATCGGTATTATCGAAACTATCGGAAATTTGCGAAAATAAACAACAAAATACAAAAGCTAATAACTAATAAAAAGAAAATCGATCTACAATTAAACCTACTTGTTTGTCTTAAAATATACCAAAACTTGCATTTAAATTAAATTATTTACCTCAGCCAGATTGATTTATCCATTACTTTAAAACCATCGATATTATCGATATTGCTATCGATACAAACAAGAAGCGTTTCATTTAATTCTCTTTTATAAAAGCTTTCCGAGATAAGGCCGAGATAAGGCTTAAGGCTCATGCCTACAACTCTCTGGTTCAAGGACTGCAATCCATATTCAATGATATATATATATGACTAATCCAGTGGTGTATCGACCTGAATGTGCTCCCTGTCGGGGTCACCACCCTCGGAGCCCGTGGTGACCGCACTGGAGGAGCTGTCCTCGTAGTGCTCATCATAGCCGGCAAATTGCCTGGCATTCGGATTCTGGCGATTCTGGGCTCCCTGTGCCGGTGCCTCCCGGATCTGGCCACCCATATACATCCGCACATTCTCGTCGGTAAAGTTCACAATGCGACGGCGCCGTCGGCGGACGTAGAGCTTCTGGCGCAGATAGATCTTCAGCAGACCCTTCACCCCGATGTAGGCAAACCCACCCAGGAGGGTGCGCTGCAGGGGATCCTCCAGGCTGGCGAAGAACACATTACCCATCGCCGTGGCCACGGTGGGCAGGAAGACGGCGCCGCAGAAGAGCCGCGAGATGTAGAGGGGTTCGGTCATGGCCGGGGCATTTTGGAGGGGTGGCAGGCTGCTCGAACTGTCGCTGAGGGCACCCGCTCCCCCGATTTCCGGTTCCCCAGCCCAGTGGAAGAAGGGCAGCTTCCGCAGGATGTTGTACCGGCTGCGCATCGCCTTCAGGACGGCATCCTCCCATCGGACGAGGCGGGAAAGGACCAAGCCCACCGGAATGAAGGGCAGGCCCACCAGCAGAAAGACCTCGTTCTCCATGAGCTCCAGGCCGCGCTTCTGGCCGAGCACCTGGATCACGGTGATGGCGCCATACGTGATGGCCGTCCAGTAGACACAGCACATGAACATGCCGGCCGCCACGTAGGGACAGGTCCTCCGCACCGCCAAGTCCAGCCACTCCAGCGCTCCGGCCAGGAAGTTCATACGCGGAAAGACGATGATGTACTCCGTCTGGCATTGGGCGCAGCTCACCGAGCGCCGGTGGTTGCCGCGCTGCTTCTCATCGATCCACCGGTACAGGCAGCTCTGGTGCACCCACTTGGTGGCCCCCCGGCAGCGGCAGGGCTTCACCCACTTGGCCCGCCGGTTGTCCGCCTCGCCGGCGAAGCAAATCCAGCAGGAGCGCTCCTCGGAATAGTGATTCGATCCACCGCTGCCGCGCTGCGCCTCCGAATCATCCGCCAGATCCAACGGCAGATCTTCGGCCTGCGAATGGGCATCCTCGGCCTGACCACCCGGCTGGTAGAACACCTCCAGGTGTGATTCCATCAAATCCCGAGATGCCTTGCAATGATCGAGGACGGGGAAGAACACACACAACGAATTTGGTACGAATCTATAATGACTTACAACTATAACGACACGAAAAACACAACCGAAACGAGTGAACTGAAGAGCATGGGTCAGGTGATCGGGGGAAAAACCAAAATCCTTATATAAAATAATATGTAGAACATTTTTATGGGCTATTCAAAGTCATTGATGATTAATCACATCAGGATAAAAGATACAATAAAAGATAAAAATATTTAAAATATGTTAGCCCTCGTTTTGTACCTAAAAAAGAATTAATCTAATAAAATTTTAATTTTAATTAATTTGGGAAATGCTTAAAAAATAAATTTTCCGAAGAGTGATGGGCATCGTTATGTTGTTAGCCGCTCAAAACAATTGTTCTTTTAGCTAAACTCCTTGGGTTTCCTTCCTTTTCATTCTTAAAAATTTAGTATATAGCAAAAAGAGGTATAAATAAGAATATTAAATATTATTATCTTAAAAATTTCTTTAATAATTATTACTAACAAAATCTACAATTTATTATTATTAGATTTTTAACAACGCTGATACTTGGGTTTTACTTGTGGGAGTGCGAGGGACTTCCCCTTGATGTATTGTAATGTATTGCATACTTTAAGGGCGAGCAAATACATGGCAATTGCATTATTAATTTATTATACAAATGTCTCTGCCAAATTCTGATTTTAGTTATTTCCAGGTTAGCAAATTATCATTTCATCAATCATTTCTGTATGTATTATATTTTATGCAAACTGAAAATGATTATTTAGTAAATAATATGAACTATATGTTTTTTCAAATACTCTAGGCTAAGTTGTTAATCTGAATTAAGTTTACTGATATATAAATCGCTTGAATAACTGTTTTTTCCAATTATAATGATAATTATCAGATAGTGCACCATTTATTTACCTCTAAAGAACTCTCCAGTTTTCCAAAATATGTATAAAAATGGTATACTAATTAAATGTTCTCAGCTTTTATCAATTTTCACATTGTATAGGTAGGTAAATTGCCTCTATTGCAAAACTAGATAATAGATAATAGATGAATATACAGAAATATTTGCATTTATATACAATTTATGTCGCATTATAATTAAAAGCCCGAAAATATGCATTTTGTTTTTAGGAATCAAACAAGTGAAAAAATATCTGTTGCTAATACTGTTCGCCCAAAAGCATGCTTTAAAAACCCACAAAGAACTCATACAATGTAGTTTATTTTGTATTCGTTATCTCAGCAATTCACATATGAATAGGTTTTTCATTTTGTGTGTATGTGTGTGTGTGTGTTTCATTTCCGTTCCGTTCCGTTCCTTTCGTTGCGTCTCGTTTCGCTTCCGTTCCGCTTCGGCCACTCGTTTCCGGCTCAAACTGCTCTCAAATATCACAACTGTTAATAATAAGCGACTACAAGAATTGCGCAAAAAAAAATCTCTTCGATATAGATACAAAAAAAAGCACTACAGATAGAAAAATCGGGGGTGGGATGGGGGTGTGCCCCATTTTCCTCAGCAGTTGGGGCACTTGACCAGCCCGACTTCGTCGCAGTTCATGCACTTCAGGGCCACGAACTGCGCCGTGAAGTGATTGCGGTGCACCGACTTCTTGGATCCGTTGCACGAAGGACACGGCAGCAGGCGATATCCGCCGCACGTCTGGCACGTATACGCAGTGGCAATCGACTGTAAAACGATAACAGACAATCGATTAATTATGTTTTCATTGGTGCGAAAATAAAATAATAGATTTTATTTACAATATTATTTAAAATACATTTATTTTACACTCAAAAACAATTTTTAACTGCTGTTTAAAAGCCAAATTGAAATCCAAAACTGTGTGAAAAATGTTATTTTAATTAAGAACCAACAGAGTTAGTTAAAACATTTTTCTTTGATTTTAAAATGGAGTATAAGTATAAATTTGACGATTCAAATTTATTTAAAGAGTTTTAAGCACACAAAATTATTTTTAATATATTTTATATTAATTTATATTTATAAGTTTAACAATTCAAATTTACTTCAGTAGAGTTTTAACGCAACGTACTATTTAAAGAGTCTTTTGTGTGTAAAAACTATGTATCGATTTAAAGTAATTGTCTAAGATATTTCAAAATAACATTTAAATATGATATATTTATATGTAATATGTATTTACTTTGTACGGTTTCAGCAGCTGTCGCAGTTCGCCACTCTCATTCAGTCGCTCCACAGTGTCGGCATCCTGTGGATTAATTCATTTTGCATTATCTTCTGTACCAAATGATTACCCTCTTCAGTATCTTACCCCGATGTGCTGGCCCTCGACGAAGAGCTGTGGCACCCGGATGGTCTCATTGTGCATCCGTTCCCGCATCTCCTGCTGGTACTCCACGCTCATGAAGACATCGCGCTCCTCGAACTTGATGAGCAGGGTGCGCAGGATCTGCTTGACATTGGCGCACTTGGCATACGTTTCCCTGATGATTCCCATGCTGGTGGTGTACAGGACCACCTTGCCCAAGTCCTTTTCCATGTAGTTCTGCAATTAAATGGGAGAGCAACTTATTTTTAGTAACGCGATCTTAAGGGTTTGCTTATAAAAAAAAAGAATATTATGGGTATAAGAATTTATTTACAGTTTATAGATTTTATTTCATATTTATATCATCTATAAATATTATAAAAAAATTACAAATATTTTATCAACATATAATATATAAGTATATAATATATATTTATAAAATATATATTTTTTTAAGTACAATTGTCTTAACATTGTTTTAATTTTTAAGAATAAAATCTGTAGAAAATACTCTAAATAATACCAATGAAAATGTTTGTAAATTTAACTCGTTTTTTTTGTAAATATAAAATTCTCTAAAAAGTCCCAATAAAATATTTTTTTATCTTGCTAGTAGGAGCTAGATTTTTGTTTGTAAATATGCAAATGCGACTATTGTCTTGGCCCCAGCTGTGTGATATCTGACACTCGATCGCTGATTCACACCCCGAGATGAGATGTTTGTTACACTAAGCCAACTTGTAGCTTGGCCAACTCAACAATCGAGGGCATCTTCGCCTTGCTCCATCTGTTCCAAAGCTCCGTCGCCTTTGTCTTTAACCTTCCCCCCACGGAGTGAGAAAAATGGTAACAGCCTTGGCCGAAACACTTGAGCCACATGGAGGAGGAGGAGGTTACAAATTGCCCGCTAATTGCCAAGCGAAAAATACTTGTTAAACGAAACCGAGCCAGTTTCTTGGCCCGTTTGCCAGTCTCATTAGCGGATCGCATCCCACTTGAGGCCGGGAACAGAGCATTCTCTCAGACGGGTTCTCTCAGTGCCATCCATTATCAACCGTCCATACCACATACTCATGATATACGGCAATCACAACGGATCCAATTGAAAATTACGCATAGCCAATTTGTGTAAATGGCAAATGAATGTCCGAAGTGAAAACTTTGCACAATGCGAAATGTGAAATATTTTCCTCGATTCGGCGGACTTGTTTTTGGGGGATAGGGGGTTACAGGGGGGGCTCTTCCGTTAGTCAGCCTGATTAACTAGATTTCCATCGGCGAAGACAGTCGATACCTTAAACTCGATCGAATTTCCCGAGGCGACTCGTTGCCTCAGTGAGTTGTCAAATTTTGCCATGATTTATTGTTATAAGAAACATAAATTAATAGAGCAGGACATCTGGCAACTAACTATCCGGAGAGTTATGATGGTGAAATGTGATCTCAGCATGAGGAATGGTATCAAATTAATTGTGTCTCTCGCCTTTCGAGCGCACACACAAGGGAATTAGTTTGCATTAACCAACAAGAGTGTGTAATTAAAAACAAATGAAAGCTATTTATTTCATTAACGACATCGATAAGTTTCGAAATTTTCAGAGGGAAAGGATGGTCAATAAAGTGGGGATGCATAGGTATAAGATAAATCGTAAAGTACAGTTAAATCAATATGTTTAACAGCCTAATTAAAAGTTTTAATTTTTTGATTATTTGAAATTATATAGATACAAATTATATAACAAAAAAAGTATATTTTAAATATTTAATTTTTTTTTTAAAAACAAGTAATTGTGTTACTGATTTTTTAAGTATAAATATCAAAACTTATTTTCTAATAGATATATATTTATTTAAAAATTCAGGTAAAATAGACAACAGAAAATAATTTATTTTAAATATTAAATTAATTTGTAAAAACAACATTGTTTCAGTAAAATAAAAAACTAAATAATATTTATATCTTTAAAAAAAATTCTGGTAAAATCGAAAACTAAAGACTACCCCAATACCCACTAAACGGTATTCATTGCGTCGACTACTCGCACATCTTTCCACTTGCATCGGCGCATTGCACTTGCATAAGCTGCAAGTCCGAGTCGAATCCCCAGTCCCCATCCACTTTATCAGGTGGCCCCCAATGGATCCCAGTCGCAAAATCGCCTCAGGTGGCGGTTATTTAATATATGGCATATAATAACCAAACATAACGCCGCGCGGCTCGTCAGAGACGTAAACAAATGTAAAGCTGGTAAACTGGTACATTAATAGTTGCCATTTGCCATTAAGCCTCATTTGTCGCTCCTCCGACGAGAGTTCAAAGCCATCGAATGTAATGAACGTGTTCATGAGAATAAAAACAAAGATAAGCAACGAGATGGGCATGAATATGAATGAGGCTGCGAACCGCAGGCCAAATAACTTAAAAGTCTGTAATGAAATACACTGAATACTGGAAAAAAAGAACACGAGTATGGATGTGAGCGCAAACAAGGCTGTGAACTGTGAACCGCAGGCCAGATGACAACTCAAATATCTGGCCATCTTCTGCAGAACCCAAGACACTCAAAAAGCACTGAAAATCAGCATCTTCAGCCGTTTTCAGTTTCTTAAGAGCTGCAAAAGAGAAAGCAGGTCAGTTGTTCGGCCAAGGAGGGGTTTTTGGTTTTGGCAATCGCTAGCTTTTGATCTTGGTCTGGGGCCCCAAGTCCAAGGAGCCCCGAAAGTTGTGCCCATGTGCCCGTATGCCCACCAAAAAAAACTCAATTAATACGTCACACTGCGTTACATAACCCTTTGTTTCAGACTTTCGGACGGCCAGAAAGTGCGTTTCTCGATGCCGATCGATGGATATTTATTTTTATTTTTATTCCATTTCTCCGGTCAGCGCCACATAATCATGGGAATGAATTTTGACTGCCCATTGGGTTTCTTTCATGTACGAAACGTATGGGAAAATAATAAAGATCGTTCGATATTTTTATTTTATTTCATAAGATAATATTGTTCTGTACAAAACTTAAGAAAAAACTAAAGGTTGCTTGCCCATTTTATTAAATATTTTAAGAATATAACAATAAAAGAATTTTTTAATAATTTTAGTTAAACATTAAAATTTTTATATTTTTTTTAAAAGTTCTTTACATTTTGTATAGGTGAACCAAATTTCAAGATAAATAAAAATTAAAGTGCATAAATATAAATATTTTGTATATATTTGTAAAGCAAAGTTTTTGGAAAAGGAAATATTTTTGTTGAATTTAATTGCCATTTTAAATAAATTATTGTAGTTCTATTCACTGAAATTTAAGCCCTTATATTTTTTAAAGGATGAAAAATCCAAGATAAACTACATTTTTAATGGCTTTCTTTAATAAATATTTTTAAAATATTTAAAAAGCCCATGTAATGTAAAAAATAAATGCAACTATTTAAGAGTCTGAAAACTTATTTCTTTTAAAATAAATTTTGTAAGTTTTTGTAAGGGAAATATTTAAAAATTTTTAATTTTCTTAAATAAATTATAAATCCATGAAATTGAATTGTATTTTCTGTGTGTATGCACTTGCGTTTTGTATTTGGTATTGAAGTGGGGGGCTGTCGACTTTTTGCGGTTAAGGTAGCGCCGCGATCTGTCTGCAAGTCGGTTCTCACACCCAGCTGTAGCCCGATATATATGTTTTCCCGCCCCTCTCCAGTCCCCCTTTCTTTTTGCATAAATTCACACACGTACGTGCGCGGAGTGGAAACATTTCACTTTCGTTTCGTTTCGTTTGGTTTTGGGATTTCTTGGTTTTTTGTTTTTAGTTTTCAGTCTTTGGTATTTTTTTGTATTTTTATGCCATGCCCTGAACGAGCTTCAATTTGGCAATAATTGGATATTTTAATAAGCCCATTTCGTCGGCGGCTCGGCTCTCGCGGCTTTCTTTTGGCCCTGAATGCAAATTGAAATTAAAATGCAGCTAACGCCCCTGGAGCCTTTGTTGCCTAATTGTTTGCCCAGAAATGTATCTTTATTTATTGTACTCTCGTACAATGCAAAAGATTGCCCAAAAATGCCACAAATCTGCAGCTCAGTCACGTACAACTTCGTTTTCATTTTCACTTTCGTTTGAAGGCGAATGGTAGACAGTTCATTTTACCCAAGTAAAAAAGTTTTTCTTAAAAAAAATAAGATTTAAAAATATAAATATTCGAAAAAAAAGAAAGATAATATTTAAAAATATAAATATTCGGAAAAATAGAGTAAACAAATATTTCAAAATTCCCAAGCTCAGTTTTCATATTGCCGTCATATAAATAATCATAAATCATTATTTCTGTCGCTTAGATTTTGTTTAGGTATTTTTTCTCAGCTCTTTTAACGGTGATTTCTTCCCCAGTAAAAAAGTTTTTCTTAATAAAAATAATATTTAAAAACATAAATGTTCGGCAAAATAGAGTAAAAAAATATTTCAAAATTCCTAAGCTCAAATTTCAGATTGCTGTCATAAAAATAATGTTTAGCAGCAGCTCATCAAATCATTATTTTTGTTTTTGTATTATTTCTCAGCTTTTTTATGTTTACCATTTGTGACCCGAAATTGCCTCTTTGTTTTTTTAGTTGCATTTGTTTTATAGGGGGCAGTAAAAAATGTTTTAAAGGCAATTAAAAACAAGAAAGGAAGCTAGCTTCGGCAAGCCGAAGCTTATATACCCTTGCAGATCATTCTATTAATTTACAAATCGCAAAAATGTTAAATTTCCTATTATTTCACATTAATTTTTCGATCGTTTCTATGGCAGCTAAATGATATAGTAGTTCGATCTTTTTAAAATTAAAATCGAAATTCGGAAATATTTAAAAATAGTCATATCCCAGAGTAGAAGAGAATGTAATAAAAATCAACAAAGATATAATTTTTTCCTATTAATTTCCATATAATTTTTCGACCGTTCCTATGGCAGCTATATGATATAGTCGTCCGATTTTGATAAAAATTTATTCGAAATTCAGAATTAGATACAAAATGGTATTTCCAAAAGTAGGAGGTGATATGTTCAAAAACACCCAAGATATAATTTTTTTTACATTTTTTTCCCGACTATTTCTATGGGAGCTATATGATATAGTTGTCCGATCCGGCTCGTTCCGACTTATATACTACCTGCAATAGATATAAGACTTTTGGGAAAGTTTTAGCCCGATAGCTTTAAAACTGAGAGACTAGTTTGCGTAGAAACAGACGGACAGACGGACAGACGGACCGACGGACAGACGGACAGACGGACAGACGGACATGGCTAGATCGACTCGTCTAGTGATGCTGATCAAGAATATATATACTTTATGGGGTCGGAAACGTCTCCTTCACTGCGTTGCAAACTTCTGACTGAAATCATAATACCCTCTGCAAGGGTATAAAAAGACAGCTATATGATATAGTAGTTCGATATTGATAAAATTAAAATCGAAATTCGAAAACATTTAATAAGACTCATATCCCAGAGTAGAAGAGAATACAATAAAAGTCAACGAAGCAATAATTTATTTCCTATTATATTCCCATTAATTTTTGGATCGTTTCTATGGCAGCTATATGATATAGTCGTCCGATTTTAAAAAAAATTTATTCGAAATTCAGAATTAGATAAAAAATGGCATTTCCAAAAGTAGGAGGCTCTAGGTTCAAAAACACCCAAGATAAATTTTTTTTGCATTTTTTCCCCCGATTATTCCTATGGGAGCTATATGATATAGTTGTCCGATCCGGCTCGTTCCGACTTATATACTACCTGCAATAGATAGAAGACTTTTGGGAAAGTTTTAGCCCGATAGCTTTAAAACTGAGAGACTAGTTTGCGTAGAAACAGACGGACAGACGGACGGACAGACGGACGGACAGACGGACAGACGGACAGACGGACAGACGGACAGACGGACAGACGGACATGGCTAAATCGACTCGTCTAGTGATGCTGATCAAGAATATATATACTTTATGGGGTCGGAAACGTCTCCTTCACTGCGTTGCAAACTTCTGACTGAAATCATAATACCCTCTGCAAGGGTATAAATATGAGAAAGAGGATGACTGCAGGTGAATGATGAGTGTTAAGGACAGGTCGGCCATTTCAGGGTAATATTTATTTGAGCCAACACAACAACCTGTTGAAGGGTTTTGTTTCTTTGCAAATTGCAAGGGCAATTTCGGGGGAAAATCATTCAATTTGAATCGTTTGGAAGGGGACTTTCGTGTGTAAGTGGGCTTGTCATCGGGTCATTACACACAGAGATAAACTTTCATTTTCTGGCAATACCTATTAGTGCTCAAACTTAGACACGAATGTATGTACGTGTATGCCCGTGCTTAAACTCAAATTAGCTAAATGATATTTTAATGACACCACTCCAAACGCAAAAAATAAAAACTCGTCTCTGAAACAAAAGCCAAAGGAATCGACTGCTGCGGCCCATAAAATATAATTCGATCTGTCTGCTCAGTATATCCGATTTTTGTTGTTGCTGTTGTTGTTGCATAATTAACGCATTAGTCGCTCTTTATTATGATAATTTGTGTGTTTCTTGAAAAATTATGCAAGCTGTTTTTAGCCAAATAATTTGGTTTCTTTCGTTTTTTCTCCGTTTTTTTTTTGGCAATAATTATATATTGATTTTGGTTTCAAGGTTGGCTTTGCTAATTTGACTGAATGGCTGAAAAAAAAACACAAGACAAGACAAAAAAATCTGTGAGGCGTCCAAGAAGTTGACATTTAATTTGATGAGGCAGTAAAACTTTTGATTGAATCGCGGATGAAAAATTAATTAATTTCAGGGGTCATCGAAGATGACAGCCCTATGATATACTTGTCGAATTTGAAATGAATTCGCGAAGGTTGTTGAAAGCTGTTTTGGATTTTTAGTAGCTCTAATTGGGTATATATAGGTTGCAGTTGTAACGTAAAAATAAATAAAAAATAAAAAAATAACAAAAGTAGCTCAGAGTTGAGGAATTTAAAAATATTAAAATAATTTAAAGAAATGTTTTAATAATTTAATCGAACAAAATATTTAATTAAAAAATACATTTATTATTATTTAAAGGTAATAAAAACTTAGAAACAAGCTGTATATTCTTTATAAAAATAATACTAAAAATTTTATAGAACTGCTGGCAGATCTCATGATTTTGGTAACTCATTGAAATCAAAACTAATGCCACTGCACTTAGCCAATCTGATCGGCCACGAATATTAGATTGTTGTAAATATATTGCCCAATTTCCAGGGTTAATTCGATACCCCCAGTCTGGTAAATTGATTTCGCAAAGTCACACGAAAAGGGCGTCTAAAATGTGGGGGAAAAATCCGATATTCAATAGCCCAGATCAACCCGATGACAGGGCAAAAATCGAGGGTATTTCGGAGGTGCGAGCGTGGCCAATTCGGGCTCAATAAAAACTTAAAACTGCGATTCGACGCGCTCCCCCCACCAAAAAATAGGTCAATTAATTTCGTTTTTTTTCTGATCTTTTTGGTTTTTGAAAGAAGAGAACTTTCCCAAAAGAGAAAACAGAAATCAAAAGTGGGAGAGAGACAATAAGACAAAAAGACACTTGCAATTAGTCAAGTGGCGGACCATTTAAGCCGGCATTTATCTAACTTATCTAGCCGACTATCTGGCTATCTGACTATCTGACTATCTGGCTTCGTACTTCCGCCAGCTCTTCAGCTTTCTTTCTTTCAGATTTGGACTTGTATCCATATAGAGATGAAGGGCGTATGTGACATATTAAGCCACTTAACGGCGAATCGAGACAACAACAAGTTCCGCAAATAGACAGCGGCAGTCAGGTGTTAATTGTCTTTCGAGAAAGAAATTTCTCAAAAATAAAAAAGCGAGTAATCATAATGAAATAAAAAATATGAAGGCCCACAAGAAAAAAAAAACGCAGAGATGAATCACAGAAAAGTCTGGATTCACTTTCACACAGGCCAACAAACGAGCCCTCACATGCCATATAAATATATATATATATATATATATATATGTATATATTGGCATTGCATAATGCCGTCCGACTGCATCTGTATCTTCAGTTTCGGCTGCATCTGTATCTTTTTATCCCCAAGTGTGGGTGTGCAAAAGTCAGCGACCCAAAGACAAAAGTTAAACACAAAATACAAAAAAACAAATACTAAAAAATTACACACACAAAATATAAAATAGAAACCCATAACGAAACCGAAAACTTTCTCAATGAATAACACCCACATGCGATTGAATGAGTGTCTGTGTGAATCATCTGGCCAAACGGAATATTCAAAGTAGCCACATAACAGTTTGAATATTTTGTGGCATTCAATTACGCTCTGTGGAATTTCCCATGTGCTAATAAAAAGCATATTTGAAGAAATTGCTTGTAATCAAAAGTTCACAAAGAGCTTGAAATATTTCTTAGACATGTTTAGAAATTATTTAGTAATTTTGGGAATTAGATTCAACTATTTAATGAATAAAATTGAGAGTTTAAGAGCTCTTTAAATTTATACCTAAAATATTTGGGATATTCAAGAGATTCCCTACATATTTAATATTTTTTTAAATTTATTATAATTCTGTTTGATATTTTTCTTTAAAAAAGTTTCATATTTTCCATAATCATTAACTTTTTGAAAGTGCACCTACTATAAACATAATCACTAGATTAAGCACACTCAATTAGAAATACATATAATTGCTTGAATTGGCTGAAACTCTAATTGCAGTTGTCAAGGCTTTTGAGAACTCACATTCTAAAGTGTTTATATAGTCAATGAAAAGAAACAACAGCGAAATTCATAGAAGTTCATTTGAGAACTTTACGAAAATTAAAGGTATTAACTCTCTAGGCTTTGTGGTAAAAATTTACTAGTTGTGGTATTTATTTAACAACAGTTTCGTTTTTATAAGGTTTTTTTTTGTGTTGTATCTGCGATTGCAAGCTTAATCGCTTTCATTGCTGAAATATCTTTCATTTAACAAAGAAATGTATGAAATTATTCACCAGCAATTAATGAATTCACTCGATGTACCCATTCGCTGAATACAAAGTGCACTTTTCCACGGGCCTTTGATTGTTTAAGGGGTATTTCTTGGTAATCAAGTGAATATCTTATTTGTATTGAGTACTTTCTGTATGAACTCACCTTGACATTGGGCTGTTGCAGCTGCAAGAAGGTGGCTACTCCATTGCGCACACGATTCTTGACGCCCCTCACCGTTCCCTTGACGGATCTGATCGTTGAGTTGGCCGAGTGCTTGCCCTCCGTCCGCACATCCCGGTAGCCGGCGAAGTCCTCGTCCTGCGGCTCCTCGGGAAAACCCGGCGACGTCTCGTACTCCGCCGACGACGATGAACTGGAGGCTCCGAAGCTGCGGAAATTCTCGTGCTCGTGCACGTGGAAGGTGTAGTACCCGTCCGCCTCGTACTGCAGCGGTCTCCCATCGATCTTGGTGACCAGGGGGCCCGCCTCCCTGTCCCGCTCCCGCTCCCGCTCCCTCAGACGGATGTCCCGCAGCAGGGTGGTGGGCAGGAGGCCGCCGGAGTGCAGGGAGTCGCAGCTCAGCGAGGAGTTGCTGCTCTCATCGCACTCTTCGCTGTCGTCGGTGAGGCTGTAGGCCCGCTGCGGAATGGGAATCGTGATCGGTTTGGGAGTCGTTGGGTTCGGGTTCGGGTTCGGGGTCACCAGCGGGCAATCCTCCCCCTCTTTGACCTTCAGCCGCGTGGTCTGCAGATGCAACTCCAAATGCTGCGGCGACCTCACCGCCTGCTGACCCTGGTGACCCTCCAAATCGCTGCCCGTGCCACTGTCCAGCGTCTCGCACGGCGAGTACTGACCACTGGTGGCCACCGGTGTCCACTGCATCTCCTCCACGCCCTCGTTCAGCTTCACCACACTGATCTGCTTGCCCAGAATCCGCTGGATATTCGGCTGACCCTGGCTCTCGATCTGAATCTTCACTGTATTCACGCTGCTGCTGCTGCTGTGTTGCAATGTTGCTGCTGTGTCCGCTGCCGTTGCTGCTGGCTGACTGGCAGCAATTTCACCATTGCAACTGATTATGGTCGGTGATGTTGCTGCTGCTGTTGGTGTGACTGTTGTTGCTGTTGTTGCTGTTGCACCGGCCATTTCTCCGCCAATGCGCAGCAGCAATTGTGGATAGATTTTGGTGGTCGCTGGTGTTGCTGTTGCTGGTGTTGCTGCTGTGTCGTAACTAGTTTCCAAATTATCTTTGGTTGCTGCTGCTGCTGCTGTGTCGCCAAATGCCAGCAACATGCCAACCTGGGACTTGAGCGACATTTCAGTGTTGCTG
Source organism: Drosophila lutescens (assembly GCA_037075285.1). Classification (NCBI taxonomy): domain Eukaryota; kingdom Metazoa; phylum Arthropoda; class Insecta; order Diptera; family Drosophilidae; genus Drosophila; species Drosophila lutescens. The sequence continues at coordinate 201,024 of JBAMCF010001034.1, forward strand.
TTGCTGCTGCTGCAAGGAAGAAGAAGCAAACAAGAATTGCGTTAGAAAGGCAGTGACAAAAATTTAAGACTACGACTCCAAAATTTTATTTTCCAAAAATATTTTTTCGATTTTATATTATTTCTAGAAAAAACTGACTTAAAAATCAGAGCACATTTCAGGAACTGCAAGGCCTACTAATTCCTCAGAGAATATTTTTAAATAGGTATAATTAATTCTAGGGTCATATTTTTCCGAGTGTGTAAGCCGCCACACGAGCTTGACATTTAAGCCGAAGATGATGCCGAATAAATGTTAAAAGCTTTGCCAGCGTACAAAAAATAAAACAAGAAAAACAGATGGGAAACCAGAAAAAACAATAATCATAATAATGATAAACACGAAACCGCAAAAAGCAGACAGAACAGGCAGAAGAATGCCATAAACAAAAGGGAGACCCTGAATACCCTGAATTCTGTTGAAGGTGTCGCCACCTGGCGGCATTTGATTTCCTGCGACAGGAACTTTCTATTTATTGTTATTATGAAACTGGAAACTGCTATTGGATTGGTTGACAAGTAAACAATATAAATTTAGATTTAATTTGGGGTTGGCAATGAAGTTTAAGATTTTAAGTTTTTAAGATTAAAGAGCTTAGATAAAAACAAGAAAATAATGATTAAGCACAAATGAAATATAAATTAAATAAATAAAAATATGAATTTTTCATCTACTGAACGTTCTGATTTGTAATTATAGTTATTGTCATTAAATAAAAAGAATAAATAATTTAAATTGTTGAAATTACTTGTACATATATTTAATTGTTAATAAATGGTTAATAATTTGCTACATTCTTGTCACATTTTTATTTGCACAAATGCGAAAGATTGAATTTCCATCTTATGTAGAATTGTTAAAGGTTTATAAAGGTTTCTATTAAGTAACAGGAAATCGGTAAGGTTTTAATTACCATTAATTCCGAAAAATCTCTATAAGCCAAATGTTTATAACGTATTCAATTTCACAAATAACAGGTGCTAAACCAAGCAAATTTTTCACTTGTTTGTTGTTCTTGGTATATATCCCATGAATTCTGTTTTCGTAACACCCATTGTGCCGACAGTGGGTCAAGCCAGATCAATTAGTGTAGCAACTTCTTATTTTCGACAGGGAATGTTCTTCGGAGTAAAGAACAAGTCGGGATTTACATTTGAATGGCTGGGGAACTTGAAATATTGGGCGCGCTCTGCCCGCGGCATTTTTTTCGGTTTTTTCCGATTTTTTTCTTGCTGGAATCTGGAAACTGGTTACACTTGAACCTGGTATTTCTCTGTTTTTTTTTTGTTGTTTGGAAATATTTGAGCGGCACTTACCCGTTGTTGTTGTTGCTGCTGCTGCTGGCCTGCATTCGCCGCTTATTGCACACAATTTTCATTTGGCAGCGTAGCACACACACACATTGAAAAAATAAAACAAAAATCAGAAAATTCGGAAAAACAGTTTTGCACTTTAAGAGATTTTTTTTTATTGGGGTATATTTTCCATATATTGCACACGCACGCTGACTGTTTTTTCTTAGCTCTTGCTGGCTCTTCGGCTTTAACAATCTTTTTATATTTCTTCGGATTTTCGAGATGTGATATCTCTATTGGTTTGGAAATATTTTCGAGTACTCGCCGCGCGTACAACCCATTCAAAATCGCGCTGGCAACTGAAAACCGCAGCAACAAAGTCGCTTTGGGTTGGCGTGTTTCGCCAGGGATTGTTTTTTACTTCTTCTTCTCCGCGTAGCGCCCTCTCTTTCGGCCGCCCATTCGCCGTCTCTGTCTCAAGCCAGTTGTTGTGGTTTTTTAATTTTTGCTTTCAAGAAACCCACAAAAAAGCAGCAGCCGCAGAAATTACCTGAAACAAAAACAAGAGAGCTGCACTTTCGCAAGGCGAAGACTTAGTTACACTAAATAAATCAAAAATATATAAATTACTCATGTTGGAAATTTGTTTCTTTCCTAATTGTTGGGGGTACAATTATAATCCGCCAGTATTCTAATTTATTTGGATTTCAGATAGATAAAATTACATAATGTATCGAGGGACCTAGTATTTTTTCAGACATAAATATATAAATAAATTTTAGTAATAACTACAACTCATTTCAAAAAAAAAAAGCCTTTTTTTCTCAAAATCCTATTTTTGTCACTCTCTCTTTATTTTCAATACTACCTATACTACTTTATAGTTTTAAATATATACTAAAATATCAAACATTATTTGTTTATTTTTGAGTTTACAATTAAGGGAAAATATTTTGAATAGTTTATGTTACAGGTTTTTTGAAAAAATATTCATAGCCTTTCGAAGAGTACAACAAAAATGCGGCGCTGAGAATTTGTTTACGTGCGCATGCGCAGCCGCCGTCAACGTCGCTGCCTCTGTCGCAGTCGCTGCCTCGGTCGACGTCGACGTCGGCACTTGTCCGCCGCTTTTATTATTGTTATTGTTGCTGGTGTTGTTGGTGTTGCTGGTGGCGCAGTACTCGTTTGTTGCCAAAGTTAATTGTTTGCTGCCGCAGCTGCCGCACAGTGGAACCTCGAACAGAGCGCGGGGCACAGTGGGCAGTGCAGCTCGCTGGCTGGAATGTGGCAAGGCCTCAAACTGGTTTTCCAGTTTTTAGGGGCTCAGGTGCGACGATGCCGCCGATTGAGACTTCAACTCTAGAGCAGGAATTCCGATTCCGCTGGCAATCAAAACAACTCACGGGTAAAATTGTTCGAGTTCGAACCGAGAAATATGGATGGAGCAAAGATTAGTTAGGAAACGCTTCAAAGGCCTGACAATCTATGTCAAACAAATGTTTTTATCGCACATTTCTTGTAAAAATAAAAGTTACACTTAATCCTATTCGATTTTCTAAAGTTTTTATGCAAATAATTGGTGTATCCTAAAGGCAGAACCTGTTATAATTTTTTTAAACTAAAATAACATAAAATTAACAAGATTTTTTAGAAAATTCTTAAAATCCTTATCAATGTTATAGGGAAATTAATGCGTTAAATTATTTTATTATTACATTATTAGCATGCCACGTTTTTAGCAATAGTAAATATATTTAATTAAGATTATAACAAAACCAATAAACTAGAAATAATCTTAAATAAAGTATTTATCATCGAAAGCTTTAAAGCTTATTACTTCGCGTGGACTAAAAAAATGAGACTGGGCCCAGTTTTTCATTGCCAATTATTTAGTATTTGAATTATGGCATTTTGACCTAGTCGCTTTCCACTTCCCACGCCTTTCGGCCCACTGTGCATGCCACTGGCGGTCGCATAAACGTCTTTGGTTTTTTTCTGGCTGCGGCTGCATTACTTTTTTTTGGTTTAGCTATTTCATTTTTTAACTATGCATATCTATCTGTCTTTATCTGTGCTGCTATCCCCATCTCAGTTTCTTTGGCTCTCTTTCTGGGCTTTTCATCTAACAAAGTCGAGTGCATTGTTGCCTGTGATTTGCTATCACTTGCAGGGGTACTGAGTTATTTCTGTTAAGATTTATGGGATGAAATTTTAGTTTTGTAACTACAATATGTTTTTGTTGCCTTTAAAAAAAGTAATACGTTGTAATATTTGTAAATCGCACTTAAAAAATACTTTTATATAATATGTACAGTAAATATGTTTATTTTCAAAGTTTAAAACGTTCTAAAAATTATATATGCAGTACAAAAATAAGTATATATATTTTTTGGCATATCTTAATGGTTTCTTCAGCACTTTTTCATCCCGACTTCTGGTGTCACCTCATAATACGAAACCGAAATTTCCGCTTATGAATATAAAGACACACAACAACTTTCCTCCAAGCGGCTCCGTTGGCTGAACAATTGCCGATGGATTTCTGCTTTTAATTATAATTAATACCAAAGTGTTTATGCAAAGGAAAAGAAGAGGCCGAAAGAAAGACGCCTCGAATTTGTGTGTGCAATCAGCGGAATGTAAAGCTGCACTTGCAGTATGCAGAAAGTACGAGTGCAGCAGCAACATGCAACTTGTTGCATTGCAGCTTGTAATTTACCGCTAATTCGATGCAGTGAGACGTCCGACGATGACGACTATATGTATGTGCCGCCGCCCGTCCCGCCCCCCGTGGACCGCTCGTACCGCCCAGCTCGGTGGCCGGTCACTTGGCCAGTTTGTTTCCGCCTGTTGCGCTCCGCTGGAATCACAAGGGCTGCTGAAGGCGTTGCCCAATGCAGATTACCGTTGCACATGCGCACACACACAGGTGCACTGAGAGAAAAACATTGAATAATTTTATTTATTATAGCGTATTTTTAAAAATATTACTGATCAATGTATCCTTGTATTCTCTATAGAAACAAATGTTATCATTTTTTGTCCTTAGATTTTTTAATGTAAAACAATTTAGTCTTATATGAAATATTCTTTTATCTTTTCAATATTTTTTTAATGTTCATAATGAAAATGTCCAATATATTTATTTTTATATAAATATATTATTAATTTGTATTTATATTTAATATTCGAAATAAAAGTTTTAGGCCAATTTTTCACTTCACTTTTACCTTATTTAATCTCCGTTTTAGCACTTGACATCACTTTTTTTCTGTGTACTATACACAGTTACTTACTTTAAAGAAACTATCCAAGCTTCACTGAACTTGGAGAAGTTTTAAGGAAGCCTATAAGTGGTCGGGAGTTCTGGAGTTGTAAGGGAGCCTTAAGGTAATTAAAACGTTATATGAAATTATAAGAATATCAGTAAAAACACCAAACATTATCGCAATAAAAAGCTCAGACACCAAGAAATATAAAACCATATAATACAGCCCAGCATTTAAGGCAACCAATTGAAATACCATTCGAACTTAAGTTTTATATTGTTTATTGTCATTTAGTTGGAATTTTTGTTGTTATTATTTATCAGTTGCGAATTTAACATTAGTAAATTATGATACGTGGTATTATCTTTATCATCATTTCATGTGTTCAGTACGAATGAGTGAATTTTACATCAATTACGAGACCCTTGAGGCGAGCAAAATAATGACAAGAATACGGTAATAATAATCGAATCTCTTCGGGTATTTATATAATTATTGCTTTGCCGTAAATATATTTATGCTTTTTCTTTTCATCATACTCCATTTGGATTTTTAGATTTTTGGATTTTTGCAACTGTGGGTTGGGTACGTGTTCGTTTCGGGTAGTAGAAGGTTGTCTATATATCTCATCTGTTTCGTTTTGGTTTAAAACTCGTTTCGTAGGGGTTTCTTTATTGTCAACATCAATAACACTTAATACATGTATAATATATCGTTTTTCCGTTCTTTCTAAATAGATGTATATAATATATCGATGTATATGTATAAATATACCATAAAGAAATGCCGAATTTATAATACAGTGAAATTAATTGCTATTTGGGGGAGTGAACTGGTCTTAAAGAGTTCTTTCTGCTCGTTTTTAAAAATGGTCACTACTTGATGACCATGTTTTTTGAAAAAGTAAACCCAATGTCGTATTTTAAAACGAATTCACACACCCATTAGCTGCATTTCAACACACATAAATATATGTATATATATTCGTTAATTTTTGTATAATTATAGTTCTTCAATGCGATGATATCGTGGGTCGATAAACCTTAAGCTGCCTTCTCCAGTTATGTATATGTATATCTATATAGAGTTCCTTTTCCACCTATTTGAACGGTTGCGTTTGCGTTTTGTTAATGTTTTAATTGTAATTTTAATGTAAATATATAACTACAGATATACCCCCTATATAGATCATAAGTACAATGGAGTGGAGTGGAGGTGCGGAGTGCCATGATCATCGGTTATCAACAAGTAATTTGAATCGTATAACTTTCGATTAGAGCAAAACATAACGCATTTCCAATATATCTTCTTCCCCCTCCATATTTCTCTATAACACTGAGACGTTAAAGTTGTGTGTATTAAGCATAGTTTCGGATGTGATATGATATAGTGATCGTGATCGTGGTTACGATTTCGATTTCGCCTGCACGAGCAACATTATCCTCGATAAACAACGGTAAACACAGAAAGCCGAGCTGATCACAACAGAGAATGAACTGTGGTAGGTATAGTTACTATATAGTTATATATCTCTTATAGGTGGTGCCCCATGCTCGCATGATATGGTCAAATTAAACAGTTAAGTCTAGAGTACAGCGTAGTTATCGTATATAGTTATCGTATATATCGTATATAGTCAGCAAGTTGTGGTTTCTCTTTGTATGATAGCGAAATCGGATATGTAGACCCTATAAGGGTGGCCATATAACAACTCTACACTCTCTCTGCCCTTTTCGAGAAAGAAAAGAAACCCAAGAGAGAAAAGGCAATGGAAAATGATAATCGCGTAAGTATATATATAGGTGTACATATATGTATATATGGCCACATGCTAATGAAATTATGCGGAAATATTTCCATTGATTTCGGCCTCTGTTTTTGTTTTTTTAACGCTTCTCTATAGCTTTCTGCTTGAATGAAACCGCGCATCCAGCGTCGAGTTTTTACCTAGTATTGCTATTTTCCTATTTTCCTTGTTGTGGTTGCTTTGCATTATTATTTTGGTTTTCCTTTCGGTTTGCTATCTTTGAACAGTCTTTGGGACCATATAGGAGTGTTTTCATATCGACGCCGCCTAACACCGGTGAGTTACGCTTAGTTATTGTCCATATTTACATCGAGATTCATTTTGTCCGTTTCTATTTCCTTTGATTTATTGTCGTTGCTGTCTGTTTTCCATTTTCTCCGGGTTATTTTGGGGCTCTACTCCTCCTCTTCGAGGGACTTTTCGGGCAGTCCGTACTTGGGGCAGCACATGCCCTCCGTTCCGTCCATGTTGAAGCAGAAAATGCTGCGCTCCAATTCGGTTGGTTCGTGAGGGACGATGCCGTGGACCTCCCTAAGTTCCGCCTCGGGGAACCAGGCGGGATCCGAGTCCTCCACCACCTTGATGCCACACAGACTGCAGAAAGGGAATTGTAGTTTTTGGAAGTACATATAAGTTGTAAACATCCTACCGCAACACCGCCACAATCGGGATCCACAGGATGGAGGAGAGGATGAGGAAGAAGGCCACCACGATGCACCAGTGGGGCCACTCCATCGACTCGGAGGCCCCCTTGGCCCCGATCCAGGCCGGGTAGCTGCTGCCCTCGGTCAGCAGCTGGTAGAAGGAGGCCAGCAGGATGGTGACCATCGCACAGGGCGACAGGTACTTCCAGCAGAACATCCAGTAGAAGCTCGGCCGCGATCCGGTCATCATCTCTATGTCGTCCGAGAAGCGGCGCACCCCGTAGATATAGCTGATCGACAGGCACTCGAAGAGCGCGATGATCAGCAGCGGGAAATTGCCGGCGAAGCTGTCCATCAATTGGAATATATAACTGCCGGCTCCGTTGGCAAAGCACATGGAGATCAGGCAGCAGGAGAAGCAGAGGCCCTGTGGGAGAAAGGCAAAACATTTAAATATTGATAGAATAAATTCTTTAAAATATTTCCCCTAAGATTATCTTAGTAATATCTCACCCCCACAATATATTCCTTGGGCAGATTGGGAAACAGCTTCATGTCCACCAGCGAGGTGACCACGCCCTCCAGAGTCCCGAACTGCGAGTCGATTCCCAGAGTGAAGAGCATTAGGAAGAAGAGGACGGCCCAGAGTTGAGCCCCCGGAAACTGGTTGATCGCCTCCGTGAAGATAATGAAGGCCAGTCCTGTACCCGAAGCACTCTAAAAAGGGTAATATAAGAAACCAAATGTTACAAAATCTCTTAAAATAATATTCGCACTTAAAGTATATTTCAATATGCATACAATTATAATTAATCTCTGACATTAAGATCATTTTTAAGGGAAGCAAAATACTTAGTTCTTTCTCATGGAAATATAATAAAGCTTATCGAAAGGTGCTGAAGAATTCGCGGTACCAAAAATATTTCCCCCTCTACCAAAGGTAAATTAAAGAAATCAAAAGTATTTCAAAATCGAAAGCTCTCTTGGTTTCATTAAGTATAAGACTATTTATAAATACCATGTATACAAAGGCTAAACTTAAGGAACAAAATATTTAAAAATCTCAAAAAGTTATTTTCTCATTCATTTTAAGAATATTCAATATACATACAAAAAAAATTATTTTTGACGATTAGAAAATGTGTTCACTCATGGAAATATAAAAGAGCTCTATTTTTTAATCCTAACAAAAGGTGCTTAGGAATTCGACATAGGAACTATTTCCCAATTACAAAAGATAATAGTAAGAAGACAAAGTATCTAAACATATAAAATTCTATATAATTCTTCTAGTTTCATTAATTTTAAGAATATTTAAAAATGTATGCAAATATACATAATTTATCTATGACATTAATAAAATGTTTCCCATTGAAAAGTGCTGAGGAATTCGCGGTCACATGATCTTTCGGAGATTACCAGGAAAGACCAAGAAGACATTCAATTTTTCTAGTTTAGTATAACCAAGTTAAACTCACATTGGCCAGTTCCGTTTGCAGATCGCAGATGGGCAGGTTGTGCGTCTTGTTCTGGGATATCAACCCGTTCCGCTCCTCGGTGCAGCGGTCGAAGGTCGCCGTGGCCTTGAACCCGATGACCGAGAAGACCACCACGCCGGCGAACATGGAGGTGCCGCAATTGGTCAGCGACACCAGGATGGCGTCCCTGTAGCAATTATTGTTCGCCGGATTGTACGAGCTGAAGGCAATCAGGCCCCCGAAGGCCAGGCCCAGCGAGAAGAAGATCTGGGTGCCGGCCTCCAGCCAGACGACGGGGTCCAGGAGCGTCTCCCAGCGCGGCGTGAACAGGTGGGCCACCCCGTCGGCCGCCCCCTTGAGGGTGATGCCCCGGAAGAAGAATATGATGAGCACCACATAGGGGAAGATGGCCGTCATGTAGACGATCTTGCCCGACGACGTGATGCCCTGGACCATGCAGATGTAGACCAGGAACCAGGAGACGATCAGCGCGATGGCCATGTGGTAGTTGAAGTTCTCCGGCAGATCCACGCTCTCCGAGCACTGCAGTGTGGTGCGGTACCAGTAGAACTGCGTCGGCGAGGAGGCCACGCACTCCGGCTCGTGGTCGTAGGTAAAGTTCTTGTACAGCCGCGTCGGACAGTCCGCCCACGGGAGCGGCGACTCGAAGCTGTGCAGCAGATAGATCAGACACCACGCGATTATCGTGTTGTAGTACAGGGCCACTATGTAGCTAACCACCGCCGAGGAGATCCCAATGCCGCCCAGGTACGGCGACACCTGGCTCCACACGCCGATGGCCCCCTTCCGCAGCCGCTGGCCGATGGCCAGTTCCAGGTAGAAGATCGGTATGCCCTGGATGCACAGCATTATGAAGTACGGCACCAGGAAGGCCCCGCCGCCGTTCTTCTGGGCCAAGTAGGGGAAGCGCCACACGTTTCCCAGGCCAACGGCGTAGCTGTGGGTTGGAAAATATAGTGATATAGTGACTGCAATTATACAGAAGAACCCCGTGTTTACGCTGAAGAATAAACGATGCCACAAAAACGGTCACTCTAAAATAATTATTTTAAAACTAATAAATAAGAAATATAAGATTTATATGAGACCTCTTAAAAAAATGTTCCTAAATGGGAATTAAATTCATAAAGAAAATGTTGCAAAAATATAAATCACAGGAAACAACATGATTTTTTGTATTAACTATTTAAAAAAATAATATTTTCTTTAAAAAACAACTTTTTATGCTGTCATAGATATTCGAATAAATTTTGATTGAGAATTTAATTCAGAATATATAAATTCCATTAAATGGCCCGATTTATAGTTGTTTAAAGGAAAACTACAACATTTAAAATAATTTATATAAAAATGTTATTCAGCAAGAAATTTAAAAAAATATATAAGTCCTTTAAAATATGATATTATTAGATGTTTTAAGAAAAATATTAAAAATTGTTTAAGGTTATATATTCTTGTAGGCATCTGTTTTTGCTGGCATAAAAACGGAACCAGGCGAAACCAAGACCCCAAAACTCACCCGATGGTGGCCAGCAGGAACATGATCTTGCTGTCCCAGCTCTCCCGCTCCTCGCCCTCCTTCTCGCCCTCGACGATGTCCTGCTGATCCGCGGCGGCGGAGGCGCTGGCCACCAGCTCGGCCTTGGCCCTCGAGGTGCTCGCCTCCGAGCCGAAGGGCGGCGGATCCTGTTCCAGCTCCGAGGACTCGTCGAAGGCGTCGGACATGAACCCCTGGTTGGTGGCCCCATAGAGCGGCTGGTGGTGGTGCAGCGATGTGTGGTGGTGGTGGCTGACGCCATGCTCCTTCGTCACCAGGCGACCTCGTAGTTCCTGGCGAATTTAATTGGGTTTAGTAATTACTAAAACACAATTTTTTTTAATATATAATTTTAAGATTCTATATGTTCACCGAAAAATTTACAAGTATCTATACATGTATAAAAAAATGTCTTGAAAAGTTTAGGTATCAAAGTCTAAATTTATATCAAATATTCTTACTAATTTTGCTCCAAGTAACCCCATAATTAATTTATACAAAATCTGCTACATTTTGTAAAGATGAATTATTATAATAAATAAATGTACAAAAACAACTATGCCATTGCTTCTTGTTTGAAATTCTCTTTTGCACTATAAGCCTGGGTAAGGACCTTCTTAATTGCTCCGATTGATGTACGTAATCCCCTCGACTTACCCTCAATTCCAGCTGATCGATGCTCTTCTGGCTTTTGAGGACTATATCCCGGGAGCTTTGGCGACGCAATAACTGAGCTGTGTTGGCCATGATTGCGGTTTATTATTATTTCGATTTATTACAGAGTACTAGATGTGTGAGTGTGGGTGCTGTGTGGGTTGGTGTGTGTGTGGGTGCTTCTGTGTGTGGGCCTAAGTGCGCTCTCTATCACTTCCGTTTCCGTTTCTCCAAGTATTCCAAATATTCCTCTGTTTTCACTTTCTTCGGCGCCACCTGGTGTTGCGTTCAGGTAACTAGCAACTCACTGGACATTTTTCGTAGCATACTTTTCTGGTTGGCTAAATAAATCGCATTTTAACCCCTTTCTGATGTGATTTTTTTGTTTAGTTTTTTGCTGATTTCTTTTGGTTTTATTGTGGTTTTTACTGTGGTTTGGTGCTGGTTTTGTTAGTGCTTAATTGCAGGTGATAACGGTGCATTAGTAGAAGACGCCATCGCAGTGCCGCTATCTGCTTTTGTCGAGTGAAATACGTATTACTAATAATTGTATACAACTTGCATGCACAGAGAGAAAAGGGTACCGCAAAAAATAACAAGAAAATTTATAATACTGGGAAAAAGGCTTGATAAATTTATAGGTATTCATACTATTGTTTAAAATTGGAAAGAAAATAAACGTTTTTCTAAAATAATATTATAAATTAAGACTTAAGAACTTTCCTCATGATAGGCTTTTTCAAACGTGTGACAACTATTTGAAAAGAAAAAGATTCGGATAGCATAATGGCTATTTAAAAACAAATGAAGAATTAAGAAAAGTAGTTAAAAGTAAATTACAAATGGTTTATATTAAATGCCTAATTATTGTAATGTTTATTCAATGCTAAAAGTGGGTATTTTTTTCCACGTGTGCTTTCCATCAATCAAATCATGCAAAAAGAAAGGACCCACACTGAGACATCTATGGGGCTTGCGTGACTCTGGGTCCACACAATAAATCAATCAACGGTGAGTCCTTAACCCCCATCGCCCCCCTAACATTTTACGCCCACTCACTAATGCAGTGTAATGGAATTTACTTTCTTTTTCGACTTGCAATTAGTTTAGGCTTAGTTTCCTAGGGCGATGGAGGTTATTTTCCACATAAGGTGGAGTGAAATTCGCTGCCATGGAGACCTACATTTTTACTCTATATTAGCATGCTATTAAGGATAATTTTTCAGGGGGACTTGAAGCTTTACTTTTCTTTTAGCCCGTTTTAATGGCGGGGAATATCACTTTTGAGTGTTAACTTTTTTTTTGTGTGGCCCGACAAATTCTCACTTATATAACCGAAGAAAACACTCGCGAAAAAATGAAGTCGCACTAAAACAAACAACGAAATGACGGTCAGGTCCGACCGATAACGGTGAAGGACGAGATGGGGGGTTTTTATCCGATTATCCCTGGATTAACGGTTGCAGGTGGTTGCCTTTAAAACCTATTTAAAGACCGATTCCGTCGCTCCTTTCGCTATCCCGTGATTCTGATTGGAATAACGTAACGGTGTGTCGTAACGGGACGTTGGCAGGAAACTGTTGAGCAGCAAAGGACGTAACACATGAATGGCAGGATGAAAAGGATAACGGTTAACGGGCGGGGAGGGGGGTCGATAAGACGGGAGCGGGAGAGCGAAAAGCGAAAAGAGCAGCGCAGACGCAGCATCACATCGCGTGGGTGTGAGCGAGAAGGCGCAACGCGAATCCGAGCGAGAGGGAAGATGGTAAACAGAAGAGGGAGGAAAATAGGGCAAGAATAAGGCCAATTAACTGGCAAATTAGCTGTAAATATTAACATCTTTTGAAGCCATACAGAGAGTTCTTCCATTTAAGGCTAAAGCTAATTATTTATTTGATCAATTTATTGAAAAGTCAATTTTTTATTCCATTTTTAAATACCTCATTCAGTTCCAACTGCAGTTGGCAAAAGGCGTTAGCGCATTTTGAACAGTTAGTTTTCCGCGTTAGCGCTTTTTTTTCTAGTGTTGTATTGCGTCGGAATAAGCCATAAGATGACCTTATTGTAATCAGTGACTTCAAAACTTATAACGAAAATATCATGATCTGGTCAAAAATAAAAGTTATTTAAGTGTATTATTTAAATTAGTAAAAACTACGAAATCTATTTGAAAAAAAAACTTATTTAACAACTATTAACTGATTCTCGCGTAGGCAGAAACACTAACATAAACATTATATAACCAATAACCATTTTTGTAGGTATATAAATATTAAGTGAAACTACAAAATAATAATATCTATATTACAAAAGATTATATTTCTAATTATTTTCTAAACAAAATGTTTAAAATTAGTTAATACATTTTGTAATTAGTTCATAACAAAATATATTAACTAATTTGAAACGTTGTATACGTTTTTGCTACACCCTAATTACAAAATATATCAAAAAGTGCACTTGTATAATTTTAAATTCTAAATAACTACATATAATTTTTCAAATATCATTAGCATATTCCTTAAAAAAGTTAAGAATTTCGAGTCATACCGGTGAACATCCGAGCATCTCTAGAATGAACTGGCGGTGAACTAGCCGCCAAATGAACACTTGTTGACAGAACCCCTCATAAATTGTTTATTATTGCGATAGGCCAACTAGGAATTGCGTGGGTTGAATGAGAAGATGGTGTTCAAGTGCCAGGAGGACAGTTTCCTGAAGCAGGTGAGTCCTCGGATTGGCCTGAAACCGTTTAATTACATAATGTGTAACCTAATTTCAGTTCAAGACGAAAATCGTGAGCAGCGAGTTTGCCACCTTGGATTGGACGGATGGCAGTGGAAAGGTCCAGAAACTGAAGGGTTTCCATGTCGTCTGCGAGGATACGATATTGTTTCCCGAGGGCGGTGGCCAGCCCTGCGATTATGGAACTCTGGGCGGGTTTCCCGTGAGGAATGTCCAAAGGAAGGGCACCACCGCTGTTCATTTTGTGGAGTCGCCGACGAGCTTCGAGCAGGATGCCGAGGTCCTGCTGACACTGGACTACCAGCGGCGCCTGGACCACATGCAGCAGCACTCGGGTCAGCACCTGATCACCGCCCTGTTCGACAGGGAGTTCAAGTACGACACCACCTCGTGGTCCCTGGGATCCAGCGCCTCGTACATCCAGCTGAGTACGCCCCATTTGATAAGTCGCGAGTCGCTGGACCTCATCGAACGGCAGGCCAACGATCTGATCCGAGAGGGCCGTGAGGTGACCGTGGTCCTGGTGGATCCGGAGGTGGCCCAGGAGTTCCAGGATGCCCGCGCGCCCCGCGGTCTGCCCAAGGACCACGAGGGCCTGGCCAGGGTGGTGCGGATCGAGGGCATCGAGAGCAACATGTGCTGCGGCACCCACGTCACGAATCTCTCCCAGCTGCAGTGCATCAAGCTGCTGTACGCCGAGAAGGTCAAGACCAACGTTCTGGTCCACTTTGTGGTGGGCGAGAGGGTGCTCGGCAAGCTGGGCGAGGTCTTCCAGCGCGAACAGCAGCTCACCCAGGCCCTCAAGTGAGTCTCGCCAGTTGATATTCCATTTCCCATCGCCATATATCGCCTGTATTCCACAGAGGGGGCCCCGGCCAGCACCTGGAGCTCGTCCAGAAGCTGCAGCAGAATGTGAAGGGCAGCCGAAAGTACTTCCAGCAACTGCTCAAGGACTTCGCCACCGCCGAGGCCGAACGCCTGGAGGATCTGCCCAAGAAGGAGCGTCCCAAGTACTTTGCCCTCCATCGACGCGACGGCATCGAGGTGGACTTCATCAACACATTCTTGCGGGTAGCCCCCGAGGGCATCTTTTACTTCCTGACCGTCTCCGAGGGCGTGGCCGCCGGCAGCAGTGCCAAGGGACATCTGGTGCTGCGCGGCGATCCGGAAATGGTCGAGCAACTCGGCCCCCAGTTCGTGGAACTCCTGGAGGGCAAGGGCAACGGCAAGGAGGGCAGTTTCCAGGGCAAGATCAACAGCCTGGCGCGACTGCAGGACTGTCAGGCGCTGCTGGAGGCGCAATTTAAGCCCAAGAAGATCGTCGTCGAAGCCCCAAAGCCTGCAAATGGAGCCGAGTTCGAAAAGGAGGAGTGAATTCCGCAGAGCCCCATCCAATATACAATATTTGTATGCTATTACAATGATATTTGAGAATAAATGTTGCCTATTTTTAAAGCAATTTATGGATGTTCCCAAAGAAAAGAAAAACAAAAGGTTTTCCTGTACTAAAAACATACATGTATTGGTATTTCCTCGATGGACTTCAACGGCAAACAAGTTAATAGGGAGAACGGAAGGATGTCGATCACAGGTAGTTCACATCGTAGTTGCGCATCTTCCAATTGAGGCGCCAGTACTGGTTCCAGAAGCCCACGTCGATGATCCGCTCGTGGAAGTTGAGCAGGCCCACGGTCGTGTATTCGCAGATGGCCGGATAGGTGCAGTCGTCCTCGTCGTAGATGTCCACCCAGAGGACGGTGCAGATGCCCAGCGAGAGGAGGCGCAGCTTCTTCTGATTGATGGCCCTCTCCAGGGTGAGCAGATAGTCGGCGGCCACGGGATTCTGGAGTTCCGGCGGCACCGTGATCATCCGATTTGTGGCTCCCCTCAGGAGGGTCATGAAGGCCTCCTGGTCGGGATTATTGAGACCGGCCTGGTAGAGGAACAGCATGCCGGTGCCGTAGAACAGCGCCTTCTTGGGCTTCGTGTACGACTCCCGCACCACGCCCACCGCCACCTCCGAGTAGTCCCGCACCAGGCCGTTCCAGTACTTCACCCACTTCTCCACCAGCGTGCCCTTGAAGCGCTCCGGCATCTGGATCCGGTCGGTCAATCTCTGGCGCAGCGCCGCCATGCGGCCACCCACGCGGAGGAACTGCATCTCCAGGCGGGTTTTCAGTGACCAATTTGGAAAAAACCAGGTGGAATTGGAATCGAAGTCCCAGTGTTATGTTATCAAATCAAACGGAACAGCTGATTGCTCAATGTGACCGTGCGCCGATGACGATATATCGGTAGCGAGGGAATAACGGAGGGAATTGGTTGGAATTTGATTCGGAGATCTCAAATTTGTAAGCCTCCTAGTTTAAACTTAAAAAGTCATTTGTAATTCATTCAAACAAAAATGTATGTTCAATAAATAATAATTATTTTATAAATGTCATTCGTTGAATTCACCCTTAATTTGTAATTTTCCTGTTTATTTTATACAGATAAATCAATTGTTTTTCCATTGATATATTTAAATACGGCTTTAAAATTAAATTAATAACTATTTTTTTTTATCAATAACTCGTGCAATTTGGTATGAAAGTCATTTCGCCAAAAGGTTACACCGATAGGTTCATTTTATCATAACGCCTCCTACTATCGATAACAAAATATACAAATTGTTTTCATTGCGAATCGTAATTTTTCATTTGCTTTGCCGTAAAAAATTATGTATAAAACTTGCTAAATCGCAAATAAGGACAAAGAGAGCTGCTTCAGGAGAATCGGTGGACGAGTCGAAACAAACAGGGCGTGGCAAGTCGAGTTATAAGGCCTGTCAATCCCCAGAAAGTGCGGTGTGAGCGTAAAATGCAATAATCGCTGCCATGCCGAAGGCCAAGGGATCAAGCTCCCTTGGATCGAAGGGATTATCCCGGGGATTATCTGCGGCGGTCGTGGTGCCCAGGGGATCGGCGGGGCCGTCGGGAGGATCGGCGGTGCGGCAGCAGGATGCCAAGGAGAAGCAGCCGGGGAAGAAGAAGAAGGACTCGCTGGCAGCCAAGGAATGTGAGTACGACGCACTTCCCCTTCCAAAGCTTCCAAAACGGTACATGTGCTCATTCCCATGCAAGCACAGTGGCGGGCGGAAAAATATCACCACTTATAGGATCACTAATATTCAATACTAATACAGATTAATGATTTACAATTCAAAAAAGTGTTTAAAACTAATTTTTCCTTTCGAAAAGTTAGGATACACGTGCTCATTCCCATGCAAGCACAGTGGCGGGCACAAAAATATCACCACTTATAGGATCACTAATATTCAATAATAATTAGCAAGTTAATGATTTACGACTCAAACAAAGTGTTTAAAACTAATTTTTCCCTTCGGAGTATTTGGAGGATACACGTGCTCATTCCCATGCAAGCACAGTGGCGGGCACAAAAATATCACCACTTATAGGATCACTAATATTCAATAATAATTAGCAAGTTAATGATTTACGACTCAAACAAAGTGTTTAAAACTAATTTTTCCCTTCGGAATATTTGGAGGATACACGTGCTCATTCCCATACAATCACAGTGGCGGGCACAAAATATCACCACTTTAATGCAGGATCCCCATAATACAACATATTTTTAAATTAATTTATTATTTACAGTTTAATTAAAGTGTTGAAAACTTTGGGAAAGCTAGGATACATGTGCTCGTTACCATGGAAACACAGTGGCGGCAGAAAAATATCAGCACCACATTACATTAATGTGCATTAAGAATTTAATAATTACACAAAATATCAGTTAACAAATTTATTATTTACGATTCAAGTGTTAAAAACTCATTTACTTTGGAACCTTTGGGATGCACGTGTTTACTTTCAATTAACACAGTGGCGGTCATAAAAATGCTACCCCCATATAGGATTACATTAGTACAGGATACCAGTTAACAAATCTCGTTTAAATCTCAATCCCATGCAAATACTGTGTCCAGAAAATATAGCCACCTTAATAGAAAAGATTTATATTTATTTCAGGAAAAAAAAATATAGTACTTTCTTGAAACTAGTTTAAACAAAATTATATACCCCTTAAACGAAATATTTAACATTTACTGAAGGCAATTTATTGTTAGTAAATATCTAGTAGCGAGCGATAAAATAACACTATCTTTTGTATTATTAAATGTGTAAAGGATTTAACTACATAGTTAATGAATGTTATTTTAGACTAGCTATGAATGTGCTAATGAATCTAGTTATCTCAATCTTATCTTTATATCTTCTCGTTTCCAGCTGCAGTTAAGAAAAAGGAGACCTTAAAGAACGAACCCTTGAAGAACGAGCCCTTGAAGAAAGAGCCCGTAAAGATCGAGCCCGTGAAGATAGAGCCCGTAAAGATCGAGCCCTTGAAGATAGACCCCGTCAAAGATGAGACCGTGCTTAATGAGTCCACTCCCATTTCCTCCATTCCGGCGATTGACAAGCTGCGCCGCTTCTGTTTTATTGGCGCCACGGAAGAACCTGTCTATGCTACTCCCACGCTGGACCTCGCCGTCGAGACCAGCTTCGCGTCGCTGCAGGACCTCTGCTCCCAAGTGACCGAAGTCGAGCTGGCCGAGTGCCTGGCGAGTGTCCTGGGCAGCGGACCGAATGCGGAGCACCTACCGCGCCCCGACGAGCCGCTCCTCATCCTGGCCGTCTATCTCACCACGCGCGACGACGAGAAGGAACGCAAGTTGGTGCGCAGCCGGTTCGCCGATCTGATTACCAGCGAATCGGACCTCATGCTGTTTGTCCAGCTGGTGAAGCGGGTCCAGAAACTGCTCGATCGCAAGACGCCCTTCAATCGCACGGTGCGCAAGGCCATCCTCGAATGGTATGGCAAGCAATCTCTGGATCGCCTCCTCCACTTGTGGTCGGTGGGCGACGGGACTCGCTGGTCGGCGCATCGCGATCTGCTGCACCGCTGTCACTTTCGGGATGGCGACTTTCGACCGGAAATCATGGCTGCCTTGCGGCTGCTCTCGTCGTCGCCAAAGGAGCTATCGCAATGGCCCAGCTTCCTGACGCCCCTGAGCAGTAACCGCGGCATTATCGAGGGTGTGGTGAAGCTGCGACTCCTGCAGGATCCCGAGCAGGCTCTGCCCATTGTTAAGAAGCTAGCGCTGAGCTGGGAGCATGTGCCGCTCCAGCTGCTCAACGATCCCGGGCTGGCCAAGTATCTCATACCACGCATGAGCTACGAGCAGCTCCTCCGCAGCTGGCCGCGCCTCTCGCGACTGCATCACCAGGTGCGGCCCTTCGCCGCGCAGCTGCTGGACGAGAAGAGGCTCAAGGCGGGCAATGTGCCGCCCGTGCGCTTGCTGCTGGAGGACATGCGTCTGCGGAAGCCCAGGAAGGTGGTGAGTGCGGGTCCCAGGCCCTTAACATTCACTTGTAGTCCAATCCATACTCAATAATGAATGCCACTTCTTTAGTGTGACTGCAGAGTGACTCTTATGCAAAGGGCGAGTTTTCTGCATAGCGTTTACGAGGCATCCTTTGGCCAGAACAAGGCGCTTGGCCGGCGTCTGCACATCACCCTTAATCTGGAGCAGCAGTACCTGGGCAGTAAGTGGTTTTGCATCTCTTCCAATTCCCAGACTAATCCAGTTGAATCCGCCAACAGAATACCTTTCCGGTCGCTGCCGTTCGCTTAAGTACTTAGATGCCCTCGTGGCAATGGCCTTTGGTTACTTCAGCAGCGATCCCAAGGTGACGGTGCAGTTCTGGCACGACCGCAGTGGCCAGCTGAAGACGCTGCCCTGGACAAAGGAGATGACCGTGGCAGAGGCAACGGCCTGCTGCGAGAATCAGAAGGTAGTTTGGCTGAATTCAGAAACTCAAAATCCCTGTAATCTCAACAACCATTCGCTGCAGGTGCTGAAGATCAAGCAGTCGCTGACGGATATTTTGGATAGAGCGCTGGAGGATGAGAAGAACACGTACGATGTGTTTCTGGTGCTGGTGCCGGGTGCCGGGCGAGGAAATCAGGCGAATAGTTCCAAGAGCTTGGCTGCCCTGATGGACGAGTACCGCGAGAAGCGGAGCTCCAATGCCAAGTGAGTCCACCTCCTGCTCCTCCTCACCTTTAATAATACGGATCTATTGATTATACTTGGTACTCACCTCACTCTCTCCCGCCACAGGTTCATTATTTTGAGCCTGCGGCAGCACCACCGTTCCATGATGTATTCCGGCGCACGAAACGAGAACCTGCTGGAGCTGTGCAGCCTGGACGAGCACACGCCGCGCCTGATTAACGCCTTCGCTCGCAGGAAGTTCTACTAGAAGAGCCAGAGGAGCAGCCTTTCGAATCGCCGACGAATCTCAATTAATCGCACAGCTGCCAGCAGCGCAAAGCAGTTCCATTTGTTGAAGGACGGTGGCCCTCGGTTCGTTGCCATCGGCCATCTCTCTCGCTTTCATAGACGCCAGGGCCCTCGGTCCACCCACTCCCGTTCCGAATAGCTTTCATGTAACATATACGCGTAGGTCCTTGGCGTGTAATCATCGTAGAGCCAGGCCAACTTAATGCTACATACTTATGTACTAATAATGGTAATAGTTACACCCCGGAATCCAGAATTCAGAAACCAGAATTGCAATCGGGTTAGTTAGATATTTTTAACGCTCGTTTTGTGTAATCACCTTTGTATTCGTATTTGTATTTGTACTAGATTTGGTGGATTTATTTTTTGAAATCAAACTGAATCAACTGAACTGAACTCAATCTAAATTCAATTTGGATTAAAAACAATCTCAAAGCAAAAGCAAACGCAAGCGCAAACAACAAACAAAGAAAAGAAAAGATATGAAAAACCGACAAAAAAAAGAACAAACAAATTGCCTTACAAACAAAAATGTTAGTAAAACTTTCATTTTAGTTTAGACTTTTTCAAAAATCGAATACTGGAACTGATACTGAAACACAAATTATGGCATTTAGATAAAGTTAAAGTTAAATGTAAACTAATCATATGGCCTATGTATTGAATATTGAATATTATTCTAACGTAACTTTAAAATAGTCCAAGTCAAAGCAATAATCACCAATCACTAAGCAAATCCAGTTATAGCCTCAGATCGATCATAGATTTATGTTGTGCTCGAATAGAATCGAATTAAATTAGCTAAATAGTCGAAACGCGTACAAGGCAAAAGATATTAAGGAAATGAAAACTGAAAAGGAAAAGAAAAACTCCCATTGTGCCATACACACACCACAAACAGAAACAGAAACACACACACACCCCATACACTCGATCAGTATATTTATTAGGATTTGAAGAAAAACGCCGAACCGAAACCATATAGAGAACAATAACGAAACGACGAGCAAACGCTACCAATTTGACTAAAATTAGTTAAGTGAAATTATACTCAAATTACGGTTAAATTACATTTACTTGTATAGAAAGCCTAGCAACCAATTTGGAAGGTGAACAAAAAATCCAACCGAAAATAGGGAAATCGAAACGAAACGAAAATTAATTAACCAGAAATCGAAACAATACGAATGAAAATAGGAAATATTTCCACGGACATTTCTAACCAAATGTTTCCACACGCGTCTGTGAAGTAAACCGTTGTGATCGCTTTAAATTTTGATTTAAACAAAACATAAATACAAAACTGCAAACTACTGAATACAAAAAACAAGATACAAAATACAGAGAGCCGGAACACAAACGGCAACAGGCGGCTATAAGTTATTCTATATAGTTTGTGAACTCAAAATCAGTAGGAGCGTAACCGAAAAGTACCTATACAACAAAAGCTAAACTAACTGAAACTGATACTGCAGAGCCAACCAATTGAACTCCAAAAATCCAGCAGAACTACACACAAGAAGTATTCAACTAACCCGCGCTGCCTGCGAAGAATCAAGGAAGAGGTAGATCGAAGGATCAGGATTCGAAGGAAGGAGGGATCTACGGACTACCGCAGAATGTATACACTTTACAGATTGTCGAGGAATGATCTAGCCTCTGCATTGATTTGAATTTATTGTTACTAATGTTACTGATCATTTGTGCCCTCTTCGAAAGAGGATTTACTATAAGGAAAATTGGAAGAGACCCAACCAAAAACCACTGTGAAATGTGTCACACCTGCTATACTTTTTTTTCCCTAATCTGTGGTCTCTTCTATTATTTTATTTTACATCCACTTTAGTTTAAGATTCAAAAGTTTATTTATCGGTTTAAGCACACAAAATTTTGTGGTCCGAAGTATATATATGTGTAAGAGATATCTCGACGTATGTATTTACGCATACCAATTTGAAAATTTATCATTATTTTTTTGTATTATTAGACCTAAAACGAGAAACCGAAAATGGTCATTATTTATAATCAGTTTTTTTTTAACGGCCCACTGAGAATTTTTTCAATTGGGCTGATTTATTTTTACTAATGATTATTTTTGGCCTATACCTAAAACCATTATACCACCATTATTGTTACTACATAAGTAAATACTTCAGTTTGTAAAGTGTATCGCACATAGACACGCAAACCAAACAGTTGAAACCGTAAAGTTACCGAAAAGTTGAACCGTGAAAATGAAGTTAAACAATAAAAACAAATGCCAAGGAAACACATTTCAGTTAGAGGAAATTTAAATAAGAAAAATTATTGTTGTTGATCAAATCAAATCAATTTAAAGGAAACTAAAAATAAAACGAAAACTAAAACTGAAACTGAAATCGACTCGAAACGAATTGAATTAAATCCGTAGTAAAACAGCAACAAGAAGCAAAACATCATGTGATATCTATTTCAAAAATAAATCAATTGACAAACTAAAGAGAAACCCTAACCATAACAAAAACCGAATATAGTAAAATTAGCCTAAAGCCACGAAGCGTTCAGAAAGCAGAATTTCGAAGACGAAAACGAAGATTAAGATGAAGATTTTTATAATTTTCCGTTGAAGAGTTACGTAAGATCCCGAACCACAGATCCATATAGATTACTAAAACACACACATCAGCAAAACATGGCTCGACTTTGACTCTCTATCTCTTTCTCGCCCCCGCACTCTCTCTATCTCTTTCTGTCTGTAGTGTTAGTCGAAATTCGGATTGTACGCGCATTCCCAAAATGTTCAACTCCTTGCTAACGTATTCCAGAAGGTTTTTTATAAGCATATACATAAAGGTATACATACTTCTTATACACTAATCTAGGCTAACGTTGAATAAATTCTGAATGATTCGAACAGCACTCGCCATTTGAATTTACTGGGTGGTCTATTCAGTTTTATTCAAAGGAATATGGGATCTGGGTAAGATCGTGCCCTGTTGTACAACCTGGAAAAAGGCCTTTTAAAGATTGAAAGGATAAACAAAGACTTTGAGAAATTCGAATGTCGATCGATTTTTTATTGTCCCCAACAAAATGTTAATACTTTTTTATAATACACAGACTTCATATAGACTGATCTAGACAAGGATTAATAGATCCGAACAGCACTTACAATTTACTTTTACTGAGGCTATGAAGGCGGGATTTTTAATTTGATCCATTTAGTTCCATTTGTATTATAAAGTCTTTTCAATTTCTGATCATAAAATATACTTCTGGTTCATAATTTTTCCTCTCTTTTCTTTCAATTATTTTCTTTTATCCGTTTTGTGGTAAAAATAAAAGTTGATAATCCTTTTTCTACATTTCCAGTTACTATTCCTAATGTTAAGTCCTATTAATTCAATTTATCTCTTCGTTTCGTTCATTCTTATATTGAGTATGATTATATGATGATTTATGATATATTAGTGATTTTCTGCTTGGTTCAAATAAAATAAACCATCCCTTCATTATTTTTATGATCAAAATATAATAAGGCAATTCCTTCCACTGTAAGCGTTTTAATTTCTAATGCTTTTCTAATGCTTTAGGTAATACAATTTCTTGAATCGAGTCTTT
Source organism: Drosophila lutescens (assembly GCA_037075285.1). NCBI lineage: Eukaryota > Metazoa > Arthropoda > Insecta > Diptera > Drosophilidae > Drosophila > Drosophila lutescens. Next base: position 224,483 of record JBAMCF010001034.1, read on the forward strand.
CCTTGCTTTCGTTCTTCTGCGTTTCATTTTTGATCATCTTTGGTTCTATCTCTCTATCTAAAATCAAGTATTATAGAAGTATTCCAGAAGGTTATACTTTTGGCTTTGTTTTTTGATCCTCTTCCCTTCCTTGCCTCGAAATCATTTTGTGAAACAACCTCTGAAGTCTGATCTTCTGAGACCGAAGACTCTACTTGTTCTCCGTGATTATTCCAGCTGGACCGCAAACATACAGCTGCTGTTGGTCCCGATCCCTGAGGGGCTTGAAGCCCAGCTCGTCGGTGGGCACGCCGTACTGCTTCAGCTTGCACTCGTAGGTCTCCAGGAGGTCGTCGTGGGCCTTGCGAGCCTTGGCCACCTCGTAGCGCAGATCAAGGATGATCTTGTTCTTCTCATCGACAATGTTGCCCACGCGCTCGTCCAGGCTGGTTAGCTTTTCGGCAAAGTTCGGGGCACAGGTGGCGATCGTCTCGTGCAGGACAATGCTTCGCTTCTCGTCCTCGCGCATCAGGGCGGCGATCTTGCGCTCCAAGAGGACGTTCTTCAGCCCCGTCTTCTGCTGCAGCTCCACGATGACGTCGTTGAAGCGCTCCTTCAGACCCTCCCGTTCCGCCACCAGCGAATCGTTGCGCAGGATCAGAGTCTCCGCCTCCCACGTGAGGCCCTTGACCTTCTTCTCCAGCCGAATGTTGCGCGTCTTGAGGCGACTCAGCTGCTGTTTGTCCCGCTCGTAGAACTCCAGCTTGCGGCGGAACTCGTTCAACTGGATGTTGGCGTGCTCCAGCGGCTCCTTCAGCCGCCGATTCTCCGCCGCCGTGTCCGCAGCGATCCTGTCCGAGCGCTCCGCCTGCTTGCGCAGGTGCTCCAGCTGCTCCTTCATGCTGCCGATCAGCGCCAGGTTGTTCAGCGTGATGTCGTTGTAGTAGTTCTTCATGTCGTTGAAGGCCAGGTCGTGGTGGTCCTGCAGGTCCTTGATCTGCTGGTTCTTGCGCTCCTCCACCTCGAACATCTGGGTGCCGTAGAAGAGGTCCAGCTTGGCCTTCTGCTCGATCATCTTCTCCTCGTGCAGCATCTCGTTGTCCTTGCGCTCGCGCTCGAAGGTAATGCGCTGCTCCCTGTCATGGTGCGAAAAAATTAATTTGATTAATTAATTAAGTAAAACTTTTCGAAAAATGTTGGCAATCTCAGAAATGCAAAATAGTAGAAAAATTCAGAAATTGTGGCGGATTTCGACCTACACGGAACTTTTAGAATTTACTTTTATACATCTATATTTTATATCATTTTTATTGTTTGAATTTAAAAGGTTTCTAAATAAATATTAAAAAGTAGTTATACAATTATTTTTGAATATACACAGAAAAAAAATTTAAAAAAGAGCAGATTGATATGTGCTGGTCAATTTTATATTTTTATAAGTTATTCATATAATTTTGATATGAATAAAGATTATGTTGATCTTAATATACATTATTTAAAAAATAAAACTAAATGTGGTATTTTATATGATAAGATAAAATATCAAGTTGATATGTTTGAATCATAAATTTTACATAATTCATATCGGCTTTTTATTGATATGAAATTAAGTAGAATTGACCCTATTTCAAAACGATTTTTTTTATATGTATATTTTTTTAATATATAAAATTTAAATCCTTATTTTTTCTGTGTACATTTTTTTAGAATATGAAATTTAAATATATTTACAATTTTAAAAACTTATGAAATTTAGAAATGAAATTAAAGAAGATTAGTAGGCAGAAATATTACTATAATGAATGTTTAATTTAATTAACAATTCCGAAAAATCTACCTTGGTTTCAAAAAATGTTTTTCCTAAATTTTCCAGATATTAAATAAAGAAACTAATAATTTAGCTGACAACTCGTGACATAATAGACCGATCTGGGATCAATGTTTATGAGAGGGTACCCACAGCAGCTTCTCGTTGAAGTGAGCCTCCATTTGGCGCAGCTGCATCTCGCTCATCTCCATCCTTTCGCGGAGCATCCGGCGCAGCTGACGCTTATCCCTTTGCAGCTCGTTCTCCTGCAGGACATGGTGCTCCTGGGCCAACTTCAGCTGGGTCATCGCCTCGGCCCGAACTTCGCCCAGCTTGTTGTGGTTCTCGAACTGCAGGTGCTTCATCTGCTGCATCACGTGCTTGGTGTCGATGTCGGCGAGGTCCTGCGTGGCCTCGATCTCCTTGTCCTTCTGCTGCAGCTCATAGCGGGTTTCGTCTAAATATTGGAAAAATTAACAAAATTAATATAAACCCAAATCGAGAAAGATACGCATTTCCAAACTACCGATCTCAGAAATCGGAAAAAATAGGATTAGGATTTGCAAGACTCACCCAGCTGCTGGCGCGTGATCTCCCAAAAGGTGCGGATCTTGTCCCGCTCCAACTGGAAGTAGTTCCGCTCCTCCCGCTCCCGATCCATTTCCGCCTTCAGCCGGAGGGCAAAGGCCTCCAGCTGGTCGCGGGTCATCGCCGAAGTGTCCACGCCATCGATGAGCACTGGGGATGGGGTTAATAATAATATTATAATATAATTTATTAGTAGTGGTGGATCCAAGATTAAGTTGTGGTGTAGCCCCCAATGATATGGATCGTTAGCTCATCTTATTAGATGGACAAAACAGTCGGCCGAAAAAAATCAGAAAAATTCCTGTCTTCGGCACAAATTCTTAATGGATTCTCGACTTTCTTATTTGGCTATGTTTTGACCAAATGAAAAGTGGGTGAGTGAAAAGTTTTTGGCCGCATATTTGGGGTTCCCGGCTTTATGGCAATTTAATGAGAGCGGCACGCCTGGTTGCCCCTCTGGCTCCCCCCCTCACCCCCTTTTCGACCATTTCTACCCCTGCCACGCCCCCTTTCCTTGGCCACCGCCCGCATATGTGGCCCAGCAGCAGACCGTGTTGTAATTGTTTTCTGTAATTGGCATCGTTGGCCGGCTGGTGCCAGGACTCGAACTAGGAGGGTCTACTAGGACCAGGACTACTAGGACTCGGACTAGGAGCCACACGGAAGAAAACACGACTACTAATATACATTTCTTATGGTAAACAACAATTTTAATAAATATATTATTCTTACGAAATCGTCGAAAATATACGAAATATTAACAGGACAATTTAGTAACCATCAAATATAATTATTATTTGATTGGCAGAGTTAGGATCATAATAAACATTTGCTTACTAGAGATTGAAAAAAAGTGTCAAACTGTATTTTAAAAATCCATTTTCTTTACTTTGCCAGCAGTAGTTATACACTATTATATACTATACTATTTTTTTTAGTGCATGCATAGAAACAATTATGTGCGTTAGATGTCCCAGGGAACGCGGGGAGGTCAGGGGTCAGTGGTCGGGGGCTCGGGGGAAAATGCAGTGTGCTCACTCGTGGAAATTAAGTGGACAGTTTGGCCCCCATCTTTTTTCCTTTTAATTTTTGGGCTGCAAGGCTCCGCCAGAGCAATTGCATCGGCAATTTCTTGTCCACAGTTCTCTTCCTGCTCTTCTCCTCCTGGCCCCTTCGGCCCCTCCTCACGCAGATTATCGTTATTTACTAATTGTTTTGCTTGGCCTTTTTAAATTGCCCTGAATGACCAATGTCCGCCATTCCAGCTGCCCAACTGCCCAGCTATCCAACTACCCAACTCAACTACCCAGTGGCACCCTGCTGCCATTAATGTTCCGAAAATGAATTGCCAGGCAGTCCTCGTCCTCGTTCCGTTTGTCTCCGCGTGCAGAGAGGCTTTAACGGCCGGAGTCCTTTAAAGAGGACCCAGCATAAATACTGGAATAACTAAGCAATTTCCAAATTAAAGTATCTAACGAAAAGGTTTAATTTTAATTTGGCATTAGATTTAAATTTAATTGTAAATCAATTTTAAAAGTAAAAATATGTGTCTAAAAGTATGAAATGAATAAGGAATAGTCGTCTTCCCGTATGAATTCATATTATCTACGGGCTAAAAATATATTGTTGCATACTTTTAGACACCTATTTTGACATTTAAAAGTGATTCCAAAAACCTAGCTATTTCTGTATAATAATTATTATTATAATATTAACTACATTTATAGCTCGAGCTTTTAATTTGAATTTCTGGATTGGTTTATAAAGGCTTAATTAAAATGTTCGAAATTAATTACTAGCGTAACAAAAAGGTCTAAGCTTATCTACACTGGAATAATTTTCAAAATACATGTTTTATAAAATATATATATTTTAATTTATATAATGCTATATTTAAATTTAGTTTTTGTATCTATTTTGATGATGTATACAATTATAATTATTTTTATAGTTTTACTTACCTGGCAATTTTTTGCCCTTCTTGCCCTTTTTTCCCTTCGGCGGCTGTAAGAAAATAATATTATATATAAATAAGGACTCACAAGCAAACTAAAATAAATCCCGAAAAATTAAATAATAAAGCTAAGACCCCAGCTCAGCTGGAATCTGGAATCTGGAGTCTCAGAGTTGAAGTCGCCGCTGAACTTGCCCCAAAGAATTTCCACATTTGTCTATGCAAATTGAATGAGCTCTCCCCACAGGAAAATGAAAATGAAGATGAAAATGGGTAAGGGGACGGGGACTGCGCAATTGTCGTCTGCAGCTCGCAACTATTTTTCGCACTTTAAATCCTTTAACAACGTTTAATTCGATTCCCTTCACGTGGGCGAAAGGCGGAGAAATGCGGAGAAAGGCGAAAGTGGGGAGCTGCCATCGTCGCTTTAAATAATGTGATGGCGCGGCTTTCAAAACAATTTCGCAACAGCTGTTGGCTGTTGGCTGCTGGCTTATTGCATATTTTATGACTGCAAATTATTCAAAAATTTTCGAAGCCGCCTGCGCCCGTCGTCGACCGCGCTTTCGCCATGTCCAAAGGCGCAAAATATATACACATATAAATAAATATATGTAGCGGATGGAAAAAAGGCGGATATATGTTGGGGGCAGGTCTATACATAAACAAATGATCGAAAATAGACAACCAACGGCAGGAGGGGAGTGGAGGGGCCGCAAAGGACTCCTGCTTGGCTGCAATAAATGCACAGTGGAGCTACACGAGCACGGAAATGTCTGAGCCAAAAGCAAATTAACTACATATAATTTGTAAGGAACATCGAATTGTTTTTAATTGTCATGTTATTGCGTGCATTTTTATTTATTTTTAAATATTAAAAAAAAAAAAACAAATCATGTTAAAATTTAAATGTAAATTTAACTTTATCTATTCAGGGGTTCGGTTGGCTGGAAAAACAACCGAAAAAATGCGTCGGTCACTAGAGCGTGACAATTATCGATATTTTCGATATTTTGACAATATCGATTCGATAATGTCGATGTTTTGAAGGGAAAACCGCGAAATAAATATCGAGAAATAGAAGTTGTCGGTATTTTTTCAAGCTCTATCGGTCACAGAATCTTTAGAGATTTGTAGGTGTTTCGGAGTATATTTTATCTGATTTAACTTAAATCACTTAAGGAATATTTTTTTCATAGCCTTAGATCGGTTTCTTTGATACCGGGATTTCTGTGTATCCGAATATTAAAAATGTATTTCAAAAATAATTATTTAAATTCTCTGTAGAAAAAAAAATTTGTTTTCCATACAGGAATATGCACTCTTCGAACATATCGTATCCTAACTGTTTTTTAAATGAACAAAAAGAGATATTTTTCAAGTATAAAGCCCCATAAAAATGTGCTGACCAGCGGGATGTAGTTGTCGAGGCTCCACTGTTTGCCCACTCGCAAAGTGCAGTTTGTATATGCAGAAACAGCAACAGCCTGGCTTGGCATGAAAAATTGAATGCGCCGCTTGCAGTGCAACTGAAGCTGGGAAACTGGGAAGCTGAAAAACTGGGAAGCTGGGAAACTGAGACCAAAGGGAGCAGCGGAACGGCACCGGAAATCGGAAATCGGAAGGAGGCGGAAGCTGCTGCTGCTGGCCAAGCAGTGCGGCCATAAGGATGCACTGCTTTTGTTGATGTGATTTAACAACTTATTACTCACCATACTGCTGCCGGCTCGTCTTCTTCTTCGCTACGATTCACTTGCCGACAAAAAGGACCGCCTTCCTTTGGTTTTTCCTGCCAACTGAGCCGCCGATGATGTCCTGTCCTGCCGTCCAACAACAAAACAAACTTATCGATAAAGCAGTTGACAATGTGTGGGTGCTGGTGTATGTGTGTGTAACCGGGCAACCGAAAGCAAAGGTTAAAGGCTAAAACGTTGTTGTTTTTTTCGGGCTCACTCTTGTCTCGATTATTTTCCGGGGAGCAAAAGGGAAAGAGCGGAAAAAAATGAAAAATTTGTGGGGAATTTTTACAGTTATCACCTGGGTTTCTGGGGGGAGGTTTTTTAATGCAAAATAACTTTTAAATCGTAAAAGAAATGTTGTACTGAACTGTGGATATTTTATTTTGAAGACCTGGAAACGAAACCCTTTAAGATTTTTCTTTATTTTTCTTAAAAATATTATTTAATAAATTAATTTAATATTATTATATTTTCTGAAATACAAAATCGTAAATGAAATGTTAAACTGAACTGTGGATAGTTTATTTTACATCTATTAGCATTTTCCTTTATTTTTAGTAAGAGTTTTATTTAATAAATTCTTGTAAGCAATATCACCATTATTATATATTTTTTTAAATACAAAGTGCAAGTCTAAATTGACCAGAATAAATTACAACCACTTTTCTTAGCATTCTCCTACTTTATATAGTGCCCGGCATTAGTTTGCTGCCCAAGCCAGTGAAAACCGAAAAGCCAAGCCAGACCAGACTCTTTCTCTTATCGCCGTCTGCTGTCTGCTTCCCATAAATGGTCCCCTGAATTTCCACCCCGCCCCCTAGAGTTTCCACCCTGCACTTCCCTTGCATCTGTTTGTTTATTCGCCCGTCCGTTTGGCGGACTTTAAATGCTGGTGGCACTGCAGTCTCTGCTCTTGACTGGCTAATTTGATTTGATGATTTCGTGAAATACGATATTATCAGGAAGCTGGCAGATCCAGATCCTCGGCATTCTCCTCCTTTGGGCATTGCTTGATGGTCCTGAAAATCTCGCTCGAATTAACTTTATTAGTCCGTTGAATAACACGGCACCTACATATGGCCTGGAAATTTCCCAGGAGTCCCAGAAACCCCTGAAACGCCTGAAAACCCGGCATTTTCTCGCCTTAATTAATGTTGGCCAGGGGGCGGGGCTGGTTGGGTAAACAAAGGGCGGTGGACTCGGCTCTCCGGTTAAATGCTTTAATTGAAATTAATAACCGCAGCCAGTTCTGGCCAGTTGGCCAGTTGAGCAGTCGGCAGTTGAGACGAGGAGAGATCCCCGTGGCTTTCGCGTGGAGCAACATTTTGGGACCCGGCACACAGACACCGAGAATTTTCAATTGTTTTCATTAAAAGTCAATTTCTGATAGCGAAGATGCTGCGGCTGGTACACAGAGAGAAAATAATGGGGTTTTAAAAATTTAGACTTCAAGTTGCATTTTTTTACATAATTCTATCATTAAAAAATAAGGCAACCTAACTTATTTTTAGTCTTTAACCAAAATAAATATTAATGAAACTATTAAAAAAAAAATATACCTTTCCTCGTTTTAATTAATATTTAAATATGAAGTATTGAACAAAAATAAAAGGCTTTAAATAATTAAATAATAATAATAAAAAAAGGGATTCCTCAATTTATTATATATTTTATATTTTATTAATATAATGTCGTTTAAAGCCTTTAATTTAAAATATATAATTTCAGCTTTGAACGCGAATTGCTTTTCTTTGTGTACCTTCAACCCTTTCTCGACACTTTTCCTTCTGCCCTGCATAATTATACCCGTTACTCGTAGAGTAAAAGGGTATATTGTATTCGTGCAAAAGTATGTAACAGCTAGAAGGAAGCGTTTCCGACCCCATAAAGTATATATATTCTTGATCAGGATCACTAGCCGAGTCGATCTAGCCATGTCCGTCTGTCCGTCTGTCCGTCTGTCTGTCTGTCCGTCTGTCCGTATGAACGCTGAGATCTCGGAAACTATAAAAGCTAGAAGATTGGCATTTTGCATACAGATTCTAGGAGTTCCTACGCAGCGCAAGTTTGTTTCAAAAAGGTGCCACGCCCCCTCTAACGCCCACAATCGCTTAGATACGATTTTAAAAATTGCAATATTTCGGAAAAGTAAAAATGCAGTTTTATTGTGTTTATCAATACCTATCGAAATGTAGAAGAAATTTTTCAAATCGGACCATTCATTAAAAAGTTATACGCAATCAAAATTGTTCATATATCTATCTCCCTCGCACTCCCTTTAGCCCCAATAGATAGTCGGGACACCAACCCGAGTACAGCGTTCGCACTCCCTTTAGCTGAGTGACGGGTATTAGATAGTCGGGACACCAACCCGACTATAGCGTTCTCTCTTGTTTTTGTTTCATTTTATTCTGGCCAACGGCTGCGGTCGGTCATGGCCCATTGAGCTCCGTAACGGCTGCCAAGGGTTAAAGAGGGCGGCGCACAGGGGGGCGGGGCTTGGGAAAGCACTGATTGAAAGTGAAAGTATTTAAAATATGATTAGAAAATTTGCTTATCGAGGTCGAGGTGTGGAGCGCTTTAAGGAGATTTCATTAAAGGGCAGCCAAATTCAATTGAGCTATAGACCTGCAAGATCTTAAATGAGTTAATAGGTAATACATACAAAATCTTGACATTTGTCTATTTTAGAGTTCTTTATTTAAACCAATTGACTTACAGACCTAAAATACTTAAAAATAAAATCCTAATAAAAATAATACAAACATTCTCAAAAACGAACTACTTTATTTAAAAGGTAATAAATGTATATCTTATAAATATCTAGTAATTCTAGTAGTTTGTAATTTCGAACAACGGAATCTCAGTTAAAGACTTAAATATGTGATATTTTCGATTTATGAACTTTTTCAGGCATTATTGCGTAATTACCATAAATGTCAACTCAGTTGATGCAACTGAACAGATGAAACTATGGGCAAGTACATATACATGGGTGTGTGCAGATTCGTTGGATTTTCCGGGAGGGGTCGAAAGTGGGTGGAGGAGGGGGAGGGGAAGTGCAGTGCTCATTGCGGTGGCAAAAGTTATTTGCTGTGTTATTTTCACAACAACTTCCGCTCGGCGCAGAAACGGATATCCTGCCTCTGAGTGAGAGATCCAGATACGTACGAGTATATATATTCATATACATATACAGATGGGTAAAAGTTGTTGGTGCAGCTGGTCGGACGCCTTGTCTTGTCTGTTGTTAGCTGTTAGCTGGCAAACCCCTCGACCGCCCCTCGCCATATGCAAAACTCGGCTCTTACAACTCCCCGACTCGGCTCAAACTTTGACTTGCGACCCAAACCCCGCAAAACTGGCAATTTAAACTTTCTGATTAATTTTAATAAATATATTTTTGTCCTTTATTTGTAGAATTTGTTCGTTTACCATATAATATATATAATTTGTCTTGTATATATATGCTTGTTTATTTATTATATATATAAGATATACTTTATGCGTTTACTGCTGGTTTATATAGAGCGGCTCTCCATCTTTCAGGGGGATTATCGAGAGAACTTTGATTAAGCTTCAGTTTTTTTTTTGTGAACTTCCTTGATGGATCCTTAGATCCATCCTAAATACACATTACAGTTTATCCTCGTTGGCTATATACATTTTATTTTCATTATTATTTTTATTTTTAGCTTTAACTTTTCTTTATGAGCTGTCTTATATACATTTCTTAGGCTTAAAGTAATCGTAATTTAAAAGCAACGCAATGAGAACCTAGTTTATTACACAGTTAAATGGATTTTGGCCACAACAAAACTATATACAGAATGTGAAAAGTCGAAGGATTCCAGGAGTCTATAACATTTCCTCTAGTTTATCTTATTTATTTTCGTTCAGCATTTAGGTCTGCTAATAATGGCACATAATATTATTGTGTATTTCGATTTCTTTTGATATAAGTACAGTACCATATAGAGAGATATATCCCGCTTAGCATATGAACAACCTTTAATGGCTCTGATTCTTCTAGAGTCCATTTGTATAACTATGATTTCCACTTTAATATATGACCTTGTTTTCTGTTTTTTTTTTCCGCTTTTTTTTTACAAATTTCCATTACAAATTTAGCATTTGCTTATTTTGCTTTATACACGAACCGAAAAACAATCTGGTTATATGCAGTTGTGTTCAAAATGATAGGATTTGCAGAGTGTTTTATAAAGATTTTATAAGATTTTACTAGACAATTGTTTAAGTGATTCAAGAAAATTGTCATCTTCATTACAAAATTGATATGGTGAAAAACTAAAAGGCTTTGCTATTATCTTGAACACAACCGTACGGCCACATACAAAGATATAAATATGCGTAGGGGGTTGCTTAGATGTTGTGGCTAGATTTGGTTTTATTGTTGCAGCGGCAGCACAAAGCGGCTCTTAATTAAAATGCAACAAATGCACAAAGGGTCCTGCAGCAGGACAACTGTTGCACGACGGGGCCAGGCAGGAGTCGAATAAAATTTCAATTAAATCAATTCGAGTATGTGGCCAGAGGGGCCCAGTGTCAAGTGTCCTGAGGTCCGAGTACCGGGTACTGAGCACTAAATCCTTGGTCCTTCGTCCTTCAAGTGCTGCCCACATGCAACTTGCTACTTGCTACTTGCAACCGGCAACCTGAAGCAGCTGTAATTGAATTTCTGCTGCTGGAGTGGCTTGTTATCTCGTATTTGTTTAATTTTATTTCTCGCTCGGCCGCCCGGCAGTCATCATCATCATCAACTGATGAAAAGATACGGCTGCAAGCCAAAAATTCGGTTCAAGCTGGTCCATTTGCTATTTGCTCTGGCCAAAAGGAACACGGAAAGAAAAAGTTAAAACAAATAAACAACTGGGCAACAGAGAAGTGAAAAGAAAATATTACATTTTATTAAGGATTTCTGTGAAATTTATATAAACAAATAGGAAACGATTAAGCACAAAGTTTATCTTGGTGAGAGTAAAATATTTTGGCGATTTTGGTATCAAAAATTCTTAAACTTTTGTAGGTATTAAAAAAAAATATTTTAAAAAAAGTTTTGGCTATTTTTTTTATTTTTATCAAGATGTAAAGCAACTAAAAATAATAATTATAAAAGTTATTTACTGGAAATTACATTATGCGATTTTATTTTGGATCAATGGAATTTTATGGCGAATTTTCTAGCAGTGTAGATTGTAGTGTTTTTAGCAGTGCTTCACTTATTTAGCCAGCTGTTGCTCGACAGCCGCTTGTCGGCCATTGAGACATTACAAAGCGAAGCCATTTACCAGGATGCCAGGATACAAGGATGCACACACACACACTCACGTACAATACGCACCAACACACTCACACCCCCGGCGCTCGCCTTACAAATACACATACAATACTTATAGGAATATTCAAGCCGACACTCATTTCATTATTAAATCAAAAAAGTTGAGTAAATTTCAGCCAGCGGCTGACAGCTTCCGCACTTATTTTGCTCATATTTTCCCTATATATATTTCCCCCTACGTATTATCCCGAGCCCCGCCCACCGCCCCCTCTCCCTTTTATGTGTGTGTAACAATTCAACTTGATTGCCATTTGTTTTAGCGAGCTGCTGTCCCATCTTTCCCCCGGAAAATGCGGAAAATGTTTTGCGGCCAACACACGCACACAAGTACATTTTCCCCCGGCCACGCCCCCTGTTCGCCGCCCACCGTCAAGTAAGCGGTGTATTCAATTAAACTTCCGTCAAACATGAAGCGAACTCCCGAAACTCCCCCTGCATTTTCCTCTTGCCTTGGGGTTATAAAATAAACATGTTGCCACACACAAAATTTAAATAGATACAAGTTCGCCACACTGCATAACACAATAAACCGCAGTAAAACAAAGGCGGTTGGAAAAAAGACCGCCAAAAGAATGGCCCCGAAAATATGACGAGGATGAAGGAGAGCCAGGTTATAACTCAGAATAAGGAGGATGGTCAAAAGGTGTCCTTGTCTCAGGTTATCAGATAAAACTCTTAAGAAAAGTTAAAGAAATTGTTCAAATTATAAAATAAGTGGACAAAACTAACTAAAAATTAAAGGTATAAAGTTGAAATACAGACAAAAATAATATAACTATAAAAATAAAATAAAAAAAATAATTTTAGGGTTTTGTAAAAGAAAAGAAGTAAAAAACCAACTCAAAGTTAAATTTATAACATTTAAATCTAGACAAAATTAATAAAATGTTAAATTAGAAAACAAATATTTTAATCGTAAGTTAAAAATAATAAAAAGTTATCTGATTTCTCCATAACTATTTTTCCAACCAAAAGCATTTAAAGACTTTCGTGTTCCATTTTCCTCACTTTTTAAAACCAATTTCCCTCGGCTTTTCCATTCTCCTTCGCCCAAACAAAGGCAATTTAAAGACAGCAGTCACAGCAGGGAATGATAAAAAGGGAAATGCGAAATTAAAATACAATTTGACGGCATCAAATAGAGCAATTAAGCGCTTCTCCCCGCCCACTCAACGCGTCGTCGCTATTCACCCCTCCACGCCCACGAAAGTAGGCAACACTTTTGGATAGACAGAGAGGGCAGGACGCACACGCACACACGAACACACGCACACCATTGTGCGCGGGAAAACTTGATTACAAGTGTCGCGGAAAGCCCCAAAAAACAACTCAAACTGCGGCTCCATAACAATCATAAGCAGCAAAATGCACATGGACACTGGAACAAATTGGGCTGGGACTGGCAAAAGTCGGTCTAAAGATTATGAAGATTTCTGATTTAAATATAATTAAATTAAATACTAGTAAATAAAAAATAGTTAAGGTCGGTCTAAAAAATATGAAGATGTTAAATTTAAATACAATAAAATTCAGTAGTAATATTTATATTAATAATAAAGTCAAAAGTCGTTCTAAAAAGGTTAAGATGTGTAATAAATATACTACTTATTTAAATAATAATATTTATAGGTATTTATAAGAAAGTGAAAAGTAGGGCTTTCTTTAGAATAAGTTGAAAATGTAAATGTAAATAATAAAATTATTTAAAAACTTAAAAATAAAAAATATATAAATACACAGTTGACTATTTTGTGATTAAGATATAATCAAACTGTTAAATGTTTAAATATTAAAATTAAAATATATATAAATATATTTATAAATAAATTTGAAAACTACAAATATTACAAATATTTGTTGCTCAAATTATACAACTTTTCTCCCTCTGTGATTGTCCTTTTGTGCATGTTTGTATGACATTATTGCTGCTGTGTATTTATATTTGTTGTGCTATTTACGCAATACAACAAAGGACAACAAAGGATGCGCGAATTTAAAGGCAGCCAGGATAACAACAAAAGAAGCTGCAACAGTGGTAGTGATATGAGCAGCAGCAACTTGTGTGGCAGCAGCAACAACCCCGCGGCAACATCGGCCTTAGAATTAGCTGGAGTGCAATAATAATATGAATAGTCAAGCTGAATTGGTGAAGGAACTTAGAAATCATTTCTCTGTCTACTTCAGAGATATATTTGTGGTGTTTAATTAAAGTTAGGGCGAGAAACTACCGAAAGCAATGCAAATAACATGAAAACTCAAGACATTTTTGAACACCCAAATACAACTTGGTATAAAACGAGTATCATTTGTATGAGTATCAATTTTGTTTTGATATGCGGCATCTAAATTCGATATGCTCGAAACGTAAACAACAAGTACTAAGCCAGTTTGAATTTTTCCTTTTTCCTATCATCCTCTTTTTCGAAGTAAGGGAATCTCCGAGGGAGAATTCGGCAAAATGATATTATTTAATATCTATTTCACCAGTATTTCATTGAAAAAACGATATGCGTATAAATACAGGAAATTGATCATGCGCATATCGATTTGATCCCGGCTTGTTTTATTTTGTGTGTAGTAACAATCTTTTAAATATGAAAAGCAGAGCTTTTCCTGTTGCAACACGAGGTGACTGACAAACAAGCGACATCAACATTAACACGAGCAGCAACAACACCATCAATGGACAGTGGCAGCAGCAGCAGCAGCAACTGCAGCAACATCAAGTTGCAACACCAGGAAAAGTGTTGCTGCCGGTTGACTAGTTCTCCATGTTGTACGTTGCTGCTTGGCTTCCTTTTCTTGGGGGTCTGTGTAATTTGAAACACTTGTGTCAACGTGGCTAAAACACCCCCACAGTTCGTTGGACCCCCTCCTATAACCCACTAAAGCCCCTGCTGGTGACATGTTTCTTTGGGTTGCTGCTGTTGCTGTTGCTGCTGCTGATGTTGCTGCGGTTGTCAGCGTCTTATTATCATCATCAGTGGCAGCTTTTGGCGGTTTTGTATATTTGTAGCTGTCTTCTCTCTTCGTTTTTTTTATTTCATTTTAGTTTTAAGTTCTGGCAGAGGATTGTTTGGGTTTTCCATGGGGCGGAGGGCTTGAAGGTTTGGGGGCTGCTTACAATGAAATTCACTTTGCCAAAAAGTTTTCATTTCATTAAAAACGTGGCTGTGTGGGTGTGTGATATGTGTGTGTGTGTGGTTAACTGACATGCAAGTAATTCATCAAAAGCAAATGCAACGCAGATGGGAGCCGAGAGTTTTCTGTGTCCACAACTTGTGCCCCACAGCTGCCATACACACACTGGAAAAAAAACTCCCACACACACGCACAAACACACACACACACACACTCAGCTGCGAAGACAAGACGTAGCCACAGAAAAAAAGGGAAAATAAAATACACTCCGCTGCAAGGACTTAAAAAAAATATGACAACAAGAAACCAAAAGTTTTGGAAAACACCAAGAAATAGTTGTTGGCAAGACAGGGGTTAAGAGCAGCATATGGGGGGGGGGGGGGGCGTAAGGGTTAAGGGGTAAATAATTTGCATGAAAATAAGAAATTTAATTACATTTAAAGGCACAGGCAGCAGCAACACGATTAATATTTCTCCTCGCGGCAAAATAAATTAAAAAAGGTCCCAAAGTCTATTTATAATAAACTCCCCCAGCCTTTGGCTTCCAGAACCTCACAAGTGTCAATCAAAGTTGAACAAATGAACAAGAGTCAGTCGAAAGTAGCCCAAATTAACGAGTAACAAACGAAAAGTAAAAGAAATCATTTTTTCCAACAAATCAAAAAAGTTTCCCTTTGTTTTTGTGTTACTTTTCCATATTAATTGACCTCTCGAAAGTTTTGTAAATCGGTTTGGGAAATTGGAAAATGGTAAAATTCAAAAAAAGGTGCGTCAGCCGCCAAAAATTGAAATGAGAAAATCAACAAAAAGTTGACTGCCGAAGGGGTTGATTAGAAACGCAAAGGGTGAAAGTGGTAGACTCGTAAGCAATAAATATCAAGAGTTTTCAACGGAATCTGCGCTATCTTATCGTTACTCCTTCAAAAAAAATCATCTCATATTTTACTCAGTGCTCCAATACACTGTAATTGCTTTTGGGTGCCGCTCAACCTCTGGCAACCCCCTTAAAAATATTTCGGTAACTCTAGAAATTCTTGCGTTAAATACATTCACTAAATACGGATGCCTCCAAACACCATCCCTGTTTTTTGTGTTTTTCTTTCGTTTTTTCATTTATGTTATAAACAATTTAACATTTGCTACTACAACATGTGTGTCTCATGCCTGGCGTCTCCTTATGGTTGAGAGTAAGTGTTCTGGAGACCATTGGTGAAAGTGTTGTGGAATGCTTGTGTGAATGCTTTCAGTCCCTTGGACTTTTACCAACACTGAAACATTTGTTGGTGAAAGTGTTGTTACGTCCCTTGGACTTTTTCTTTGTCTGATTGAGTTTGTGTTTTACATATACTGTTGGTGAAAGTGTTGTTGAAGTGTTGCTGTCTAGTCTAGACTTTTTCCAACACTGAAACATTTGTTGGTGAAAGTGTTGTTGAGTCCCTTGGACTTTTGCTTTGTCTGATTGAGAGTTTGTGTTTTACAAATACTGTTGGTGGAAGTGTTGTTGAAGTGTGGTTGTCTAGTCTAGACTTTTTCCAACACTGAAACATTTGTTGGTGAAAGTGTTGTTGAGTCCCTTGGACTTTTGCTTTGTCTGATTGAGAGTTTGTGTTTTACATATAATGTTGGTGGAAGTGTTGTTGAAGTGTTGCTGTCTAGTCCCAAGGACCAAGAGTTACAAACCTCAGCATTTCTGGGTGTTTCCTGGTTAAAAATGAGTGTTGGTGAAAGTATTGTTGATATCCCTAGCGTATGGCCCACCGCAGTGTGCCTGATGAATGTCCTTTCTTTTTCCCTCGTTGCCTTCCGTGTGTTGTTGAGTCTGCTGCTGGATGTGCTGGTGAGTCCATTAGACTGCGTATTATAAAAGGCTGAGCAGCAGGCCGGACAGGGTCGACAGGCCCATTAAGAACGGCTGTCGACAGTGCCAACTCCTGGGCAGGACGAGCAGGACGAGAAGGATGGCGATGAGGGTGAAGTGGTGACCCCGACGCAGCAGTCGCGAATCGCCGGAGCCGGAGCTCATTTCGTTGTTGTCGATGGGGCCGCGCACTTCCGTATTGCCGCCGTAATATGGCGGCGGCTTGCGGGTTATGCCCCCCATTTCGCCACCACCACTGGGCGAGCCACCCGGACCACCGCCACCTGCCCCACCTGCTCCACCGCCGCCGCCGTGCTGCTGGTGGTGGTGGTGATGGTGGTGCTGCTGATGTTGATGCTGATGCTGATTGCCGCCCGAGCTGCCCGGCTTATGTGTGGCCGGTTTATTGCCGCTGGTGTAGTAAACGTGCGGCGATAACGGTGTCAGCCCACCGCCCTCGCCGCCCTCCCCCTCGAAATCCTCCGAGGATCCGTACTGCAGCTCCTCGTCCTCCGGCTGGTAGGTGACTTTGACTTGTTGTTTCTGCTTCAAAATGTCATTGGCATCCGCATCCAGGCTTCCGCCCGCTCCTCCTCCTCCGCCGCCGCCTTTTCCGCCGCCGTTCAGCGGATTTTTATTACGATTCGGTCCGGGGATTTCTGAAAGGCAGCGAGAAAAAAAAGGAAGTGGAGGAACAAAAGAGCGAATGAGAAAATGTAATTGAAACAAAGGTGCAAATACGTCCCATTTCGCGGATTCGAGGCACTACAATGGGGGACGGAAAAATAGCAGAGTCACCGAAAAATTCAAAATTAAGTGGGTAATTTCGGAGTTAAATGGGGTTTTAAATAGTTATATTTTAATTTATTTATATTTTGTTATATATTAGTGATTTTGTTTTAAAGAAAAAATATGATTATTAATTCACTTCATTTTAACATCAATTAAGTTCTTAAAAAAATTGCTTTATTGTGTGGTACAGTTATTTGGCATCGTAATAAAGATTAAGGATAATAATAAAAGGCTAAGTATACTTATTTTTTGAATTTATTTTAAAATCGATTCAATTCTTTAAAAATAAAAGACTTTATAATATCTTTCTAGACATTTGACATCATAATAACGATTAAAAAATAATAATAAGTATACTCTTTTTTAATATATAATATTTATTTTAAAGTACCTATCGCGTTTACCCCTGCTGTAGGCCCCGCATTTATTACCCATTGATGGAGGGGGCGTGAAAAACTCACCGTATAAACGGATACTGCTGTCGACTTCGCCCAGCGAGTTTTTGGCTATGCAGCGATAGGATCCGACATCGTCCTTCTGGAACTTCCTGACTATCATCGACATTTTGGTCTCGTACATGGACTGCGAGCTCTCCTGGACATGGTACTTGCCCGAAGTCACAATCATCTCTCCTAATGGGTGGTAAAAATATATGTGATTAGGTTTTATTCCGGTTTTTTTTTAAATATTTTTTAAACTGGTTCACAGCCTACTGTGCTTGGTATTTAAAAACGGAAACTTGTAAACGTAAAGCAGGCCGTGAGCCCAAAATTGACAAACGTCAGGCTTTCCCACTAGCTCTATTTCATTATATTTTCTGCTGTAGTTCACATCACAACCAGTTTCGGCTGAAAAATAATATTAAAAAAGTAAAAATATTTCCCCACGGAAATTCTACGGTATTGGGTAAGTGAGAAGTACTTGTTCTAGCACTAACACTAAAGTATATAAAGTAAAGCTTCTTTGCCAAATTAATACGCGGAACCAATACAATAGATTCAAGACGAATCTTCTCAAAGCCAACATAAATGTGTAAATATTTCTGAAAAGCGAAATAATTTATTTTCCAAATTGACTTTTAGAACTAGTCAACGTAGTTCTGCAAGAAATCGTCTCGTGGAAAAGTCCAACTAACTCAGTGAATTGTACTAGTATATCTATAAACACAAAAACGACTCTTAGGGCTTTGAAAATTTAGGGTATTTTGGCGAATGGGTTCTGGCTCTGCTTCTCAGAGTCGCCGACTTCCACCACCGAACTGCAGCACCTGCAACGAGCGAACGTGCCGCAATCTGACAACTGACTAATGACAATGCCAAGCGATTCGATTCGAATCGATGTTGGAGTAATGATGCGTTCGGCCCCAGAGCCCGGCATCTGCATAGATGTATGTACCCATCTGCCATATAGGCAGATATATATCTATATGTGTCCGTATGTCCGCTTGTCCGTATGTCCGCTTGTCCGTATGTCCGCTTGTCCGTATGTCCGTTTGTCCGCTTGTATATATATATCGGCAGACGGGTCTCGACACTCCGCACACTCGCACACACTTACCCGTGTCCTTAATCCAGTAGTTAATTGATTTGGGCGAGGCCTCGACGTGACACTCGATTTGGACATCAGTGCCAAGTGGTGCGCCGACTAATTGATTCGGCACTTGGATGACCGGATGAACTGCAACGAGAAGGGGGAGGCGTAAGTTGGGCATGAGTTTGTTGGGGGCTTTGGGGGCTGAGAGGTGTCCAAATAAAACAAATGTTGCCAGCCGATCGGCCATCAAATTGGCTCAGGTTGGCATCAGAACTCAGAGGTTCTTGGCCATTTGTACCACAATCTTAACCGACTTTGTCGAGATGGAATAATGGATGGAATAGTTAAAACATATTTCTTTAAAATTCTAAATAAATACTATTTTATAATATTAACGATTCCCACAATATTTATTAGGCAATAATAAGTTCATTTTGTTTAGTTATTAAGCCCTGAAATTATTAATATACATTTTAAAATACTATTTCTCTCCGCAGTATTCAGGATGTCGGACTATTCAAAGTTTCTGTCCAACTTGACGGATCAGCTGGGCCTGCTGCCGGGACTTTCTTCCAAAGGATTCGAAGGACTGGGAAACCTGGGCAACCTGGGCAACTTGGGCAAGTTGGGCAACAATCTGGGCAACCTGCGCCCCGCCCACAAGGCTCTGATGTGCGTAGGCGCGGCCACTGTGGCCTGCGTTGTCCTCGGTCTCACTGTCAAGTCCTTGAGGGGGCGTGGCCGCAAGGATGACAAACGGAGGATCATCAAGGTGCTAAACGGAGCACCGATCAAGCGTGACCTTGAGGGGTCTGTCAAGGACGACGGGGCCGCTGGGGAGGGGAACGTCAGTGTGGTAGACAGTGCTCATTAAGAACTGGAGGATCAAGCCCGCAGGAGCCCCCATATGAGCCACACGTCCCACGGAAATTAACCCCCCTTCACCACCACATCACCACATATGCTATAAACCTGTTTTGTGCGTTGCTACGTTCTCTGTATATTTTGTAATTTTATACCGTTCACAAAAGCGGTCATACAAATAACATCATGTTCAAAATTTTATAAATGCCCATTCACATACCATCAGTTTCGAAACATAACAGCCCACAAATTTCATCTTTGTAATAAACTATTCAATTCAACCACATTAAACGGTCAGCAAATTTAATTTAATTTACATTTAAGTTTAAAGCAATATCACAGATATCACATTCAAAAACAAGAAAGGAAGCTAGCTTCGGCCAGCCGAAGCTTAAAAGCAGGTCATTCCTATAAACTTACAAAAACATTAAATGGCAGCTATTTAATATAGCCGACCGAATTTTGTTAAATTTAATTCCAAATTTTGAATTGTTAAAGAAAGGCTATATCCCTGAGAAGAAGAGAATATAATAGAAATCAACAAAGATATAATTATACCCGTTACTGGTAGAGTAAAAGGGTATATTGTATTCGTGCAAAAGTATGTAACAGCTAGAAGGAAGCGTTTCCGACCCTATAAAGTATATATATTCTTGATCAGGATCACTAGCCGAGTCGATATAGCCATGTCCGTCTGTCCGTCTGTCCGTCTGTCTGTCCGTATGAACGCTGAGATCTCGGAAACTATAAAAGCTAGAGGATTGGTATTTGGCGTGAAGATTTTTGGAGTTCCTACGCAGCGCAAGTTTGTTTTAAGAAGGTGCCACGCCCCCTCTAACGCCCACAATCGCTTAGATACGATTTTAAAAATTTAAATATTTCGGAAAAGTAAAAATGCAGTTTTATTGTGTTTATCAATACCTATCGAAATGTAGAAGAAATTTTTTAAATCGGAGAATTCGTTAAAAAGTTATGCGTGATCAAAGCGTTCTCTCTTGTTTTTTTCCTATTAATTTCCATTTAATTTTCCTACCGTTCATAAGGCAGCTATATGATATGGTGATCTGCCTTTTTAAAAATTTAATTGGAAATTCAGAAAAATTTTAAAAATAATATTCCCAAGAGAAGAAGGTAATATTTCAAAAAACACCGTAGCAAGCATTTTTGTAATTTTTTTCCGATCCTTCCTATGAGAGCTTTAAAACTGAGAGACAAGTTTGCGTAGAAACGGAAGGACAGACGGACGGATGAACGGGCGGACAAACGGGCAGGGCTAGATCGACTCGTCTAGTGATGCTGATCAAGAATGTATATAATTTTCGGGGTTTGGAAACGTCTCCTTCACTGCGTTGCACACTTCTGACTGAAATCATAATACCCTCTGCAAGGGTATAATAACAAAAGAGAAGGCTATAGTCGAGTACATCGGCTATCAGATACCCGTTACTCAGCCAAAGGATGTGCGATAGAGGTGGAGATATGCATGCAGTAAAGCGACTGCTTGCACTGCTTGAATTTCATTATTTGCTCATAACTTTTTAATAAATGGTCCGATTCGAAAAATGTTTTCAGCTTTTCGATAGGTATTAGTAAGGACAACCAAATTGCATGTATACTTTTACACAACGAGTTGCGGGTATAAAAATAAAGGTTTGTAACCCAGGACTGCGTGCTATTATTTTGCTGTATAGCCACTAGATACATCTGCGTGAACCTTTTAATGCAGCAACCATTGGGTATTCAAAAAGGACTGCCTTTGTGAGCAGGACAAAAGTTGGCTGGCGCACTTGAGGGCCAATTGAGTGTGGCATAATTTGATAGTGTGCGCTCCTGGCTTTGCCGCTTTTCCACCACCCATTTTCCCCGCTCATTTTCCAGGACTCATCAGAATGCAGTTCATGCAGAGAACGTCGGACGCTGCATTGACAACTCTTTTGCCGATGGCCCAACTTTCGTATTTATTGTCACTTAGTCGGGCTCCTGAAGGGTTGGCATACGAGAGTGGGGTTCGGAAAGGGTTGGAGCGGGGAGGGAGTGGGGTAGGGAGGTCCTGACCAAAATTGGTGGTTTTGTAAAACCTGCCAGAGGACCGAAAAGCGAATAGGAATACCCTGACCCCGCAGAGCTTACAGCTTGCAGATTGCACATTGTCTCCGAGCCTCCATCTAGTTTCCCATTTTCCCACCTTCCCACTTTCCCCCGCCCTTGAGACATTTGCGGCCATGTGCATTGATAGTTGATTGCAGGTCCTGCAGCGGAGTCCTGGCGCAGGACTATCCCAGCCGGAGGATTTTAATTGATTTCCATGGCCGACTGCGCTCTGTCTTAGCCATCAACTATCTCTAATGCCGCTTGTGGTCGGCCCTCTTAAATTTCATTTATGCATATGAAATAACGAGGCTGTCTCTGCTTTTTTGCCCATCCGCATGCACACTTTAAAAATGAATAATAAGCAATAAATTAAAATCTGCCTGCTCAAAATCTCAAACAAAAATCTGTTCAAATTGGCGTTCGATAGTCCATAAAGTTAAAAACATTTTTAATTGTGTCAATATATTGCTAGCAAGTAGCTTGAAAATGAAAGAAAAATTAAATTTCTTTTGCGACTAACAATTTTGTTATTATAAACTGTAAATGCATTTTTGTAGAAAAGTACACTGAAAATATTAAAATTCATTTAAATATTTAAAACTTAAAAAATATTAAAATAGAACAAATTTTATCTAAAAAATTATTCTTATTATTAATAAAACAATGCAATAAAGTAAAAAATATAATAATAAATAATGTCTAAAAATGACTATAAATTGTAAGGCTTTTAAAATTTTTTAGCATTTAAATTTAAACTAAATCCCAATAGTTTATATAATAATAAATACTTTTTAGCATTTAAATTTAAACTAAAGCCCAATAGTTTTCTTAAGACATTCATATAACACATTTTCGCCGAGTGTAGGCGGCAAAGACGTCGCTGTCTGTTGGGGTTCGAGGTGCTTTTCGGACCGGCTGACGTGCTGGTCGACTGCCCCTGCTTTAATCCACATGTGGATCGGGGATCGGGGGATCGGAGGACGGGGGACTGGGTCCAGGCAACTGCCACATTTCGGGTCTATCCTCAGTGCATTTATGCCGGATAAAGGACCTGCAGTCCCTCGGCACTTTCGCTGGGCGATTTGCAATTTTGCAATGATTATTCTGAGCATGTTCCTGCCTGGCCAACGGCCACCTTTCAACCTTTCACCTTTCACCTTTGGGCCATTCAGCCATTTGGCCAGGTGCTCCTGTCCTGCTCCTGCAACTCGCTCCGTTTTGCGGCAAACAAAGCCACAAATATGCACTAATGACGTCGTCAGCTGCTGCCACTCCTGCCACTCGTGCCACGCCCCCTTGCCCCATTGCCTTGCCAACGGACAAGTCGTCCTCTGCATTTCCCAGCTTTCCCCCCTAAAAATTTCCCAGCAATCTGCAGCAGCAGACTCGCATTTCGCTTTTCGGGCAATTGTTTTTGGAGAGCTTGAGTTGGTCGAAGGTGACAAAAAGTCCGAACTCATGCGTGCTGTAAGCTGCTAGTCGGCGTACCGTGCGTTTCATGGGCATAGGTTTCTAAGAGCCGAACTGTCTGAGTGACAGACCTCGAAAGGGGAATAGGGTCCTGCCATCTATGGAAGCTTTAAGGCTTCTCAATGAAGGTACAAAGTTTAGTATTTCAGTGTATTACATTTTTTAGATCATATGGGATTTTTATAAAGATTTTCAGATATATTACATGCCTTTAAATATTGCAATTTATTATCTAAGGATTCACTTGCCAATATATTTTTTACTAACTAAAAAAAAAGTTCTTGAAAATTCTTTATAAAATTCTGACGGCTTTATATAAATGTACCTTTCAGAACTTTATTTTTGAAGCAAAAAAAAAGGGTTAAAAGTAACATTGTAAAATATCTAAATTAGTTGATTTTTCCTTAAGCAATTTTGTATCTTTGGATGTGGATTTCCATTTTAAAACATTAATCTAATTGCTTTGGACTCGCAGGTTATTCTTTTTTGGCAACCTTAGATTCAAAGGGATAGACGTGTGTTTTTTTTCGCGTCACAATGACGGATTTGTAAGAGAAGTGGTCAAAATCCTTCGGTTTCATTTCTTTTTCTGACTCTTTTGGTGGCTTTCACACGTACGTGATTTTTCCCATTTTGCTGCATTTATTTTCTGTGTGCTCGATTTACCACCCATGGCGGGGGCGTTGCAGGAAAAAAAGGGGGCGTGGCAGTGAAATAAACGTGCCCCGTGACCAAGAGTGAAAATACAGATGAAGACTGTTTTTCCGGCCGGGTTAAAGATGCAGTATTGCCCATCGCAAGCGACATGTTGCTCGCGCGATGTTGCATGTTGCACATTGCTGCCGGGAAGCGGCACGCTGCCAGTTCCTGTTGCACATCCCAAAGGTGCGGCTAATTAGGGGAAGCCCCTAATAGGCCGGCGAACGGAAAGCACAGTGCAGCGGAAGCGGAAAATGCGGAATGTCAGAGGCAAATGCACGGGTAGAAAAAGTACACATCATAAAAGCAAATGGGTCAAGTTTCTTTATTAAAATTATTTATTAAAACTGAAATCCCATTTTAAATAAAGTAGAGTGTACCTTTTTTCTTCAATGTAGCTGCTACAAATTTTTAAATTATTTATAATATTTAATTATTGAGTATCTTAAAAAAAAACACAATTCTCTTAGAAATTCCTTAAAAATTCCTAATAAAATTAAAATAAATTGGGATATACGTTTTCTACCAATCAAGTGCTTCCAAGGCCCCACTTAAGACCCCTTAATTTTTTGCTGTGTACTTTTATCAGCCTCTTGCAGCAGCGGCGAACCATCTGCAACTGAACCGTCGTCGTGCAACTGACTCCGCCAAAAGTTTCCGGGAAAAGAGCAGCCAGCAACTCTTTGGCAAACAAATTGCAAGGAAGTTGTTGCAAAATGGCAACAGGAAAAGTAAACACGCACCGGAAACGGGGAAAAGTGGGAGAAGCGGGAAAAGTCGGGGGACGCGCCACTCGAGTTGATCAAAAAGTTTCCCAGGTTTCTACCTCGGCTGCTCCTCGAAGATAACTGCTAACCAGCGACTGTTTACTGCTGACAAGCGGTCCGAAAGTTGGACTCGAATGGTTGCAAACACCGCGATACCCCTTAAATATTGAGGAAAATAGTTGGCCACCCAAAAAGCTAATTCATTTACCTTTACTTTATTCCTTTTTAAAAATTTTCAATGG
Source organism: Drosophila lutescens (assembly GCA_037075285.1). NCBI lineage: Eukaryota > Metazoa > Arthropoda > Insecta > Diptera > Drosophilidae > Drosophila > Drosophila lutescens. The sequence continues at coordinate 249,366 of JBAMCF010001034.1, forward strand.
ATTAATTTATTTTGTTGGATAATTTATCTTGTAATTGTTAGATAATTAAGCATCTTATAAACTTTGAAAGGCATGCTTTTATGAAACCTGTCAAGTTAAGGCTCACCTTTTTACAAAATATTTTTAAAAATTTTTAAAATTATAATAAAAGTACAGACTTATTTATATTATATTCTCTGCTTAAGAATTTGTTCCCACTTTTATATTTTTCTTGATTTCGTTATTTCCCCAAGGGTTAAAGTTTCTACGTCACACATGGACGTAGTGCCACTTAAAGACCACATTAACACAATGTCAAAATGTTAAAAGGCGTGATTTTGCCACCTAACTCGTAGGGTGGACCCGAAAAAAGGGGTGGTGCAGTGGCAAACGAGCCAGAGAGAGCAAGTGAAGGAGGGTGGCGGACAAACAAACGCAGTGCCCACCCCCTTTCCCCCTTTTGACTGCCCTGATGATTGAGTGAACTGCCACATGGCAGCAGAGTCAAAAGTGCAGGGGCGGAGGGCGCTTGGAAAAAGGGGGGCTGCGAAAAAAAGTAGGAATATGGGGGGAGTCGACAGCACGTGCTGCAGACAGCTTGACAAAAAAGCTGTGGTCCACAAGAGCCCCCCCCAAAAAAAAAGAAAAAAATGTCGTAAAAAACAACAAGCAAAGACGAAGCAGGTAATGCCCGGTATCAGTGACAGGATTTAAACGGATTACAACAAGGACAATCGAGTTAGCACGGCACATAGAGCATAGGACCCGAGTTTACCTTCTGTCTTCTGCCGTTTGCCTTTCAACCCACCGCCCCGCATTTCCCCCCCGCTGATTCCTTGCGCTGCGGGGCATTTCCTCCGATGGAGAGGACTTCCGGTACACCGAGAGAAAATGAAAGGAATCTAAGGGTATATTAAAAAATATAAATACTGCTTAAAATTTAGTTCACAGTGAAGGCTTTCTATTAAAAAACATTTGAAATATTTTTAATTTAACCTTTTTGAGTTCATAAAAATTGTTGTATGTTAATTTGCACCTAATTTAGAAAATTATTTAAACAACTTTGTAAAAGTCAAACATCAAAGATATTAATACTAATTATAAAATAATATTAAATGCTCCCAAATAAATTATTATATAGTATTGCAGTACATGTTTCCCCCGATTTCTCGCCGTGTCTGAACTTAATGTAAGATAAACGCCACAGCTGCCGTGGCCAAAGCCCAGCTGGCTGACTGATGTTCATGATGGCGATGGCAAAGATGAGGTGATGGGATGCGGATGTGGACATGGATGCGGAAGGGGATGCAGATGCATATGCAGCACCGACACCGACACCGACACCGAAAAGAGTTGACCAACCGCAGGCACCTCTAATTAATGGCGCAGTGCCAGGATGGAGGAGGGGGCAAGTACTCACAGTGTATGCTGAGGGAGATGCGCTTGGAAACCGATGGGGGCACTCCATTGGAGGCGATGCACAGATAGGAGCCCATCTCGTTCCTCGAGATCTTTGACAGCTTCAGCACCTCGCCGCGAAAAGAGGGGGCTGAAAAGGGGGCGGAACAAACGGAAGAGCGGGTAAAGTAAAACAAATAGGTTTTCGCGCGGGAAAAGCACTCATGGCCCCGAGAGCACTACTTACCCAGGGTCTTGGTGCCCACATTGTCCTTCAGGACAATCTCGTTGCCGTCTTCGCGCCGCCAGGTGACAATCGGTTCCGGATAGCCACGGGCCCTGCAAATACAGCGCGGTTAGAGTACAGTAATGGCTCGATAAAATCATTAGTTCCGGGCAAATGGAATGCAACTAAACTAAAATAAACAAATAAAATACAATTTTTTTTTACTGTTTTTAATAGTTCTAAAATAGACTTCCGGAATTAAAAAAAAAAAATTGCAAAAATTGGCCAAAAATTATCAATTTCAGGTTTAAGTGTCAATCGATGTGAAATTTTATAAAGAGTTATAAAGAGGATTATTATTTCTATTGCTTCCGCCAAAATACACTGTTTTCGTATATAAAATGAGGATCTGAGTTCTTGGTTAAAATAATGATTTTTCTAGTTTCCAAATAATTAAAAAAAATTATAATATTTTGAAAAAAAATTGTTCAAAAATTTACATTTCAAGATTTAAATGTTAATTTATTAGGAATTTCATTATGAGCTCAACGAAGTATGACATTCCATTTTTGGATAAATATTTCCATTGCTTCGGACGAAAAACTGATTTTTTGGCTAAAAATTTGCTGTAACTTGGCCAAAAATGTTCCCGAATCGCTTTCATCTGCATCCCAAAACCCCTGAAGATCGGAAAGCATTTAGGAACCCATAAACTACAAACCAACTGGCCACGCCCCCTCAATGTTGATGGTAAATGGAAAATGGCAAATGCCAAATGGAAAATATTCAAGTTCAGTGGCTTATTAAATTTAATATGACGATGCTTCAGCCGAGGACTCCATTGTGCCCGAGTTGAAGCGAAAACTTTTATGCAATGCAAAGACGGGGGGCGGAAAAGTGGGAAAGCGGAAAAGCGGGCAGGCAAAACGCTTGAAGCCAGCAGGCGCTCAAGTGTGCGGTGCAGTGGGAAAAATGTCGGAAAAATCACTTGATCGACGTGGGGTCTTTCGCCTCCATTAAATGGGTAAATAAAAAGTTGTTGAACATCTTATTAAATTATTATATTTTTTTGTTTACCATACCTAACACTCGAAATATATTTTATTGTTCTTTTGTAATCCATCAATTACTGCAGAAACTTAACAAATTTTATTCTCCAATTGGTTCATAATAATTTTAAAATTATTTTAAGCCAACAGATCGCATAGCCAATATACCCCTCGAACTTGGCGAATGCGGGGTATTTCGAGGAGAAATGCGTGTTAAGACAGCAGTTGTTCAACAGCAAACCAGACACGGGTGTGGTAAATTTTTATGATGCCGCAAACAGATGCAAAATGGCTAAAAAGAAAACCAGCCTGCACACACACAGATACACATACACGTGGCGAACACAATGGGCCAACAGTTAGCAGTCAGCGGCAGTTTCTTGGCCATGTTTAGTCGTTTTGGCCCGGCTAAGTGCAATTTACATGGCCCAAAGACGGCTAGACAAAGCGGAATTCAGTTCGGTTCAACAACTTGTTCAACGGAACTCACGGAGAGGCCCTCGCTGTATTGTCTTTAATCTAACATTGGCACAAAGTTCAGAGGTTAGAATTTAAATATTAAATATGGAATGTGGAAGCATGTGTTTAATTGTATTAAAGTTTACTAGTCGATGCTTTTAATGCCCGCCGCGCCAAAGTTGAATTCGTTTCAAGGGATTTGCACTAAGTGGCATTAAAAATGAACTGAAAACAAAAGAGGAAATTCGCAGACAAGTCCTCTAATAGCTTTCCACACTCGCACACATTAACACATGGAAGGGCGGGAAAAGCGCGCTTATCGCCGTCGTTTCATCATTTTGCGGTTAAATCGTTGAAAAACCAAAAGAAAAAAAGGCAGAGCAACACTTCGTGGTTGCGGTCAAGTTCATAAATCAGCCACCAAAACCAACCCCCGCCAAACCCCAAACACACAAATTAGAGACCCTAATGCCGTAATACCCCTGGAAATGGGCTAGAGGAAATCGGTCTCTGTCTCGGCGGAGAGTGTAAAAAATGAAATCCTGGATTCTGGAATCGGAATTCGTTGGAATTCGGAAAACCAACATACCCATCGGGCTTAAATCCCAGGATGGCCAAGGAGTGTCGGTGCTAAATCAAGAGAAATGAAGTGTCACTTAATTTGTTGACATTATTACACAGAAAGCAAATGAAAGTTGGGGAGAGGAGAGATGGAAATGGAAGATGGCGAACGAAAACGGAAACTGACATTTAACAGTTTAAGTCGAAACTAAAAAGGTAAGTTAAAGTTTCGGGAAATAAACCTCACTTGCAGAGGTTTAAATAATAAATAATACTAAGAATTTGACACTTTTTTGTAGTTGTTTTGGGTTATGTTCGACTAAAGGTAACAACGAGGCGTATACGTAATATTTAGAAAATGATTAAAGAGTTGTATTTTTTAAAGGGTTTTTTAAGGTTTTTATTTATATATTTATATTTATATATATTTATATTTTATATATATTTATATTTCCCTTCGTTAAAGACGTACATTTCTTAGGAATGTCAAAAACCAAAGCTAAAACCATACACGGTACATACTCACCGACATGTCAATCGCACGGAACTGCCCTCCGGCACAATCACATCCGAGGAGGTGTCCTCGCTGATGAAGTCCGGCGGAATCACGACGTCCAGGAAGCCGATCTGCAAGTGCCAAAAATGCGTAGAAAAAAATAACAGAAACATTAGCACGCAGCGGATTTCATTCCACTTACTTAAATTATCACAAATTGCAAAAGGGACAAGTGCACACTCGAGTGCACAGTGCGAAAAACCTTTAAAATTATTTTCTAAATATTCTAAATAAATGTTTAATATTTAAAAAATAATTTAATAAATTTTTTTTAATAAAAAAAAATATTTTAATGCATTGTTTTTGAAGACAAAGTAAATGCGTATAAAACCGAATTTCGTGATAAGCCTGAGACATTTTTTCCCAGTGTACACTTGGCGAAAATTCGCTGATTATGCAAGTGGCTCGTAAAGCAGGAGTAACGGCAAAGTGTTTTATATGGCGACTGGTGAGTAAAGCGAAGTGATGTCGAATAAACTAAGAATAAACTAAGCCAAGGTAAATAGTTTAATACAGAGGGGGAGGGACACGGGAAGGGAAGGGTGTGTGGCAAAAAGAGGAGGGCAGTACGGTGCACTTTGACCCCGCTGCTGTTGTTGTTGTGAAAAGCGTAAAAGTGCAAATAAAAATTAAGGAAGCATGAAATACATTTTATTGGCACCATAAACTTCACTTCGCTGGACACACGAGTGTACGTGTGAGCGGACACACCCACTCACATGCCGAAAAACACCCACACAGCCATACAAAATTTATGTATGTGTGCGTACATGATGCTGCCAATTTATATGCCCCAACATTTTCCTTTTTCTTTTTTCCCACCACCCCCCGTTTTCTCATAGTTTTCGCTTTCGATTTGCTGCGCTTTCTTTTCCCCAAACAAGCAGAAGAATAAGTGGGTGGAAAATGTGGGAAATCGAGGGGGGAGGTAGAAGTGGGAAATGGCGGAAAACAAACAATAACAACGGCAAGTACAACAGCTCAATGCATTCGCATTTTCCTTCACCGTTTAATGCCGCATGAAAAGAATGGATCGGAAAATGCGAATAACATTTTCACAACAACGTGCAAAAAGCGATGAGGTTGCGCAAATATCATGAATATAAAATATGAATCGAAAAGCTGGGTATTAAACTAATCAGAATTAGGCATTAAACATATTTTAAAACACTCTTTAAATAAATATTTTTTGTACATACTAATCTTTTATATTTTTTTACACTTTTAGGGCTTTTAGTTCTTACGAAAAATAAGAATTAAAATTAAACATATTTTAAAAAACTCTTAAAAAATATTTTTTGCACAAACGATTTTTTCTTATATATATTTTTACACTTTTAGGGCTTCTACTTTTTCCGAAAAATTCAATATTATTTAACTCCTCTGGGAAACACTAGTGCGTATGCGTAATTTATTTGTATCCGCCCCACTCGTTAAGTATACGCAACTGTGGCTAAACAGGTAATCAACTCACCTGGCTCTTCATGGGATCCGTGTTTAGTTGGCACATGTAGCCGCCGCGATCTTCCTCGGAAACCGCTTTTATGTGCAGATTCCACGTGTTCTGGTCCAAATGACTGACCGTGACACGAGGATTGTGCGTGATCACGTTCTCGTGAATGGCCTGGATGGCCTTTGTGTCGGCCTTGAGCCAGCCCACCTAAATGAAAAAGGGAGTTTTATTAAATTACTTAAAAAATCTATGAATTTAAGGTATCATTTGTAAAAGATTTATATGTAGATAGTATGTAGATATATGTGTAAATAGTAAGGACCTAAAGCAAAAAAGGTTTTAACAATATATTCTTGACAGAAATGAAAAAAGGAGTTTCATTAAATTACTTAAAAAATCGATGAATTTAAGGTAACATTTATAAAAGATTTAACGTATATGTAGATAGCATGTAGATATATGTGTAGATAGTAAGGACCTAAAGCAAACAATGTTTTAAAAATATGTTATTAACAGCAAAAAGGTTTAAATAGACTTTTATAAATGTAATTAATTAATTCAGTCATTTGAAGAGTAAAAAATAATTCTATTAAATATCTTTCTTCAGTAACCTATTAAATATTTGAATATTCAATAAAAATACTTTCCCTAACTCAAAAAGTAATTTAAAAATGACATTTTACAGTACTAATTTTGTACTTTCATTTAAAAATCGTCTACTTCTTCTTTGGCGGGTGGCTTTTTCGTTTGAGTTTATATTTTTGTAAGAGTGCACTGGCGTTCACTGTTGACTTACCCGATAGCCGCCCAAACGTCGCACGTGACACGTGAAGGTTGCATCGCGTCCGACGGCCACGGACACGTTGGAAATGCTCTCCACGAACTCCGGCTGAAAGGCGCCAATAGCTGCAAGGACGAAAGGAAAAAAAGCGGCAGAGATTAGAGTACAGCGGTGTGTGTGTGTGTATCTGTGTGTGGCAGTTAATGATATCGCGCCAGTTCACTGGCAATGCATTCAAGGCAACCTAAACCTCTTCCCTGCGAAATAACCCCGCACCTTGAATGCTGCGCCTGCCAAAAAGTCCGTGATTTATCGTTTTTAAATGTGCCCCGAAACCACCCATCGACCCAACCACCCACTGCATTCCGGCCTTGCCAACAACTTAACTGTGCCAGACGACCGGCGGCAGACAATTTAAAGAGCTGCGGCGGCTAATTGAAGATCGACATCCGGCTGTTCGACTGCGGCACTCCGACTCCCCGGGAGGCAGAAGTACGGATACGAATACGGATACGGTTACGGATGGGGATTGAGATTGGGAAAGGGAAAGGGTACGGGCACACGCAAATATAAATAATTTATTGAATCATCGAAATCAAACATTTCACTTGCAAGTGCTGCAAAAAAGTTTTCCAGGCCGTAAACGCAAAAAGGAAAAAATGAGGAAGTGATACAGTCAGCGGGGTAAATACTCTACTCATTTTTAAGAACTATTTAAAATACATTATAATAAATTAAATAAAATATATATTACTGTGAGTTATTTGAAATTTTATTAAAAACTTTTAATAGTCTGCTAATTTTGTTATTTCAATTTAATTTGAACAATAACACTGGGTTACAAAATGATTGCTTTATTTATTTACCTTGATGATATGTTCGCCAAAAAATTCCCCGACACAAGGATTCTGAGAAAAAGAATCTCAAAGTTGGAAACATTTTAAAAGGGCAACCCTTTATCTTATTTTTCCATTCATATTCTGTCTAAAAAAAACTTAAAATTATTCTGAGTATGAGTTTCGAATAAAGAGTTTCACTTTTGAACGGCTTTGACACCTTAACAAACCAAGAATCTGTTTGCCTGAAATACCTCCCGAAAGTTGGAAAGTTTCAGAATTTTTCCAAAGTAATAATTTAGAAGATTATTAATAAATTAAAAATTTTTAAATTAACAGAAGTAGCAAATAAGTTTATAAACTTTATAAACATTTATAAATGTATTTTGTGTATCTAATAATCGTAATAGATAAAGATATACAAGTAAAACCCATAAAGTTGAGATCGTTTGTTCGTATAAGCCGAAAGACCCCTTCGGAGGGGTATGGAAAAAATAATGGAACCGAAGGAGGTTAGCCGGGAATAATGGGGTGGAGTGGATCGAGGGGTTTCGCCAGACAGCAGCAGCCACGCACGAATGTCCTGGCTGTCCTTACTGTCCTGGCCGCAAAAGCCCCCGAATATCCCCCAACCACCGACGTCTACATCATCGTAATGCATGCAAAAAACTTTTGGCAAACTTGAAATTTAAATATTTATAGACAGTACCGTTGGCTCACGAACGGATTGGATTGCCGGGGATCGAGGGGGGATATTGTGTGTAGAAATATATACTTATGTACGGAACAGGGCGAGATGTGCTGAGGAATGTGCTGAATTGACTCAATTGGCCAGAGGCATGATTTATCGCACTTTCGGTGGCTCTGCCTGCCTGCCTGCCAAATGCAAAACGGGGTCCCAGGAAGTTCTACAGTTGATAATCTGGATAATCTGCTTGCCGGCCACAAGCCAGAAATATTCCAGCAAGTTTATTTGGGCAAGTGAATAAATTCATTGCTGGATTAATTGCTGCAATGCATTTAATTCAAGATCGAACTGATTGAATTCATTATTGATTTATTGGCAAATTCAATATTGATTTACCCGGAAAGTCCTGTGAGCAAAGAACAATGGCTGAATTAACAAAAAAACAATTTATGGCTGTATTTAAAGTGTATTGGCTTTCATTGAAGATTTTATTGCTGAATTTATGGACTTTTTGGAAATCACAATAGACTATGCATTTGCACAAATATTTTATTTTATTTTGTAGAAAACATTTATTGTTTAAAGGATAAATATTTATTAGAGTAAAAATGGTATTTTTGAAATAATTCAATTTTTTTTATAATATTAATAAGTTTAAGTGGCATTTTAGTGTGTTAAAATATTTAATTGAATTTACTTTTGTATTGTTTAATAGGATAAATATTTATTAATATTTATTGTAAAAGAGCAAAAACAAGTACCTAAATATTTTAGAAATAATTGAAATATTTATTGTATACTATGAATAATTAATTTTTATTTATATAAATAGAGTAATTATTTTTAAAGAAAATCTTTGGATCAAGTTTCGAGTGCAAGAAGCTCCGAGAGTCGGTTGCAGGAACTCGGCAGCCACTCGACGGAAGGAAGGGGCCACCCTAAAGCCAAAGTGTTGTGGGTGCGGACAGTACAGTGGAGCCTGGGCTGCGGCTCCCCCCTGACCCCTTCCCCCTCTCCCCTTTGGCAAATGGCAAATGCTGTTGCTGCTTGGCTGACTGCGGCTTGTTTGTCAATCTGTCGTAGAGTCTCTGCATGCATGCGAAGATGTTTTCCAGCATTGTGCCAATCCCAATCCCAATGAACTTGTCACCGCTCCCCCCTCCCGACCCCTGGAAAACTCTAACCCCCCGCCACCCAGTTGTTTGTGAACTTTGGCCTGACTTCTGGTCTTCGGCCAGCCTCCTTGGTGCCTTTCTGCCGGGCATTTTCGCAAGCCAAGAGCCAGAGTCAATTAACCCCCGACTTTGGTCCACTCAAAATCCAAAATCCGAAAGCCGAGATCCGAAATCCGAAATCCAGGTCCCCCGCCTCATAAATCTCCGCCTTCATTTCAATTTTCGGCCCCACCATTCCGAGGAGACTTGTCAATTTTTGGCTCGCATCCCGAGGCTCCTTTTCGCATTTTCGCATTTACTCGGGGAAAAAGTTTAAATCACACAACGACAATGAGGATTTGCCGAAGCAAATTTATGGCTAAGGACATTGGCAAAAGTTAAGCAAGGAAAGGTATTAGTTTTGGGCGGCTGGGTGTTTTATATGTGTGCTCGTATGTGGGTGGCAAGGTAAACACACACGATGCGATACAAAGATGCCAATCTGCATGGGAATGACAGTTGGGGACTCTGATTTTGGCACTGGGAAAAAATGTGTTTATTTGAACAAAGGATATGGATATGTAAAAATCTTGGTTCCATATCTCCTGTTTAATAATCTTTACAAAAATATGTCTTAAGTGAAGTTTTTGGTGCCTTGTTTTGAATTTTTTGATTTGAATTTAAATTCACCTATAAAAGTCCAAATATGTGTCTAAAAGTATGCAATGAATAAGGGATAATCGACTTTCAGGATGAATTCATATTATTTTTGGGCTAAAAATATATTGTTGCATACTTTTAGACACCTGTTTTGATATTTAAAAGTGATTTAAAAAACCTAGCAACTTTTATTTTTACCAAAAATATTATTATTTTATCAACAAAAGCTAAAACAATTCTGAGGCTCCCTCTTATAAATCGGAATTATTTTTTTCACTGTATGATGTCACCTTTCCCTTGGCCGTTCGCTTTTTATGGCCTCACACTTGAACAGGCCCACAAATCCAGTGGCAAAGCACCAATGATAGGTGATAATGGCAAATTTGAAAGGCAAACAGAGTGGGATTCTTCGACCCAAAAGACGGCAAACTTAAATACAACAAACTGGGGTTTGGAAACGGGCACCAGAACTCTGTCTTAAATTCAAGTCTTGGCCAAGACAAACAAATGACTTGGGAGGCGAGTAACGGAAAAAAGGAAGGAAAAACAAGGAGATGCCTGCAAATGACTGTCGGTTGGCATTGAAATTAGCATTTTTACAAATCGTCGTCGGCTGAACTACTGCCAATTTCCCTCCCACTTTTCCCCGGCGAAAATTCAATTTAAATTTCTCGCCTTTTCCCCTTTTCGGCCCCCTAACAAATGTCACGCAATTAATTGTGTCTTGATTTCTGTTTCACACTTTTGTGTTCTATTTTTTGTGTGTTTGAAAAGGGTTTCACTTTAATTGACAAAGTTTTCTGCCAGCGAAGACGGGGGAAATCTTTGCATCTGTTCAATATTATTTAAGATAAAATTACATTTGGCCAAGAAAAACACATACAAGAGTTGCCTTTGATTTTACCCAGTATGATAAATATTTAAAAATTACGCTGAAAGCTCAAAACCGTCTCGAAATATCTATTAAATGGCATTTATTTGTTTACTTATTATTAAATGTGTCCATCGTTTTTATCTGCTTTTTTAAACACATACTCCACTATTTCGACCTTAAATCCTCTTTGGATTCTTTTTTCCAGCCCATTTTCGGATTTTATTCCTTGGGCGTCACATTTAATTAATTACAAATTACGCGCATTTTTTGGCTTGCAGCAACTTTCCTCTCAGGAAGAGCTGGGCAAAAACTAGTACCTCCGTCTGCGGCTTTTCCCGCTGACCGCAGGCGCTAAAAGCCGAAGGACCGCCGACGAAAAAATCGTGAATAAATGCAGGATAAAGGGAGTTGAAAGTTAAACTTAAAAAAAAGACTAAAAGAGTGTGTATGCACGGAGAAAAACAGAAAGTTGATATAATGATCACTTTAAATCTTACACTTAGGGTGACACAGAAATTATAAAGGTGTCTAGGAGTAGGCAACAAAATATGTTCATTCCCGAAGCTCCCTTTTTTTTTTGCTGCATACTTTTAGATACCTTTAAAATTCTTTTTTTAATCTGTCATTTTAGGGAGACACCGAAATTATAAAGGTGTCTAGAAGTAGGCAACAAAATATTTTCAGTCCAGTTTCATTCCCAAAGCTTGGTTTTTTTGCTGCATACTTTTAGACACCTTTGAAAATGCTTTTAAAATTCTTTTGATAATAATGTTATGTTTATATCTTGGATATAATTCAGTGGTAAACAAGAGAATTAAACCATTTAAATATACATTTAACAATCGAATATTTTTTTTTTGTGCCTTCGTGCATAAAAATCATGGCTACTGCCGGTGTTGTTGGTATCAATTAAGTCACTCGGGGGACAGCAACAAAATGGCCATTAATGGCGCTATCTCGCTCCCGCCATTTGGCCATATTGCGGTTTAGCTTACATTTCACATCCGGTGGGTGGATTTCACTGGGCGTCGGATGCTGGATGTTGGGTGGTCTTACGGGCGGTGTGTCCTATTTGGCAATTAATTTGCATATCATTGATATGCACACACAGTAACAAACGCAAATGCAAACGCACACACATGCACATTATATTTGCTTAGGATTATTATCGGTTATTAATGTTGCTGTAATTGAAAATTATTTTCACTTTTGTGTTTATCATTATCAGCTGCCATTTTACATGCTACACACTCGGCCATTCCACATCCCGCATACCCATCACCATCACCATCTGCGGCATTATCGTCGCATGGGAATTATTGTTTGCCGTGATTTAAGTGCTTTAAATATGCACATCTGCATGTATTTAATATTTATGCGGACCCAGGACGAGGCGTGGGCCGCGTCCATGCATAATTATCAACTTTATGGGAATAGTTTTGGCGCTAGTCGCTCCTTTTTTCTGTAGTTTTGTCAGGGGGTTTCGGCACCACTGCATTGACACATGTAAAATTACAGATTTGGATCCAAAGAGCTGGCAGCTTATGGTTTGGTTTTCGCCATCAGTTCTGAAGTCACGTTAAAATGTTAAAAAAAATATATAGCTAGGTTTTTAAAATGTAAAGGTCTAAATATGGGCCTAAAAGTATGCAGTGAATAAAGGATAGTCTTCTTTCTGTGGGAATTATATCACTTTTAGATTTAAAATAAATTGTTGCATACTTTTAGACACCTATTATGGCATAATAATTAAAATAAATGTAGGTAGTTTTATTTTATAACCGCAGTTTAAAATGCGGTATATTTAATTCACGATTAAACATATTTTAATAGATTTAAAATTAACTTGGTTAAGATGTTTTTATTTAACTCTAAATTAAGATGTAAGCTTTTTAAGCATTATGGACGAAAAAAAATGTTATAATTTAATAGACATAAAATTACATTTAGTTGTGAATTAAGTATAGCTCATTTTAACAGGCAGTTAAGTAGTTTTAGCTAGTGGCCAGTCAATTACAGTTTTATGGAACCATATAACAGCTGATTTGTAAATTAGTTCGGTTTACTAGCCATTAAACGGATGACTACCCAACCGATTTTGGGCAACTCCATACTCATCCTCGTCGCATTAAAAGCCCCGCTGAGCAAATCAAAATTAATGATACGATTTAACCGCTGGGGAATAAAAACAAAAGGCCAACTGTTTTTAGAACGAATCGCCAACAATAAAGAGCGCGCCGTAAATATTTAATGCGAGGAAGGAAAGCATTTGCGATTGTCGCGCCGACGTGAACAATTTGGCACTTCATTTTTTACAATTATCAGACGACGGGCAGACAATTGGGCCGACATTCACCGCCGGCCAGGTGAGGAAAATCGGAAAAGCGTGAGAGCGGGAAAACTGGGCAAGGTGAAAACATAATTTTTACACAATTAAAATGAGGCGAGAAGTATGTGCGCGCAATTGAACGGGCCGACAGTGGGTCGCAAAATTATGCGACCACTGGAAATAGTTTTGTTTAAAGTTTAAATACTTAATCAACACTTTTTGTATTTTACTCTTGATGTAAAAATTATATAATTAAATTGTCGGCTTGTATTTAACTATAAATTAATTTTTAAGCCGCGGCATATTTTTGCAACATACTGTGCAAACCCTTTGAACAGATTTTGCACGAATCGCGATATCAAAAGGATCAGCTCGGCAAAATGTGAATGCGAATGCGAATGGGGATGTGAATGTAAAGTGGATGAGTGAGTGAGTGAGTCAATTAAATCGCCATTGAATGGCCAGTGTTCAGTTTTCGATGTTGCCCGCTGTCTTTTGTTTATTTATTTATTTGTTTGTTATTTATACGTTTTAATGCCAAATGGCAATTGGCAATGGCAACAATGCAATGTGCAGAATGCTATATGCTGAATGCAGAATGGTAGCCATGACAGTGCATTAAGCAGTCTCCAGCAGTTATTAATCGCCCGACTTTCCCGAGGGTGAGGTTGTTCAATAGACTCAAGTCGGTTTGCGTTCAATTGCCCGCCGGAATGCGGAATGCGTCCGTCCGATATCCGTTTCCTGTCCGCTGTCCGCTGTCCGTTGTCCGTTGTCCGTTGTCCAATCCGCTGCACAACACTGATTACAGGGTTGCACTCAGGCGTAGAGAGGCCCCGATAAGCCCCAGATTAACCCCCGATATCTCCCGTGAGCCCTGTTCAAACGGATCCGGCCAGAAGTCAGCAGCCCACTGACAAGATCTGCTTTTTTCACATTAATTCTCTGTTTGCCCTCCGCCGCGGGGTAAATCCGAAAGTCCGTCATGAAATATTTTAAAACTGCACGCAAGGATAATCCTAATTATTATATTGACATTGATTTGATTGATTTTGTATTCATTTCATAGCCAATATTGAAGTCAGAGCTTAATTTGGCATTTTATTACTTTTTATCACTTTAAAACAGGAAAATCGTTGTCTATATTGGTAAAAATCAATTTAATTTCGGCTTATCACAACCCGTATTTCTTTTTTAATAACATAGTATTTTGTATATTATTTGCATTACTTGCATATTTAAGTAAAAATACAAATTTACGCGTGAACTTGATATTTTCGAAAACACTTTAATCAAGGCTGTAAAATAGCTTACCATTGCTAAGGTAAAAGTTGAATGGCTTACAATCACTGTAGGAAATCCTAATCCCCCTCCGATACAAATAATAATTATTATAATAATTATAATGAATGACTTTCTTAGAAATGGTAAAAAAGAATTCCCAACTATATTTTTTTAATTTTGTTAAGAATAAAGAAATTTTTGATGAGCACTACTCTTACCATACCTACTATTTATACCCGTTACTCGTAGAGTAAAAGGGTATATTGTATTCGTGCAAAAGTATGTAACAGCTAGAAGGAAGCGTTTCCGACCCCATAAAGTATATATATTCTTGATCAGGATCACTAGCCGAGTCGATCTAGCCATGTCCGTCTGTCCGTCTGTCTGTCCGTCTGTCTGTCTGTCTGTCTGTCTGTCTGTCCGTCTGTCTGTATGAACGCTGAGATCTCGGAAACTATAAAAGCTAGAAGATTGGCGTTTTGCATGCAGATTCTAGGAGTTCCTACGCAGCGCAAGTTTGTTTCAAAAGGGTGCCACGCCCCCTCTAACGCCCACAATCGCTTATATACGATTTTAAAAATTTCAATATTTCGGAAAAGTAAAAATGCAGTTTTATTGTGTTTATCAATACCTTTTCAAATCGGACCATTCGTTAAAAAGTTATGCGTGTTCAAAGTTTCTATCTCGATCTCCCTCGCACTCCCTTTACCTGAGTAACGGGTATCTGATTGTCGGGGCACCCGACTATAGCGTTCTCTCTTGTTTTTTTTTGATTTTTCTCCGCCTTTTTCTATACCGTTTGCGAGCTCAATTTTAAAGCTATCGATTGTAAACTTCCCAATCTTCACAAATATATCTCCTCAGATGAGTAGAAACGGTCTGATAAGTCTTAAAAGCAGTTTAAAATATAACAACAAGAAACTTAGCAAGTTGTATTTTTTTGTGTACGGATATGAGGAAAAACTTTTTGGCCGATCAGACGACTATATCCTATATGTTGCATAAGAACGATATTCAAAATGTTGCCTATATTTAGCCGCTATTTAATATTCAAAATTTTGTATTTATACTATTTAAGTCCGTTCTCGTTCTGTAGTAAAAACACATTTTCATTTAGCGCAAATTTTTTAATTGACTTTTTTCTAATATATAAAAACATCTGCCTTAAAAATTGTAAACGTTATAAAAAATTATCATTTTTGGAAATTGTCAAATTCTTTCAAATGTTCAACAATTAAACTAGTGAACAGCAAAAAAACATGAAACCAAGCAAAAAATCTGAAAAACAGTTAGTCCTAAAAAATTCAAAAATGTGCATTATTATTGGGCTATTTGTTATATATCAAGTGTTGATTTGATACATATTTTTGTACGTTCAGCGCTTATATTTCCATTAATTAAGGTCCGATTACAAAAAGCCACTTGTTTTCGAAAAGGTGAGTTTATTTTCTTTCGGATAGTGGGAGATTACATTTTTATACTAACGGTTTTAGAGATTTTTCACGTTTAATAAAACAAGTGGCTGTAGTCGAATGTCTCTATTAAGGTTCTATGAATAATTTTCAGCCTGATCAGCTACTCAAAATTATTAAAAAAAAAACGATTATTTAACAAAAATTCAAAAAATGTCAAATAGTTTTATTTTTAAAGAATCTTTTGAAATAAGCTACATTTAGTAGCACCAAGGAAGTTTCACCAATACATTTAAAATATGTTTAGTTTCTCTTTGCGCGTTTTATTTTTAAAATATCATTAGGTTTTGAAGAAAATGTTATAAATTAATACAATTTTTTTTTTTTATTTGATTTTATTTGAATTAAACTCAAAATTGTACCGATGTTAAGCCTCCAATTTATAATTTCGATTTTCTTTTTCATTCCCTTGAATTTGAATTGCAGAACATTGCAATTGCTAACACTTAAAATATTAAAACTTTAAAGCCAATCTTAAAAGAAGGTGAATATTTTTCACCACCGTTTTAATTTGCGTTTTTTTGTACTCTTGCGATCCTTTTACCTTCCAGGAGCGAAACGACGACCAGCAGGTGGATTATCATTTTGCCATTCCGATCGAACCGGGCGAGTGAAGAATTCCGAAATAACCGTTTCGCCGTGATTCGCATTTGGTATCAACAATTCCGCAACGACATTTGCGATCGGCACGCGAACAAAACAGTTTCACTGCACAGAAAAAATTCCAAAAAAAAGTATAATCACCAGAAACCAGAAAGTAGTATGTTTATTTTATTGAAGTTTATTTCTTATTCGTTTGAAATTTATTTGATTTATTAATAATTATTTTTCAGGGACGCGAATACTCCGTGTTAGCAGCTAGCAGCGACTTGCGACAGGATTCGAGCTCCGTTTGACCGTTTTTCAACCAGCCGACAGCGCCGACGTTGATCAACTGAAGATGCAGCCGCCGGAAAAGGCATCCTGCGGCCTCCTGCGCAACGACCGAAAACGAAGCTCCCCGAAAGCCACGATTCGGGACGAGGCCGCACGAAGCGGCGTCGTAAGCGTTAGCCGTTGGATACTGTAAAACCGAACGGGCGCCCCGAAGGACCCGCTGACGAACGCTCGTTGCCAATTGTCGAAGTGGATGTTCGAATCGAACGCCGTCCACCATGTGCCGAATGCCATCCACACGGCGGCACGTGGTGGATCGCATGGCTCTGGGGCGCCGGCGGGGGGCGGTCCTGGCGGCGCAGGCGCCGTGTCCTTCGGAGGAGGAGTGTCGTCCGCATTCGTCTGACAAATGGTACGACAATTGCTACAAGCTGTGGTGGCACTTGGCCACCGCCTGCCAGAGTCAGAATCGGAATCAGAATCAGAGCCAGAATCACAACCAGAATCTCCTGCGACCACAGCGGCCCAACGTTGGGCGCCAATTTTGACGAGATGGCTCGAGACTTAACATTTACCAGAATCTAAGGTCAAATTAGTAGGGCCATGAAGCTATTACGTGTGCAAATTCCTTTTCTTCGCTGTAGACCCTGATTTGGGACAGGCATTAATCTAACTTAATATAATTCTAACAACTTGAATTTACCTTTAGGATTTTAGATAGACAGAAATATCTCACGAGGACCATTGTATTGGAATTAATATTTTCTCACGCCATTGGTCTTTATCCCTACATAAAATAACACGATAATAACCTTCAAATGTTTACTAGTTCTGTGCATTTATAGCTTTAAATAATAAAATTCGATGATTTGCATTATTTATAAATATTTGTTCGTGTACTTTTAAATATAAATTGAATATGAAGTATATTTTTTTTTAATTTAATATATTAAAAAAAAAAACAAATAAATCAGACATATTTTTAGAAATATTAAATAAAAAAAATTATATTCAATACAGATTTCTATTATTTTTTGTATTAATCAACTTTTGTATTGAAATCGACATCAAGCGATGTATTTTCGATTTTCAATAAATCCATATAAATCATTTGGAGCTTTCGCATATCCACGGCCAATTACTTTTGCCCGAAATCCTCGTAAGTTGTCCGTTTCAAACTGGCCTCCAGCTGACATTCGGTGGTTGATCAACCGCCCAATCTCCCACCAGCCAAGGGCCACTTCCATTTGGCCAGCGAAAGGAGCAACTTTCGCAGCGCTGGGCGGAAAAAGTTTCGAATTGCATTCTGCATTCTGTCAGATAAGCAGGCGACACAATCCCAATCGAAATCCCAAATGACATAATTTTCAATATTTCAATGTCGGGAAAATAGGAGGATTGCACTGGAATTTAATTGAACTTTAACTGTCAGTTCTTCGGGTCCTCGGAGGCGTCACGAGCTCCTTGGCCAGGATGTGACAGGGCCGAAAGTCAGGGCTGTCAAAGCTGCCGCAAAGTGGCTTAATTATCCAATAGACGCTAGATTCTGGATGTCAGCGGATGCCAGTCATCTTAAATTGTGGATAGTGTCTTCAACTTTTCCGCTAAATAACTCAATTACGCCACCGACTTTTCCTGATGATTGCCAGTGGGTGGCGGGGGGTTTTGAGGGGCTTGGGGGCGTTCTTTGCTAAGGCATAATTATGCCATTATGCAATTTTTACCACCCGATCCGCTTAAATGAATTGCAGCTGCTCCGCCATCAGCTGAAATGCGCTGCAACAAATCAAAGTGCGATTCTTTGAATGCCACGACGAAAACTTTTCGGCAATTATCCGCAGGAAAAGCGGAGAAAAACGAAGAAAATCGTAGCAAGTGTGGGGAAAAAGTTGGTTAAGCGAATTTAGTTAAATCAGAACTACTGCGAAGCTCTTAAGAAGATCCACATTTTCTTTCCCCAAGAAACATTTAAATAGAAGTTTTACAAATATATTTGGGCATTATAATGTAAATCATTTAAATCTTAAAAACAGATGAAATTGTCATACAAAAATAAAATGTAATCAATATTTCTGTTTACAAACTTCTTACTTAATTTAAGTATTCTTCTTCTAAAAACTGTTAGTACTAGGAACCATTAGGTGAATAAAGACGATGTATTAAAATAATGTGTGTTGTTCAGGTTAATGTCTTTTCAAACTGAAGACTTTCAAGATCTCAATTCCTAAGTCCCAATTTCATTTCGGGATTATTAACACCTATACAATGGGGCACAAATAAGTCCTCGCCAACACATATGGTTAACTAATCCTGCTCTTTTTCCTTCACTTTTCCCAGAAAACTTCTGGGACAACGAAGAAACCAAAACCAAAACTTTTGTTTCTAAAACTCGTGTTCCAAGTACCCCGCACAAAAGGGAAAATTCTGGGCGAAGATGGGGCCAGGTGTGTGTGAATTTTGAATTTGGAAAACTCCCCCTTTTCGTCCTTGTCTGGCAGACACCTGCTAGAGCTGTAGTAAGTATGCAGCGACTACTATATCCTAGCATATCCTGGAATTGAATGATTGAGGGTATATAGGTGCATTGGATGCGGGTTTATTGAATATTTGTAGCAAAAAACCATATTTTATACTTATAAACGAAAAATGTAATTTGTAGATATGTTGTAGACATATGTAGACATGTAGACATGTAGATATGTTGTAGACATTTTGTAGATATTTTGGTGAAATGAAATAAATGAATAGGTATTTGAGTAGCCCCGAAGACCCCTAAAAAAATCGAGCTTGTTCTTTGGTTGTTAGGTGTTAAAGCGGGCGAAAGTTGGAGGCCATGTAGACAAGGACGAATGGGGGTGGGAGTGAGGGAGGACGAAGGACGAAGGAGGCAGAAGGCAGGAAGCAGCTGCATGTGTCGCGTACGTGTGCGACAACAAAAGCAAAAACAACACTGCGAACAAGCGACAACAGTGTGACCAAATGTGCATGTGAGTGGATGTGCTCTGCGTAGGTGTGACTGTGTGCCTGTGTAAATCGCACATTTCAATTTGCATGTGTTAGCGACAAACTTTTGATAAGTGTTACTCGCATTACACAAAGGGAAGGAAAAGGAGAGCAGATCCACAAACTTATTGTCAAACACGAACAGGAACCATCACTCCCACACTCCCATACATATGCAAATTCAGTTGCCGTACACAAACACACATATCAATATTTTTCAGACACTACGTGCTCGGCGAATTTCACACACCTCGGGATCGATGGATAATGAAATTGCACATGGCATTGAGTATATTATGTCGAAAAATTTCAAATTATCTGCCAAATTGCTTTCGCTGCCGAGGCAATAAAAGAGAAATCGCGAAAGGACTGTAAACAAAAAGTTAAAGTCAAGGGTTGACCATATAAAGACTTGTTTATGGAACTGCGGGTTTTCAAAGGATATTGAGTACGGATATTCATAGAAATTAATTTAAATGTTCATAGATATTCAGTTTAAGTATTATTTTACTATTTTTACTATTTGAATATTTTTTATTTGTTTTCATTCTAATTCTTAGCAATTGCTAACAAATTGATAAATTGGTGGCCCAAAGCCCTCTTCGTTGGGCCAACATATGAGGTCACAGGCGGATGTGCTTCTGTTTTTCCCCACCCATTTTCCATTTTCCTCCGCTCGTTGAACGTTGATGAGTGCTCCGGTTATCTGGCATCCATATTCCCATGTTAACTGTCGCCTTTAGCGGCGAAAAGCTGGAAAAGTGGGCGGAGTGCGGGTCCTTACAGACTTATGAGCATATCCTGTGAATTGAAGAACGTCATCAGGGCAGACAAAAGGCAAAACAAATTGAGAGCACAGCATATGCTCTGCAACGCCCCTCTTAAAATACACAACAGTCTGTTGTCCATTTAGCTTTTTCTTACACAATATATCGGAATATATTCTTAAAACTTAAATAACTAAATAAAAAAAATATAAACAATATAAAAAATAAGGATTGTATATTTTTATAAGAAACAATTCCCATAATCATGAAAAAACTATCAAGTTAATAAAACTCTATTTAATCCAGAAAAAAAAAATTTTAAATATACGAAAGCAAGTTGTATTATAATTGTAATCCTGTGAAATCTATATATTAAAATACTTATTTTTTTTTTAATTTTAGCTGTTTTTCTCGAAAGCCTGACAACACTGTTGGCCACATTTTTAGGTGCACCATAAAAACTACACCCACCGACGTGTTATCTCTCGGCTGTGCGTCATTTCACAAGAAGAAGAAGAGCAGGCAGACCGCAACAAAACAAAATCTGACAATAAGTGTGAAAATGCCACCCCCTTTCCACTATTTTCCACTCCCCTCCCTGCCATGCAAAACTAAAAGAAAAATGTTTAAATATTTCCTGCTTTTTATTGTGGTTACAGTCGCCGCCCGTGCAAAATCAAAAGCTGAAGTGAAGCTGAAAAAGGGAAAAATAACAGCCACAATGAAGAAAGTGGCACAAAAAAAAAACCAGCAGAAAGCACAGGAAGTTGAAGAGTAAGGACCTCACCCAAAGGGTAGAATATCCGAATATCCTAAGTTTAAAGTTAAAAATTCAAATATAATTACAGAACATATATCAGATATTAGTAAATCTGAATAGAATTAAATAATTTATATTTAAAATGTTTAAAAACCAAACATATATTACATAAACTAAAACCAAAATGTTTGATTTTCTCAATAAATATTTAATTTAAAATTATTTTGTGTAAGCTAAAAGAAGTTGCAGTTTTTCCAGGGTATCTAAAATGTCATTTAACCACATATACATATATCTGCAACTGAACTATCAGTGGAACAAGAAGAAGAAATGGCAGAACAAACGGGAGCGAAGCGTAAAAAATAGCAACACTTTCCGTGTGTTTTGCTTTGTTGTGAACTACACCGAAAGAAACAGGTACTCAGGTACATGAAATACCTTCAAATGCAAAGATTGTTTCAATCAAATTTTAAATATCGGAATAAATGAAATAATATAGTAAATATTCAGTGAGTGGGTAAATATTTTGGAAATCACTTGCTAAAAATAAAAACTCATTTTTCAGTGCATTGCTGTCATCGTTTGCTGTTTACTTTTATTGTTGTTGCTGGCCGCGGCGGCGCTCGAAAAATATGAAAACTTTCGACAGGAAACAGGAAACTGATAAGGGCATTTTTGCGCCGTTGCCCCCGTTCGTCCCGTCTCTTTCTTTCACCACCCCCCTATATCTGTCTCTGTCTCTTTCTAACCCGCCCGTGTCATTTGCTTTTGGTGCTTTCAGCGCTTTTCTTCAACCGGCTTGCTCTCGGTCTTCTGCCCAGCGAACTTATTGTGCGAGATTTATTTCATAGCCCTCAGGTACAGTGAGGCCACGCAGTGTGGGATCACCCATGAGCCCTCAGCTACAGTTCTTTTGGGCTGCAATGTTTCAAAAATATATTTTATTAAAAACTGTTACAAATTTTTATTTTTCTTCTTTTTATCTAAGTTTGCAATTTCCTAGTGACTAAAAAAAACTTTTTTATTTTCATCAAGTCAAAAAAAGTCGTTTCTTTTTTATCAAAATATTTTTTATATAGAATATAGAATCCTTTGAGAGCAACAAGAAACTACTTTATTCAAATTACAAACAGACAAGTATTTAAATAAATAAATAAATAAAATTTCTAATATTATATTTAATATACCCTTGAAGTTACACATTTTTATTCTTTTTTCTTTAAAACTGTTTATATAGTGGAGTGTTTACTGTTTAACGCATGTGATATGTGGTTTCATGCAGCTTGTTTTTATGGAACCAACAGAACTGGGTGCTAAAATATTATCCCTTCGGCGGATCCTTCACTGTATCGTGTTAGTTGGCATCGTTAAGCTATGGCCACGCCCCCTGGTGACACCGCCTGACAATGTGTCTCTTCTCACCCCCTCCCTGTTTTCTTGTGGCCTGTCCCTTTTTTTCACTTTTCCCTTTGGGGACAGCTGTTGCAGCAATGTTGCAAGTTGCACAGTTTTATCAATTCCAGCGAGCTTTAAAAAAACGAGTAAAAGTTGCCAAAAAGGCACCTTCACTTAACAATAATTAACGAATCAATTCATAAATTAATTGTAATCATTACTTACTAAATTAGGTATATTTATAAATTCGTTGAAACCTTGGGGATATGCTTTTTACATTATTTTTGGATCGGGTTTCCTGGAGAGTTGCCTGAAAGGCTTCTACTTGGCCTACAATTTTGTCCTGAAGATCCTGCAGTTGTCCTTCTGTCCTCTTCATTCTCACCTCGAAGGAGTCGTGGAAAGAGGATTTCTGGTCGTCCAGCTTTTCCTCTACAGCCAGAAGAAGCTCCTTAAGTTGCTCCTTAACCGCCAGAAGTTGGCTATCTAGCTTTTCCTGAATGTCCGTCCAACTCGATTTGAAATCCCGATCGCTTGGCCTCCAGCCTGGATTGCACCGCCACGAGTTTGGTCTGGAATACCTGCTGTTCGCCCTGAATCCTGTTTTCGATCATCGGTTGCAGTCTGGTGAGGCAGAATTGAGCACACTGGTTCGGAGGATTGTTCAGTAAAAAAAGGAACCTCCATTAAACTGGGGATGTGCTAATGATCCATAAACATCCATGTTTATTATTTTTTTCTTGGCTTTTCTTTAACTAATTCCTTTTTACGTTTTACTCGAAAGTAAAGATTGACGCTCTCGATTATATCATTCTCTTTTATTATTTTTAGAAACAAGACTTTTTTTAAATGTTTAATTAGAAAATAAAGGTTTTCTAAACAAAAGGTTACCCAAAACACACAATACTAAAACCTTGAAGACAACCTTAATGAAATTCCCAAATTTCAGTTTTTTCCATTTAAATTTTAGCAGATTCCCTTTATTGAGATGTGTCAAAACCAAGGAAATTTGGCTTGAGGCCGGGGTATTCAACGCCCATCAGCGTTAAGATTTGCAGGCCTATTTAGCGGTCTTATCGGACTTAACCCATGATGGCCAAGGGGCTTACAGTTGAGGTGAATATTTTAAAGCTTAGCGTGGCAAAGCTAATTTAATTAAATAAGTCACCTGGCATCAGTTGCGCTAAGCCACGCGAAAAGTCATTCCATTTTTAGGGGGTTAAGGGTGTTAGGGGGTTAAAGACAAGGGGAGTATGCTTATTTACCAAGCACTTTTCAACATCGGCATGCCAATGGCCAATTGTCCTTTCTTCTCGCTTTCTTCGCTCGCTTTACCGCCCCCTTTAGGCTCCCTTTCTCCAGAGAATCCCCCCCTTTCGCCTCCTTTCGCCACCCCCCTGGCCACCTGTCCTTGCAACATAAAAACACGACCATGAATTAACGTTAAAACATGGCCAAAAAGGCAGGACAGCCTCTGTATCTGTATCTGTGTGTGTTGCAGAGCATCTGTGTATATGTGTGGCCGCAAACAAACACATAAAAATGGCCTGCTCCGTTCGAAGGACTCCGTATTCCGTATTACGTACTCCGGAGTCTCGCCAACCGGCGTGAAAATCATTTAATTTACAACACGAACACGCCGGGAAATGGGTGGAAAATGGTGGGAAAATCAGTGGGGAAATGTGGAAAATGGGAAGGGGAAGAAGTGGGCTAAAAGGACAACCAGTCGAGAGTTGGGCCTAACAATATGAAGTGAGTTTTCATTTAATGGACTGCAGGCGGTGAAAAGAGAGGGGGGTGGGGGGAAAAGCAGGTGCAGCAGCCGAGATAGTCGGGGAAAAAGAGGAAAATATGAGTGGGAAAACAGAAGAATAGTAGTGGGAAAGAGAGAGGAGAAGGGGTGTAACTAAAATGGAGCAAAAAGCGTGGGAGAAAGGAGTTCAAATCAGGAGCACAACTAGTGGACAGAATGGAAAAGCTAAGCCACGCTATGCGGTTAACTAACACTCCCGCAAAACAACCACACACGCACACAAGTAGTGCTGTTAACCCCTTAGTGCCCTCAACCCCCTTTTAAAAGCGAAAGTTGTTGGTTTTTCGCTATCAGCTGATGCCAGCGATTTATGCACTTTGCACAACCAACAAACAAATAAAGCTAATACCGCCAGGGAAGACCAACATTCCACCCATTTCCTAACAACAAAATTTAATCAACTTGTGTAGGGGATAATTAAAAATGAAGAATAATATCTAGTTTATAAGTTATTATAATTTTAAAAATATTCAGAATTCAAAGAAATATTTTATCATCTACATATAATACATTCAAATTGATTTAAACCAGTTTCATACGCCAAAATTGAATCAACATGTGTAGAGAATTAAGGAATAATGCTACGGAAGAATAATATCTAGTTTATAAATTAGTACAATTTTAAAAATATTACAAATTCAAAGACCTTTTTTATCAACGAAATACCTTGAAATTTATTTAACACATTTTCTTGAAGCAAAATTTAATCAAGATTAATGCAAAGGAAGAATAATTACTAAACTATTTTGTATTATAACTTTTAAAATAATAAAAATTATACGTTTTTTTTTTTATCCCAGAAAATTTATTTAAATTACCTATAAATATCTTTATTTTCACCTTCAAAAACTGTTGCACTTAAGCCGTGAAAGAAGGGCAGAAATGAAGCCGGAAAAAGGTAAACAGCAATCACTTGCTTAGGCAAACAGGAAAAGCTGACACTTAAGCGGATGATGCACAAGTCGCTTTTCCCCAAACCTAAGCCCCCCCCCCCCACCAGATTTCCCCCTCTGAGTTTTCCCCGAGTGTGTGTCTTAGTAAGCATTTATGTCAATATTTGTCTCAGGCATATCGCCAGCAGTTATCCCGCTTTTCCCTCGGCTTTCCCCGTTTTCGCACGCACGGCCAAATGTCAAACAAATCCAAAAGTAAGTTGCAAAAATAGGCGCCGGTATGAGCAGTCTGTGCAAATATTTTAACGTTTTTCTTTTCGTTTTCATTTTCACGACACGTTGAAAGGATTTACCCGAAAAAAAAAAGAATAACAAACAAATAAAGTGAAAATATCACAAGATGGACTGCTGATGTGTGTGGGTCAGTAGTGGACAGCTGGAAAAGCGGGGGAAATAGGGGGAAATAGGGGAAAAACAGGCCAATTCATCCTTGAATAAATATTTGCCAGGCGATGGATCCCGACAAAAAGGGAAGGGGTCATATGTGAACAAAGGCGTTGACGCGCTGTCATTGCTCTGCAAAGCTGATTCCCTGATTCCCAGCAGCACTGGGAGAAAATACTCACTTATTCATATTAAAAAATTTATTCATTTGTGCTATTATGGTGATTAAGAAGTTTATAGATAGTATTTTATCTCTTCTTATTTTTTGTTCATTAAAATTTTTTCATTTATTATATCTTTTTTTTTAATTCTGCTTTAATGATTTTTGAAGTGTTAAAATTTATTTCAGTGCACTGATTTTCGGCATTGCTCTTAGCTGCTCACCAAGCCCCCCTTCAGCCCCCTTCCCCAGCCGCCTACGCCACTGTGTAATATCAGGGATTCAATAAACACTTCAAACATAAACTTGACGATTTATTACAACTGAATGGGCAGGCGTCTGCTGGCAAGTGAAAATGTCTTTATATGCGAGCACTGCAAAAAAAGGGAGCAAATATAAATATAAAAATGAAAAAATATTAATTTTACATTTTAAATTGTAACATATTAAAATAAAATGTTTATTTATTAATTAACTGGATATTTAATGTGTGTTTTTCCTTCAAAACATCGATATTATCGAATCGATATTGTAAAAATATCGAAAATATCGATAATTTTTATTTTTTTTAGGCTACAATTATTATTATTGTTAGAGTGCCCCTTTTTTTTGCCGGTGCCCCTGTGAGGCTATATGCCATTGTGTGTGTTTGTCAATATGCCATGTGACAGTTTGCTGTGTGTCTGTCTACTAGTGGCAACGCGATGTTCATATACGCAATGAATTATTAATTCGTTGGCCCGGGTCCGGGTTGGCACTCTGGGCTTTGGAGCCCGTGTCCGTGTTGAATCGGTTGCGGAATGGGGAAGGGGAATACGATTCGCAATCGGAATCGGAGTCCCTGCACGTCGGCTGCGTCGGCATTTAACTGCTGACAAATGATAAATTTATTATTTACCAGCCAACGGCAAAGGGCGGGGATTCGGGCGAGCATTTGCTAGATTAAAATATGTTTTAATATTTGCTTTCGTTACACTCCGGCGGAGCCACGCACACAGCAGCTCCCCCCATCGCCCACAAAGCAGCCCACACGTGACATGGCAACCTTGGCCACCCACCCCACAGCACCACCCTCCCCACAGTCAGAAGCACCCACCGACGTCCTTGGAAACGCCTTGGAGTGCGATAATCACGCGCATTTGATTAATTACCCGTGTCGTCGTCGCTGCTTCTCGAGATTTTGAGACTCGTGACCAAATGACACTGAAGTTTAAAGGAATAATAATAATACAATAATATTCTAAAGAAAAATATAAATGTAAAATAAAATAAAATGCTAATTTAATGCTAATTTACAAGAATCTTCGAGAGAGAGAGAGTATTAAAAATAAAAAATAAATATTATTTCCACTTAATAGGTAATATTTTATAATCATAATTATAAAATAGTGTAATATTTATTTAGTACATTAAATAAAATATTTAAAAAAGTATACAAAGAAGAATATCGCCATTGGCTAAGAATTTTAAATAGTTTGGCAAGTTTTGCTATTCCTTAGGCTACCGAAGGAAGTAAAGTTATAATATTTCGCGCTAAAGAAACACTTTCACTTGAGTGTCATACAGGCCTAAACCCATCTGCGAACCACACTTAATTCTCAAGTTCAACAAGACGCTGTAAGTTTTCTTATCGTCGACACGAGTGCCGCGAAAAGTTGCAACTTTTGAGCTAGCGTTAATCGCCGCAGTGGCCGCCCCTGCCCCTTGACCCCTGGGACTTTCCCCCGTAGCTTCAAGAGCGCAGAAAACCAGACACTTGGCGGTACGTGTCCAACTGTGAGTCCGACCGCTTAACGCGCTCCTTAATTGTCACTCTCCCACCGGCAGGATAACTCCTTGTCAAATCACTCAGAGTACTTTGAGCTACAGCCAGGGGAATGTTTTGGGCAGTGGGAGATTTTCCAAGGTGAAAGAAGCATTTTTTCTTAGATTTGTGTAACATAAATACCAGAAAATACTATTTTTTAGTATTTTGATGATTATGATGATTAAACTCTCATGTTCTTAAATCGAAAATAAAAAGAAAACCCACGAGAACCAGATGCCAAAATGAACAAACGTAATCAGAGCAGAGCAAACGAAATCAAACAAATGTTCGAATCAGCAAACAAAAAGGGGCCAAATGTTATCATAAAACGATTTTCTCACTTAAAGAAGAAAACTCGAGCAACTCGAATGGGGGGACAGGGAAAACTTAAGTTATTGCAAATCAATTTGGGGGTCCGGCTTGTTCCGGGGCTCCTTGAAGTTGGTAGCAGCAGCTGTGCCGCTGCAGAAGAGGTCCTTTTTTTGGATGGAGCGAGGCCCCGAAGCCTAGACAGAAGAGCCTGCGACCCCGTTATTATTTTCCCCTTGCTGGCGCAGCCATAAAGCACATTTTATTGAGTTGTCGAACTTAAGTACCAACAGCAACAAGAAGCAGCGTAAAAAATGCTGCTGCTGCTGCTGGCGAAATAAGAGCAACTAAAGTAATGGGGCAGGAGTGGTCTGGTATTTTGGGTACGCATGTGGTTCGGTGCCCTTTCTTCGATCCCTCTGTTCTTGCCCTTCTACGGGGTACTTGACTCTTTCTTGGGATTACGGGTTTAAATTTAATATATAAATGGAAATTAATTGAAGAATTTGAATGATCTTGAAAATAAACATATTACAATAAAATAACTCAATAAATGAACTTGATATATTTAATATTAGTGGATTTATGGAATTGTAAAATATACTTTTTCATTTTTTGGTTACTAAAAATATTTATTTAAAGCTTTTGTTTAAAGAGCAGGCTTTTGTTTTCTTTTTAACATCTTAAATAAATTTAACATATTGGTAAAATTAAATATAATTAATATAAAAACTAACACTTATGCTCTATAAATTCGTACTGTTATTTAAACCCTACATTTATTCTTCCTTTTTTATTTTTTGGAATAGAGTATCTGGAAATTCCTTTCATTTCAAAATACCTATTGTTGTTTCCCCATTTGCTTTTGGCAATGTAGGGCAATGTGGCGCATAGACGGCTCAATAATATGCCAGTTCCAGTAATGGGTCCCTCTGCCACCCACCCCTCTCCCTCCCCCTTCCACCAAATTGCAGCACACAGACACCCACGCAGACAAAGGCGGTTGGCAACATTTTGGCAACACGCACACAAAACACACACACATTGGCCTGTCGATAAGTGTTTGTGTTTTGCACCGCAAAAAAACACAAGTCGGTTGTAAACAAAACAACTTTAAACTTATAAAAATAAATTTATTTAAAGATAATACAAAAACTTTCCCTTAAATGGTGAAAATGATTTTGAAATATTTCTTTCTACTTAACAAAATTAAAATGCAAATCACAAAACTTACATTAAAGATTAGATTAGAATTATTTACAAAATAGTTTGATACCAAATGAAAAATAAATTAAAGTTAATCTGCCAATTAATTTAAACAATGAGTTAATTTCTCTCAGTGTGTATTTTTTCTCAGTCGGAAGCGTAATCGTTTACAGCTGCTCGAATGCGCAAATAATTCGAATGGAATGTGGCCTCGAATGTTTGTACTCCAAAAACCTATGCAATGCCACGTATCACACTGTGCAAGGTGAACTAAAAAATAAAAAAATGTTTTAGTATTACTAATAAACCACTAAATTAAAAATATATGGAAAAGGCATAATATTTTATAAGTTACTCTCACAGTAAATGTATTAATTGGTGTAAATTCTAAGAATGTTCAAAATTATTTGTTAACTTAAGCATTGTTTATTGAAAAAAATTTTCATTTCATTTGTTTATTATAATATTATAATTATTATAATATAAAAATAATAATTTTTCATACATAACATTTAATTCTAACATTATTATTTAGTAAATATTAAAACACTGTGCGCCTGAGTGTGTCTGCATTCCGCTTATTAGTACACAACCAAACATACATTGAGATTGTATTTGTCCTTTTTGTTTCTTAGAAAAAAACATACGCATTGCTCGTCATAAATGACTGAAGGAGACTTTTTTTGGAGAGGGAAGAAAAATTGGCAAAAATTAAAGGACCTTTCGATACCAATGTTTAAGGTTAATTTATAAATTCTTTCTAAAATTTCATTATTTAACCATTTCTTT
This sequence comes from Drosophila lutescens, assembly GCA_037075285.1. NCBI lineage: Eukaryota > Metazoa > Arthropoda > Insecta > Diptera > Drosophilidae > Drosophila > Drosophila lutescens. Next base: position 279,347 of record JBAMCF010001034.1, read on the forward strand.
ATCTAGTACTATATTTATGCTAATTTAAAATGACAACCCTTTTTTATTTATAAATTCCAATAACATATGAGTAATATTCAGAAAAATATTTGTGTATCTTTGTTAAATTTATTAAAATAAAAATTGAATTATTTTAAATTTAATAGTATAAATATAATTTCGCTTCAATATTTCGCTCAGTGATCGACAGCTTGGCCGTGCCACATTCACCCGAATTTACCAGAATCGAGGGCGCGAACTCGCCCCCTCATCGAGCTATTATTTGATCATATTTAAAAAGGAATTTTCGGTGCTTTCATATTTTGTTTTTATTTTTTCTTTGCAGGACCGCCGTTTGTTACTGCTTGAGCCATCAATAATTCACTTTCGCTTAAGAGCCAATTAGGGGGAGTCGGCACATGTGGCCCATGGATTCCCCCTTTTCGGGCTCGTAAATTTGACAGTTTATTAATTACAGCTGCAATTACGAGTCCTGTGATATCAGTGCAGCTTAAAACCGCCAGCAGTTAGGTTAAGTCACCGGAGTTTTGGCCCCAAACTTTGCGTTTACCTTTTGTCCGAAACAATTATGAAGAGTCCTTGCGCAAAGGACGAGTCCTCATCTACTGAAAACGCGATACGCTTGTTGGACTTTGTCAGCAGCGCGATTAAAAAGGCAAACAAAGAAAGTTTTCTTCGCCAAACTTTAACGCGAAAAAGTGGTAAAAAGGGAGTTCACTTTGCAACTTGCGTTTCTCAATGTAAGATTATTCAAGGATTTTTAAAAATACATTTAAAGCTTTAGAAGATTGTAAAAACAACTAAGTAATTTTTAGAATATCATTAGACACATTTTTACAATTTCATAAAATATTATTGACTCAATTAACGGTAAACAAAAAGTCAAGAAATTATTTTTTTTTAATCGCTTAACTCTAGTTCCTCTAAAAAGAATGGCGTCACATTTCCACTGACACTATTAACCAGTCCCCAGCTATCGGAGTTTTTCGTCGAGGGGTCAGAGGTCACCCCTTGCCGGCGATTAACAAATCCCTTCTCCCCCAAATCCCACCACAAAATAAAAGAAAACAATCCAGAAAATGCGTAATGAGCTGCGAAACGCGTCCGGCATCAGACATCAGGATATATACAAGTACTTCCGGACATCGTACATCTGATATCGGAGTGTTATCCCTCGCCCAGCACTCAAATTCAATTGCCAGCGATTTTAGTATTCATCAAGCGTTTTACAACTATTTTTCTTAACGCATTTTATTGGCGCTTGGGGGGCTGGAAGTCACTCGGGGGAGTGGTTGAGGATGGGATGTGGGTCCTTGTGGGTTCACCACCACGTAGCCTATTTAAAATGACACGCCCGACCATCTAAGGGTCAGCCCTTCTTACCCTCTAATTGCAGGGTGGCTTTTGATATTTAGAAATTCCAAAAATCTCAAAATACTTCAAGAAAACAAAATAAAATGTTTAGACTTTTCAGGAGAATATTAGATAGATAAGATTAATTAATTTCTTATAAAAAGCATTAAAATTATAGGATAGATAGATTTTTGAAACAAAAATGTTTATGTTAATGCGATAAATATAAAAAAATTAATCTCAATAAAAGTTAAGAAAAATAATAAAAATATAATAAATCCGTATAATTGTGACGTTGAAGCGATAAATAGAAAAAAATTACATCAATATAAATTTGGGGGAAAAAAATAAAAAACATATAAAAAGCGATAAGTATAATAAAAAATAATATAAATTTGGAAAAAATAATACAAATATAATAATTGTAAAACCCCATCGATAAGAATTATAGATAAAATAAAGAGGTATCTCTGCGTCGATTTAGCTAACTTAAATTTAAACAAGGGCTATTTGTTATTGCTTGCCCCACCTTCTCCCCCGCTTTTCCCTTGACCATTGTCATATTGAAACCGCAGTGACGAGAGAAAATCGCGGGATGGGTGACGAAAATAAGAGGGAGCGATTGGGCTGTTGGCAAGGCCGTGGATGGCATTTTCTATTAAAAGCTATGAAATATAACAGAAACTCCCAAAGACTTTATAATCTGCCTCTTTTTTTCGGGGTTATTGTTATTGGGAAAAGGCTACAGACTGGCTGACGGTCAATAAGGAGCACGCTCTTGGAATTCCCAAAATATTTTCACAATGAAAACTGTTAAAAATTGTGTCCCAAAAATTGTGTGTATTTGCATCAGCCGCAAGAATTTCCCCTCCTCCAAATTGTCGGTGTGCGTGTGCATAATTCTGGGCGGAACTGTTCCCTTTTTTCCCCTGTTTTTCTTTATCACAAAGTCGAGGCGACGTGTTTGTCATAACTAAAATGGATACAAATTAGGGTAAATGCAAACAATAACAAATTGATAATTCGCTTTCCTTTCCTTCTGTTTTTCTTGTTTTTTTGAGACTACAACAAAAAGCATTATCCAAATGAAAATACATAAAGTGCATGGCTTTAAGGCTCGCATGGCGGGAATTTTCCTGGTCAGTTGTCGCCAAGTGTCAACCGGCATTTCAAGCGATTTAATGGCAGTAACGAAAAAGGGAAAATCAGCTAAAAGAAAAGTAGGAAAATAAAATAGAGGGGTTGCATTAGAAAATATAGAAAACAGCTGCAGTGAAACTTCATGTACTAAGAATTATTTATTAATTAGTTTTACTTCATTTTTAATTAAATAAAATTTGGAAGAAATATGTTTAAAGTTTAAAACATAAACTTGTACTTTAACATTTTTCTAAAATCACTTAAATCCGTAGTTGGTAAGGTGGTTTTCCTTTAGGCATAAAGTCAAAAAAGTGGTTAAAAATCAACTTTGAAAAATACTTTAAAATACTAAAAAATGACTTTTTTGTCCATATGAATATGTATTGTCCTGAAAAATTATCCAAGGATACTTAAATTGCTTAGCTTAGTTGCGAAACTATCTAACTAAATTCAAATAGTAAAATTGAAATAATAATAATAGTTGGAACCAGCTTTTAAATAAAGTTTCTCAACTGACCATTCTGCCAGGCTTCACTGTACCATTTATACTTCCGCAAATGCATTCGGTGCCTGTCGCTCCTCTCAGACTCACAAAAACCGGTGAGCGAAATAATTTTGCTTAATTCAATGCAAAGGAATTACTGGGTGGGGATTTCCCAACTTGGAGTGGCGGAAAAGTGCGGAAGGGAAAAGGACGGGAAAAGGGGGAGTGAAGATGCCGCCGCCTTCCTGTGACGCAATTAGTGCAACATTGTTGACATTGTTTTTTGTTTATCCTGCGCTTTTTTTGCCACCCTTCCTTTCAGTTTTTGCATTTTTCTTCCTGTTTGGGTGTTGTGGCTGCAACATGCCAATGCCACGGGTCAAAGGGCAAGTTTAAGTCGACTTTAAAGTGGTTTTGGGTTCTTTTCAATTTAGTCAACCCCTTTTCTCTGGGAATTTTCCACTGCGGATAGGGAGGGAGCTAAGTGTTGCAATCGGATCTGCTTTGTATTTTTTGCTCTTCTGAAAAGGGTTATATCTATATATTTTGGTATTGTAACCTTTAGGCTATTTCAACTTTATTTTCATAACATGTTGCTTAATTTTTGTTATTCTTCTTCTTTCATTTTTCAATATTTTTCCACTCGTTCCATTCTGTTTTCAATCATTTCGTTTCTGTTTTACTCCACTCATGTTTCATTCGTTTCCTTTGATTTCCACCCATTCAAGTTTTCTGATCCACTTGATTTGTGATTCGTATTTAACTGATCCCTCGTTCCCTAGTGCTTTCCTTACATTCCCCCCTTCTCATCCACTTGACTGTACTTCTTTCCCACTTTCCCGTTTCAGAGTGTCGAGAACGCTTAGCTGATGAAGCCATTGTATGCGAACTCAGGCCAACTCAGCGCCCCCATTCCATTCTCACCCATTCCGCTCCGTTCCCAGCCATTCCGCGCACTCGAAGGACCCTTCAGATGATTCCACTTTAAGGACAAATCACGCGTGAAATGAGCCAAGCTTTAAAATTTGAATTTCGTTGCCACACTCGCTCCATACTTTTCCATTTTGTTGCTGGAGTTTTATTCATGCATACGGAAAAACAGGCAGCTGGAAAAAGTATCGAGTTTTCTTTTGGCCATGTGGCCAAGGGGAGGGGGGAAAATTGGGGGGCCAGCTGCAGGGCTAGAAAGCAATCAGAAACAACAAAAGAACGGGCCAAGAACTTTGAACTGGAATTTATAAATTCCGAGGCGGAAAGGTTAATGGAGGTTGGGGGCGCAAAAAGACAAGGAATAACAACAAATCAATCAGGTAAAATACTAAGATCTCGAGTTTGGAGATTTAAAAAGGGGTTTTAAAGAAGAATTTAATTTTTTTTTAGAAAATAGCGATCACTGGAAGGGGGTTTCCCCCCCCGCCAGCGCGCCTCACAGTTTGTTATTCTTGATTTGTTTATTTTTTTTTGGATTTTTTGCTTGTTTTGTTTGGATTCGTAGAATGTATCTTCAATAGACGTATCTTCAACTTTTCTGTCTCCATAGACAACATTGCCGTAGTAGGTCCCAGTGTGGACAACCGTACATAGACGTAGTAACATTGTAAGCTCGTAATCGTGTGGATGTACGGCTCCTCAATCTTCAGGTGCAGCTCGGTCCGCTCGTGCTAGCTTTCCTCGCATCGTTTCTTCAACTTTGTTTTGTCTCCGGATAAACCCTTCTGAGTTAGGCGTTTTCCTTCCGACCGTAAGTGTTTGATTTCTCAACAGTTTCATAACTTTTTCATAAGCTTTGTTTGTGTTTGCGTACCCTCATTAGTACCATAACCATTTTCTTCAATTTTTGTTGCCACAATTAGTGAGGAACGTGGCCAACCCTTGATCAACTGTGAGGCGCTCGACCGCCGAGAAACACTGCTGCAAAAGCGCTATTTATACACACCACGCGCGGAAAAGGCACTTGGGAATTATAAAGACCCGAGACGGAGGCAAAAATAAAATAAACGACAGAGCACAGCCCATATAGTCAGTTGAGAGCAAAAAAAAGTCGTCGAAGAGAGGCATGCGGAAGTCTGCATACCCTTACCAAAATACAATAGCATAGGTAAACGAAATAGATGCATGTAAAATTGCTGTACTAATAATACCAATAAATTATTATATACATATGAATATTGTTTATAGGCAAATTTTATAACTGAAATGGTTCATACCCAATTTAAAGACAGGAGGTCCAAAAACATATGCCCTAAAATAAATGAACACTGCATTTTATGTTTTTTGAAATATTTTGAAACTTGAAAGCTCATAATGATATATTATATTTAAGATTTATTATAGTTTGTAATACTAATTAATAGTTTTGAAATGTTTTTATTAAAAAGTTATTATTTCAAACTTATATCAACAGGTTCCCATGAGTTTTGGAATATTTATTTAAAATTCCTTTAGGTCTCTATACAATATTCTCCGCAATTATAAGGGTATGTTTACAAAACCCGCGAGAGAACGAAAGGGAGCGAACCAGAAGAGAGAGCGCGCATGAGGGAGTGCGAAAGAGAGGAAAGGTTCCAGCCCAGCAGGAAAGTGGGAAAGAGAAGATAAACGGGAGAGTGAGTAACGAGTTTTGCGACTGAGATCATATCGTATATGTAAGTAGCTGCAATTGTTTTGCACTTTTGTTGCGCTTCTATTTTCGACTGCTCGCGATCGACAAACAAACAGCTAAATGTGCATATGTGTGTACAAACATACGATGCAGCGATCGCTATATTTATTTCTTTTCAATTTACATTTCACACATTTTCCATTTAGCTTTTAAATAACATTAAAAATGGAATTTTATATGTGTATCTTACATGTTAGTACTTACTAAAACCAAAGGTATTTTTCAATCATGTTTATTGACTTTAATTTAAGCATTAAAAATTTAATAAAATACGAGTTCATTAATCAAAACAAATTTAAAAATCCCAAAAAAATGTTATTGCTTACTAATTTTTGCAAACATATTTATAATCAAATGGATTAAATTATTAAAGATTTATTAAAGTGATTTTATTTATAACATTACCTAATTTTACCTCAAGGGATTAAAGTATAATTCAAAAGAAAATACAGAAATAATAGCTTAACAAATATGAATACATTAAATATTAATAAACAATAAGAGCAATAGCAAAAACTTCTTCCCAGAGTTCATCTTTAAAATATTCCACATGCTGGAGATAATTTAATGAGGGACTGATCAATAACCATATCAACTCCAGTCGAACTTCCGCCAAGTTCTGGGTGTTAGATAAAAAACCCAACCCGATTTTCGGGGGTTTCCAGGAACCGGAGGCCTTGACCAGTTGGACAAAACCGCAGGGGCGATCGAAAGGGAAAGTTGTGGTCCGAGTCCAACAAGCGTTTTTAATTGATTTCCCAACTAGAACTCGAACTTTCCCCACACACACACGGAGGTCTGAAAAGTTTACAATAATTTTTGAACATTCAATGGCCGCAGCTAAAAACGCCAAAAACTATTGGAAAATGCGGAAGCGGGGGAGGGGAGGGGTTTGAAAGGGGGGCGACTGCCAAGGGGTCAAGGGGTTACTGTCCGGGTTTTCAATCCACAACTGAGACCCGGCCAAAAGCGATGACAAAACGGAAAATTCGGCCAAATCGTTGGGGGTGAGGGAAAACTTTTGCCCAGCGATTCTGTCTGTTGGCATATTTTGAAAAGCAGTTTTCCAAAATGCACACACTCACACACACACATGGTCCAAGCGGGGAGTTCAAAGTTCAACGCATGATTGTGAAAATGGAATGGCCAAAGTTGCTAGAAAAGTTGAAACTAAAAAAAGTGGGGAAATTCGCCTTTTCATTTGACTTTTTTTATTTACATTTTCTTTCTGCGGCTGAAATGTTTCTGTCACTACTTTTTTTGCATAATTTCCGGTTCCCTCGTCCATTTTCCTCGTGGGCTTGTTGTCATTTTCGATGACAGCTGCCTTTTGTCCACTGTGCGTTGACCAAAACCACCCACTGTCAATTCAAATGTGGCCTCGCAAATACATACAGAGAGATATATATATCTATATAGACATGTGCTAGCTGTGCACAGCTGTGTGCGAATCATTTTAATTTCATATCTGAACGCCAAAGTTCCTAATTGAAATGGCTGTTGAAAGGGAAGTTGGGCAAAAAAGAAAGTTTAAAGGGCCAACTATCAAAAGACGGAGGGAAATGTATGGCTAGGAATGCGCGATAGAAAAGATTTTACAGAATTATAGTAATAAAATATAAATATTAAATATTAAAAGAATTACCAACGACTTAAGTCGTTATGAAATTGCCATTAAATTTGGACCTTTAAAAATGATGATCAAAACAAAAAGTATTTTATATATAAATAAATATTACATTGCAAATTATGCAAAGGGTTGAACAAAGATTTCAGGTTATGTCAAATAAGTAACTAAATCTCTAAGCTTGAACGTTCTCAAAAATCTAAGATGATAAATTAATAAAATTGCCGAAATGCACATCTGAATAAAATAAAGTTCTTAATTTAACTGAAAAGTGGCTATCGAAAGGCGAATATTCCAAGCTCTAAATTTGGGTCAGCAAACCCACAAAAATCAGATCAAATAATCGCTGAAGTGCCAAGAAATTACCAAAAGTCAAAGGCAAAAAGCCCTTTCGACAAAAAAGAAACGAAGAAAAACGGCAAGTATTTAATTTCAATTACAGACATGACAAAATGCTGTCGCTTAACCCTCGACACCCCCTTGATCCACCGGTTAACCCAGTCCGCTCGCATTAGCCACTCTTAACCCAATGCCAGTCCACTTAACCCATCAATCCTCATCCTAGAGTCCCCATACTCATCGCAGTGGACCACTGGAGGAGTTCGAAAACTGGAAATACCTCAAGCAATCAATGGACCTGCTTCCCTCTCACTCTCCGTCTCTCTCCAACCACTCGTCCCCTCTCTTTCGCTGCGCCATGCTGCCATCTCTTTCGCCGCAATCAACATAAAACAAAGACGAAGGCAACTGTATAAAAATTAAGCTCAATTACCAGAAATTTACAACATCAATAAAATAACTGAAGAGTGCTCAACACAAAATCACCGCACACATACACACAGCATGTGCTTCCCCCCCCCTGTGTGTGTGTGTGAGGGGGGCGGTGGGTGGCGAGTGGAGTGGGCGTGGCACGGGAGAACGTAGCAAACTCATCACCGGATGCTGACATATTGAAACACGTACCGACAACATGCTACACCAAAATTATAGTCACTTCCTTGATTTTGATTTCAAGTACTGTGGGGGGGAGGGGGTATTTTCCGGAGGGTGGCGAGGGGAGGGGGGTACGAAATTGAAGGTTTACGGGGTGTATTGGGGGGAGTGGTAGGTGATCTGGGTCCTTGTCGAGAACCCCCTTCCCACACAAAGAAAAAAAAGCAAATACCAAAACGAATTTTTTAGGTAGGTTACGTTACGATATCGATTGTAATTAGGATCGAATATTCGAATATTCAACATGAAAGAGTTCTTTTTACGATATATCTTAGGAAAAATTACGTTACGATATGGATTGTAATTAGGATCGGTAAAAGATTTGTAATATTCAAATATTCAAAATGAAAGTGTTATTTTTACGGATACTTAAAGATTTAATCTTAAGAAAAATTAAATTTTTTTAATTACCTTAAAATATTATTAAATATTTTTTTAATAAAAAACAAATCAGTTCAAAGCCCAATATTAAGAACTATTTTTTTCAGTGCACTGCCGCCCACCTCCCGTAAGCGGACCGTAAGTGTTGCAAAATATGTTGACTCAACTCATAACAAGCCCAAAAACTGAACGTAACTGAGAACGTGGCTGTGATGGGGGACCGGGAAAACGGAAAAGTGGAAAAGTGGGCGGGGCGTGGGGAATGGCTGGTGCCACCCGACGACAACAAAAAAAGTGGGAAAAGTGTGAGTAACGCGGGGCGGGGGGATGGGCGAAAGCGAGAGCGAACATCAGTTGAGGATTTCCTAATGAGTGCTTCATGAATGAATTTCAGCCACAGAATACTAATTCGATGGAAAATTCATTTTTCCACACGATTGGCAATTAAAAGAGATTTTCTACCACACAGACACACAGGGGCGCAGGGAAAAGGGGGCGTGGCAGGGAGACACATATAGCTTTGTCTAGTCATCGAGCGAATTGACAGGCGAACGAAGCGAAGCGAACGGACCAAAAACGTCCAATGGAGATACTCGAAAAATAGACAAAAAAATAGTTTGAAAAATAAGGGCTATTTATAGAAAATTATTGAATTATTAAAAAAAATATGTACATAAATATAAATTTGTTTTTAAATATGTGATATATTTACTTAAATGAAAAAAGAAAAACGATTTCAAACGTATTTAAAATATGCCTAAAAGTATGCAGATAAAATGTTGTACGAAAGTATTTCAGGACTTTTTGAACTTAATATCTCGCAAATAACCCTGATTTGATTTAATTTATTATTTTTCCAGATATTATTAAGAAATTCTTTACATTTTATGGATATTTTCAAGCCAAATGGAAATTTGGAAGTGTCTAGATGCGCAACTCTATTTGCGAGTTGCATGTTGCTAGGCGGTGGAAAGTCGTGAGTTGGGTGTCGGTTCGATTGACTGGACTGCTTCTGCTTCTGCTGGTTAGCGTTGTTAGGGCTTGCTGTCCTCCCTCCCCTGCCACCTCCCCCGCTTTCCCACCCACCCACTTCCCATTTCCCGACCTGCGTGTGTGTCTGTGTGATGACTTATGCTGTGCGAAAGCCAACTTGTCAATGTGAGACGGCAGTGAAGCAAGCAGTCGACAAGCGTTGACGTATTTGACAAACACACAGCAAAAGGTTCAGAGAGGGTCAGGGGGAGGTCAGGGGTCAGGGGTGGCGGTGAAAGGGGTAACGGGTGAACGGGTGAAAGGGCATTTGTCACCTCATTGCAAGGCTGCAACTTGTGGCGACGAACGAAGCGAGGCTAATTACTTTAATTGGTTGTTGCTGTCCCGCTTTAAAGGGCCATTGAAATTGAAATTGCAACTGTGAAAATGAACACGGTAAGAAATTGGGCAGCCTGAGGACTAATAAAATATAAAATATATTTGAATTGCATGAAATATTCATTTAAATATAGGGGTGCCGCAGAAATATCTAGGTTTCTGAAATCCCTCTAAAATGTCAAAATATGTGCCTAAAAGTATGCAGCGAATAAAGGATTCATATCACTTTTGGGTTGAAAATATTGTGTTGCATACTTTTAGACACCTATTTCGTTGCACCCAAAAAATAAGCACTTGTACAAAAAATGCGAATTGTTAACAATAAGTATACAACATTTTGCCTGTGAAAAATATAGAACAGGGGGTGTGCAAGGTGGCAATCAGCTCGAACAGCACGAACCATTTCGAACAGAAAAGTTTGCGTTGGAAAATCTAATAATGCCTCCAGAATGCCAACTACTTAAAAAGTGCACGACAAACGCATAAAAACAATAAATTGCGCAAAAAGCCGGGTTGCGGGGAATTCCCTTTCAATTTGAGTTAAATAAAATGCGACACAGAGCGAGCGAGATGGCGATGGAAGGAGGGAGGGAGAGGCAGATAGAAGCAGAACCGCAGAGGGCGACTACGAGTATAATAAAGAAGTTTTCTCGGTTGGCCCCTAAAAATCCACCATCCCCCATCACCATCCTGCCCCCGAAAAAGCTTGCTACTTATTGCACAAAACACAATTTGACAGCTGCAGCCAAAGGGAAAGCGGAAAAGCGAGGAGGAGGAGTAGGAAAGGAAAATGCAGCAGCGATAGCGATAGAAAAGCAGAATTGCGGCATCGCATTAACTGAAATCGATACAAAACAGCCGCTTCAATGATTTTCTACTTACGCCAATGACAATTCACAAGGAAATGCAAGGGAAAACTATGGAAAGTACAGTAAAAACAAGAGAGAACGCTATAGTCGGGTGCCCCGACAATCAGATACCCGTTACTCAGGTAAAGGGAGTGCGAGGGAGATCGAGATAGAAACTTTGAACACGCATAACTTTTTAACGAATGGTCCGATTTGAAAAATTTCTTCTACATTTCGATAGGTATTGATAAACACAATAAAACTGCATTTTTACTTTTCCGAAATATTGAAATTTTTAAAATCGTATATAAGCGATTGTGGGCGTTAGACGCCCCCTCTAACGCCCACAATCGCTTATATACGAAACAAACTTGCGCTGCGTAGGAACTCCTAGAATCTGTATGCAAAATGCCAATCTTCTAGCTTTTATAGTTTCCGAGATCTCAGCGTTCATACGGACAGACGGACAGACAGACAGACAGACAGACGGACAGACGGACAGACGGACATGGCTAGATCGACTCGGCTAGTGATCCTGATCAAGAATATATATACTTTATGGGGTCGGAAACGCTTCCTTCTAGCTGTTACATACTTTTGCACGAATACAATATACCCTTTTACTCTACGAGTAACGGGTATAAAAATATAGATGGAACAGCCATAAATATATCATGTTATTATCATATTATTGTCATATTATTATTATATTATTATCATATTATTATCATATTATTATCATATTATTATCATATTATCTATAATTAAATTACAAAAATTTTAAACAACATTTTTCTATAATATAAAAAATATGATATAGGGAATTTGTTTTGAATTTTTGTATCCTATAACTTACAATTTTTGGGAAGAGAAATCTATTTCACCCAATTATAACTTAAGCTTCACTCAGAGTCTCAGAAGCATAAAACCCCAAAAAAATCCACCCTCACATATCCTCCAATATGATATCGCCCAATAATTTAAATATTTTGTTCGTCTTTTACCATCGATTTTGGAACCCTCATCTAACCTTGAGATTGTTTTTCTTTTTGCCAAGTGTTAAGCTTTAAGTTTCCCCGTCATAAAAATATTTATTAAGCCAGAGACATCTGCTGTTGTTTCAGCTATTAAATAAATCACTTGCACAAAAATTCAGGGAACTTCTTTAAGCAGTGCAGTGCCATTTTTGGCCTGGAATTTCTGCTGGAAAAATCTCCCAAGACAACTGCAGCCGGAAATAACTTAACTCAATTACGCTTAATTATTTCCTACTTCGGAAGGAATTTCTTCTTTCCTTCTAGTTGTCCTTTTGGCGTGTCCTTAAGTCTCTGTCCGCCGTCTTTTCCGTACGGACAATAAAACTTTCGTTTCGTTTAGTTTTTCCTATGTTACAAGAGCAGAATCACCAAGAAAAAAAATATAAGAAAAAGAAAGGAAGAAAGGTCCTTACACATGTGACCCCATCGTCCATGGGCGGGGGCTTTCGAGGGGGTAGGTGTCGAGGAAAGCCCACTTCTGATGATTATTATTCACTTGGGCATTTTTACGAGCTGCTTTAGACAAAAAGTTCGCCTCGAACTATGCCAAATGTCTAGGGGGACTTTCCCCCGAACCCGTTCCTTGATTTTTCTCGTTTTCTATCTGTACTTCAGTACACCCTGGAAAACTTGTTAGGTGTTTCTGGATAAGAGCTTGGAAAATGTTTTGGAAAATTTAAATACAGAAATGCAATTAAAACTAATAAACAATACTAAATCCAAAATTTATTTTAAATTAAAATTAGCATTAATTTTCCAGGATATATCCAACTTCTGTATACTTTTTCCTAAACACTGTCCTTATGCTCAACTCTAAAAATCCCACGTCGTCTGTGTATTTTTATGAGCACAGCTGCCGCTTCCTCTTCTTCGGATATGGATATGGGATATGGGCTGTCCTCTCGTTCTGCCTGTTTTAACCCCCCGTCATTCGCACCCCCGTTTAACCCCTGTGCGCCAACCATTTTAGAGCCTTGAGAATTACAAATCAGACGAATGCCGCCGTTGCTACCTATAAAAAGTGCTAATAAGTATGTGTGTTTTATTGTAGCAGACTTTATTGCCACGTTAGTTGTCCCGATGTCCTTTGTCCTTAGTCCCCCAACCATTTTGCAGATCCCCCCGTCTATATCTCTTGTTCTGCTGACATTTTGATGCTGCTGCGCCTCAGCTTATTTGAATGGAATGTGTGATATATGCATGAATGTGGAGGACAGTGGAAGGGTCGGAGGGGAACAAGATTTAGGAACCACCCGGTATGGGAATAGTATGTCTATAGGGATCTCGTTGGTGATAAACTGTTAAAAGATGTGTGTACCTTAGCATTTGATTTAATGAAAAGAAGTAATTATATATTCCAATATTTGAATGAAGAAATGACAAACGCTAAGCCAACTATGGTATATTTATATTTGTATACGAAAACATTAAAGCATTTTATTGGACACGCAGAGACGAAATTACAGGACCTGCGAGAACAGTTCACAGAAGTCCGAAAAGGAAGTTGTGCAGCTCCCCGAAAGTTATGCATCCCAAGGAAGGTTTAAATATCAAAGGGAAGCAGATGATAATTTCCCTCAATAAAGTTCTGGCCGGGAAAAGTTTGCTCAGACGGCAGGGGCAGCAGAGGAGGGGGTCAAAGGTTACGGCCAGGACAACAGCAACAACAAGAGCAAATGCTTGCACTCAACGACAACGATGATAACGATGATGATGATAATATTTATAGGGCTCCTCAAGGACACTCGACTGGGGAACTGGCGGGGGCACTTATGAGCCACAAAAATTACCCCAGTGGCTAGTTGGTATTTTTCACAACTTGGCCACAATTTGTGCTTTAATTTGGCCAACGAAAGAGTCAAACTTTTTGTGGAATAACAAAGGCGAAAATATGCCCCAGGGAATTTCGGGGGCAGGGATTTCGCCCGCCCAGTTCCCAGTTCCTTGCCACAAATATTGCCGCTCATCATTTTTATTTGTTTGCCTTCGCCACCTCCTGAAAACCACTCAAGGGTATTTTGTGGGGTATTTTTATTTATTTTCCTTTCTTTTTTTTTGTTGGCCTCTCACAGCGCGAACCAAAAACGGAACTTTGTTTACCTACAAAATTGAAGTGTGAAATAAGTAAAGTTGAATTATTCCTGGCGGACATGATAAACTGTTGGCCAGAGGCGTCGGGCGAAGGGGGGCTCAAGGACCACTCAACATTTTATTTGTGTCAATTTGTGAGCCCCGACTTTGGGTTAATGCTCCCAGTTTGACTTTGACCCCTCAAGTGGAAGCAAATGAAATGGAATTTTGGGTTGTTTTCGGCTTGGGGTTGATTATACTTGAAATCACAAGCGAACTTTTATTTTTAGTTAACTCCTGATTCCTTTTAATTGGCTTATTGAAAAGAGGTTTGAAAAGAGAAAATCCTAGAAAAACTACAAGTTTAACAAAAATTTTAAAAATATATATCGATTTTAAGGGATATTTTCTAATCACCTTAAATTCAAAATTATTTTATAATATTATTATTATAGTAGAATATAAACTCCTGAGTGATTCCTTTTAATTGGCTATGGATACAGGTTTAAAAAAAAAATTGCTAGGAAAAACTACAGACTTAATAACATTTTTTAACAGTGAATCGAGTTAAAGGTATATCATTCACTGTAAATTAAATATAAGATTATAATATTAATATTGTTATAGTAGAAAATTTACTCCTGAGTGATTCCTTTTAATTGGCTTATTGATACAGGCTTAAAAAGAAAATCGTTGGAAAAAGGGATATTTTTTATTCACCTTTAATTAAATATTAGATTATAATGATATTATTATTAGAATACTAACTCCTGAGTGATTCGTTTTAATTGGCTAATTATAATTGGCAAGCTTACAATGGAACTCCTAGGAAAAACTACAGATTTAATAAAATTTTTTAAGGGATTTTTTTATTTACCGGAAATTCAATATTAGATTATAATAACAACTATAGAAGAAAATGAGAAGTAGTTAATAAAATTGGTTTGAAAGTTCAACACCAGAATTGAGTGGTTCGAAAAGAACCAAACAAAAGAAGGAAAATTCATCGATGTCGTGAAAAGTACCCCACGCACTTCCGCTTCCCCACTTTTCTACTTTTCCACCGAGCACACACACACACACACACACACACAACCACACAGCCAGAGACTCATCGAAAACATGTTCCTTGTTGCGCTGGCAAAGTTTTCCACGAGCTGGAAAAACTTTGTCGACCCGCAGCGGATAATTTGATTTCGGGGGCATTAATTGCACAAAAAGTCGATTTTAATTAGGTGAGCACACGACTTGGGCAACGGACTTAATCGAAAGTGGGCCAGCTAATAAAATCAGCCACATGAAATGCGGATGCGGATGTGAAAGCGGATGCGAGTGCGGATTTTTTTGGCCACTGTCGTGTCGTCATGTCATCAGCCATAATTAATGGCAGCGACATGTTCAAAGTGGCAGTCACGATTTAGCTAATTCTTTTATCGATATATGTCGATAAGACGTGTTTGAGCTCCTCGAATGGTCAACAGCTGTCTGTCTGTGGGTCAGGAGGCTGGGATGGTATGGGATCCTTTGGGGTCTGTAAAAACTCCCACGACCTGCCCAGAAAGAAAGGAAGGAAGGAAGGCGGAAAATTCCAGGCAATTATCACAGACACTCTGGGGCAGTTCATTAGGCTCTACAGGCGAGTGGATTGGCGGCTGAGAAGGAGGCGAGTTTTATGCGTTTCGATACCCTGTAAGGTGAAGGTCTATTGGTAATTGTAAATTGGAATATTAGATGAAATAAAACATCAAGTCAAAAAGGTTTAACAAGGAATTATTGAAAAAATTAATGTTTTGCCTTTAGAACTATTTAAAAGGTTTTTATAAGAATAATTACCAATTAATATTAAATAATAAAAATAAATTACATAATTGAAATACAAAAACAATTTTTGTTTACAATATTAATGAGTATGTGAATATTCCATCAATCCATTTCCCCAGCTCCTTTTGTTGTTCAAGCAAAAATAATTATTTTAGGCCAATTTGCAGTAAAAATGAAATTCTTTTGTAAACGTTTTTATTAGCTCTAACTAAATCCAATTAGCCCGGCAGCAGGATCAAAGGCAGCCGCCACTCCAATAGGAATTTCGTGAGGGGTGGGTGGGTGAAAAGTGCAGCAATGGCGTCGGCTGTCGCTAATGCTTTGTGGAATTTCTTATGACAAAACTTTCCATCCCGAATAATAAAAAAGAGAGATATTCCATGAAAATTAATTAATGTAAAATGTGCAACTAATTAGCCATCGGATCTGCGCTCCACTTCGGGAAAAAAAACGCCACCCATTCGTTGAGTTTTTCCCTTCTTTGCTCCGTTACATAAGAGATAACATTTTCTATAAGCGATATATTACATATTTTATAAAAAAGGAAATTTTAGTTAATAAGTTATGATCACTTGTACGCAACTACTACCACGCCCAAAAAAAAACATAATTTAACTCTTAAAACTCGATGTCTTTTAAAAACATATTGATTTAATACAAAGTCTGAACTTATTTCATACTACATTTTCGAATATTAATTTAATAATCTTTTTGTTAAGATATTTTTGACACTTCATAGTTTAGTAGTCATGTAAGTGCTGCAGCTTTCACAACATAACAAAAAATAGACCATAATTATAAAAGCATTGAATCCCAAAAACAATGATCTATGTTTGAAAAAATACTGAAACTATTTCTAAACTAAACTAAAACTAAAATTGATTTAATAACCCTTATTATTCTGGGGCACCCTTAATTAATTGAAACAGTGAGGAACAAACATTGGTATTTTAAGCTTAACTTCTCTGTTACATTTTTTTAAAGCTCTCCCACCTCACTTAACCTCAAAATCAGCTGACTGAAAACCAGGGGGGGGGGGGTTTGAGAAGGAGAGAGAACAGAGCTAAGCTGGCGATTAAACAACAATTGGCTGACAGTTATTTACACAAGTAGCTGGCATTGCAGCATCGCTGCATTGTGTACATATTGATCACTCGGCAGTTCAATGCAGTCTGCGGCTTAATATGTGCTCCAAGGGGGAAAGAGACAGAGAAGGAGATGGGGCATCGGGGGCCAGAGAGAGACGGCTAGATTATTGGCGCACCGCCGCCTATTGTCTGCCATAGAAAAAGCCCCATAAACGAGGGGGTTCTATTTTGAAAAAGAAAGAAAACTAGGGGGAGGAGGGTTCGATTAAAACACAACAATTTGCTGATTTCTTATGCAACCGAAAGGGGGGGCTTATGCACGAAAGAGACGGGCAGAGCGGGCCAGAGAGAGAGGGCGAGAGGGGGCCAGCGAACAAGAGAGCTCACGACAATCGACGCCGTCAAACCTTATCCACAGCGTAAACACAGACGAAAAACTGCTAAATCATTGCAATACAAAACCAACAAAAGCCGCTGTCGACGGAGCCCCAGCTTAACCCCCTTTTTTCGCCACCCATCTCCGCCACGGATATCGCACTGCTTATGACTATATGATACGGAATATTATCCACATTTTCAAATTTATAATTGTTTAATCTTTATCGATTTTGGTAAGTAATTTTCTAGTTCTTAATCTCGTAAGTAAGCTTAAAAAATCATTTTTAAATTTGTTTTTAACTTAACAAAAAAATAAAATTATTTTTTATATATATTTAAAGAAATTTAGAAATAATTTCAATCAATATTTCAAATATTTCAATTCGGAATATTTACCACATTTTTAAATTTATTATTGTTCAATCTTTATCGGTTTGGGTAAGTAATTTTCGGGTTTTTAAATGGCATCTTGTAAGTAAGCTTGAAAAATCACTGTGAACATTTTTTAAACTTTAAAATATAATAAATGTATTTTTATATATATTTTTAGAATTTTTTTAAAACCATTTCTTTTTGTATTATTAAAACCATCCACACATTTTGTGCACACTTTTCCATGATACCGTGTGATACAGGCACACTGCCTTGCTGTCACTGGCACTGCTGCCCCCCTTTTCCCCCCATAGCCCCCCCTCGCGAGCCACTGGAGTTTATTCTTCTGCTCATTCTTCTTGCCGCTGCGCAAATATTGAAAATACAATCCGTCTATGCGGAATATTGATATGCCGTGCCGTCTATATCTATCTATATCCATATCCAAGGGCGGGCGGGGCTGAGGGGGGCAGGCTAACCCCCGATGGGGGCTGCGACTTGCGGCCGCCACGCCACTGAATCTCACACACAGAGTGCTTTTAACGCTGTCTGCTCAATGATTTATTGATGTGGCCAAAACGTATGCGCATTTAGCAGTTGCAACAAAAGCGCCGAAAAATCTTAAAGCTGCTGCAAGGAAAATGGGCAAATATCGTGGAAAAACCAAGCCAAGCATTCGTTGGTAATTACAATTAAACTGGCAGTCGAAACAATTCCAAATTGACCTCAACAAACATAACTTTGACCACACACAAGGGTAGAACCATGATTGAAAACTTGAAACGAATATTTAATACCCCTTTTGAATGCCATAATAACTTATAAGAATTGAAGGAAATATATAATATAATATTAAAATAAATAAAAAATAAAAATGTTTTTAGTATTTAAAGATATAAAATTATCTAAAGATAAAAAATTATTTTTAATTTTTTTTTATTTATTCTAAAATTCTAAAATATATTACAATTTAAAAAGCTTTTCAACTTTTCAATATTTTAAAGATTTAAAATTTTTTTTATTGTTTTAAAATATTTTTAAATTAAAAAAAACATTGCAATACTTTATTGCTTACACATCACATGTTTTTTTCATAAATTTTCCTCTTTATAAGCATTTACCGTCGAAAGAAACAAGCGGAATTTATAGGGAATCCCCAACTACCCCACGAAAGTCCAAAACCCTAGCTGTAAGAAGACAATTCAATTCATTAGCAAAGTGCATTTTCTTGTAAGGACTGTAGCTGTGTTCGGTTCTGTTTTATTTCGATCCCCTTGCTTTTTATTGTTTTTTGGTAACAAGTCTCGACGCTTAGATATGAGTCATGCACACGCATTTTCAGAACAACTCTCTGCAAAATTGCGACTCACATTTTCCCATTTTCCACTTTCCACTCGCCGTTCGGTTACCCATTTTCTTTCCCCTTCCGGACACTCGAATCCCCGGCTAACCAATAAATAACAGCATCATTTCTCAAGTAAGTAGAGGAGTTTCGGTGAAGATGGTGGAACAAAATTAAAAGGACGCAGGCCTGAAAAGTCGTGTGCAGCAACAAGCAAAAGTAATAAAAACGTGCTTAAAAATCATTTATTGAATTCGTGACAAAAATACTTGCGAAACGGTGGGGCACCAGCTTTCCTCACCCACAAACCAAAAAAAAAGGGAAAAATGGGAGTAAAATAAGAAGAAAAGTCGGGCTAAGAGAATGCGACTGCGACTGTCAAAGATGCGACTGTGCAAAGACAATATTTGCCTGCGTCAGGATGGAAAGTCCTTTGCTATCTGTCTGAACCCCCCAGATAGATCCCTTCCTCCTCTCTGCTGCCAAGGCCAAATTGAAAAGGGCCGCAAACAAAGAATCATCCATAGAAACGAGATAGCCCAAGGAAAACGCCGAGAGGAAAATTCTGGAAAAGCGGAAGAAGAAACGACTGCAGCAGCATTTTGGCCACCGACATTAAATGTCCAAAAAGCGGCAAAAATGCAAAAAAAAAAAAAACAGAGAGACTATCAGATACCCGTTACTCAGCTAAACAGAGTGCGATGGAGATATGCAAGCAGGAAAGCGACTGCTTGCACGCGCGCCACCTAGCGGTAAATTCATTATGTTGACCGTAACTTTTAAATAAATGGACCGATTCTAACAATTTTTTACATGTCTATGGGCATTGGAAAACAAAACAAAATCGAATTTTCAATTTTAATATTTTAGTTCACTTAAATAAAATATTTCAATTTATATTTTGGGAATAAGCAATCACACTATCCTTGGAACTGGGTGTCAATAAACAAAACGAACTGTCAAAATCATATAGCCTAGCCCCATCCGGAACACATTCAGCAGAGCTCGTGGGGAGCACAACAAATCGTGTTCTTTCACCTGATCAGGTGTTTTTCTATATTGCCTTTGATAATTCAGATCGCTATTCTGGTCATCGACAATGGATCCTACGAGTGGCGCGTGGACTTGGGCAATCCATCTTATGGAGATTCCTGCTGAAGCCCTTCAATGTAGCTCTCTAAAGACCACAATTACCCTTTAAAAAGTGTCTGGCGCCCACTTGATTAAAGACTTTATAAAAGTGTAAATTCGATTGTTTTGTTTATAAATACCCATCGAAATGTAAAAAAAGGGCATTAAATAGCTGTGAGCAATATAATAAAATTGCCGCTAGGTGGCGCACGTGCAAACAGTCGCTTACCTGCTGGCATATCTCCTTCGCACTGCCCTTACCTGAGTACTGGGTATCTGATAGTCGAGGCACTTGAATATACCGTTTAATCTTGTTCAATTAAAATATCATTAAAATAAATTTTATAAAAACTCTCAAAATATGCGTGCTAGAAATCGGTATCTTATTAATAATTATATTATTTAAAATCACGGCCAACTTATAGCAAATGTGACTGCGGCATAACGAATTGGGAATGAAATTAAATGCAGAGGGGCGTTTGTGAAAGGAAGAGGAAATGTCGCTGAAAGAGAGGGAAGACAGCAAGGGAAAAGAGACAAAAACCACGCACTTGGCTGCCCGATAAGTTGGCCCTCACTTTTTTTGCTCTGACCATTTTTCCTGCCGAGTTGCAGGTGCGAAGAACAAACAAAAAATGGGAGCAGGGGTGCCTGGAAAATGAGGGTGGGGGGGTTGTAAAAACGGCGGGGAAGGCCGGGAAACACAATGAGCGTCTGCCATTTTCGCAGGTCACTGCGCGCATACAAAAGACAAAAGCCAACAGCCGACATTTGGCACAAATCGCTGAATGGATTTGTTTGCCGCCCCCTCCACAGCGGAGGCCCCCTTTTCCACGCCACCCC
Source organism: Drosophila lutescens (assembly GCA_037075285.1). Lineage (NCBI taxonomy): Eukaryota > Metazoa > Arthropoda > Insecta > Diptera > Drosophilidae > Drosophila > Drosophila lutescens. Next base: position 300,288 of record JBAMCF010001034.1, read on the forward strand.
TGGAAAAGTGCTCTTTGTTGGCATTGCTGCAACTGACAAGAGTTTTGCGTGCGGCACACGGTGTAAATTGTCGTCCGGGGCAGGAAATAGCCGAGAAAAACTAGATAAAAAACAGAGAAAATGTGAGGAAAGGAGTGGGAAATGCTAGCTAACAGGAAAGGAGTGGGAAATGCTAGCTAACACTAACATACATATGTACATTTTTAAATACATTTACCAAAAATTCACATATTTATTTATTTATTAATTTTCAGCTTTGAGTGCACACTGTAATTAAAGTCAAGACAACACTGCGTATGAGTAATAAACGTGGCAAAATATTAAATTCGTTGATTAACATACATATTTGCCTTCTCTTTTTTGTTTGATAATTAAAATAATTAATAGCTTTCGATGAATTAATTGATGAATTCGTCAGAGGAGTTTTAAATTTCACCTGAATTATTATTTTGGCCAAAAGCTGTTCACTTACTTTGCTGGATTTAAGCAACCCATTGTTTGAGGTATTTTGCGAACATTTTTCGGCCACAATTCCAGGGCCATTTTGTTGCCTTTGTGACCTCAAATGAAGCGTCTACAATTGCAGCTTGAGGTCAGGTTCGTTGGGATCCGATTGTTCGCATGTGTGTGTATTTGTGCCTGTAATTTGTATGCATACACACACCCTCAACTGTACAAATACTTACAGAGGGTGCACGTGTCTGCCAGCAACAACAACTAAAATGGGCGCACAGAGAAAACATAATTATAAGCACATGTTGCGCCCACTCACACATACACACGAAGCACACAGACACCTACACAAAACACCCACACAAACACCCACATAAAACACACCCACACACACATGCAAAATGCACTTGCTGCAGCAGTTAGCCCCATCCCTTTCTGGCACACATAAATTACCGCATTGAAGGGTGCACAAAAGTCTTGTTTCAAGTCTAAAGAATTTTGTACATGTTTACACTGAGAATAAAGTATTTAATGCTATTTTAAAAAATATAAAAAAGATTTTTTTTCATATCATTATCGTACAAAAAAACGTATGCTACGAATCGTTGCCTACTTATTTGTGCATTCTAAAGTTTTTTTTTAATATCTAAATAGTTCTCTTTTTAAAATTAGGGGAGTGTAGGGTAAGGTGACGAACGATTCGACTTTTGAATGTAACTTTTCGAAAAATCAATATTTTTCAAAAATGTAAATGCAGAAAGTTGCTTACATCTTTAGAGCATATCTCTGTAAAATTTGGATTCGAAATTCTAACGGAGCTAAGTCCTACAGCGTTTAGAGTGAACCATCCTTTTTTTGCACTTTTAAAAATTGTAGGGTAATGTGACGAACGATTTTCTTTTTAATGTAACTTCCCCAAAAATCAATATTTTTTAAAAGTGTAAATGCAGAAAGTTGCTTACATCTTTTGATCATATTTCTGTAAAAGTACGATTCGAAAATCTAAGGGAGCCAAATCCTACAGCGTTTGGCGTGAATCATCCTTTTTTTGCACTTTCAAAAGTTGCCAGATAAGGCGACGAACTAATAAATACACACTAAAACTGTATGCAGATGTGCGAATTATTTTTTTTTTCAAGAATGGATGAAAAATTACAATAATATAATAAAAAGGTAATTTTAAATTTAACAAAAAAATATTAATATAAAAACTTACAGAATTTGAACCAATCTGAGAATAATTGTTTAAAAAGTTCAATACCACGTCGTCGGATTCCTTTGAAACATCAACACTGGCTTCGTTTACTTTTTTAATGTAACGTCTAAGAGTGGGTTCCGAAATTCCTTGTTCATTTGCAACCGAATTAGTCGACCTACCATGGAGCTTTACTAATTTTATTGCCTGCAAAACTTTTTCGAGTTCATTTTTTTTAACAAACTTTGATTTAACTGACGGCATATCTAAAACAATACGAAAAAGCAATAAAACTGCAGCAGTTAATGTTATTCGGTATTATAATAGTTTTTTTTACACATAATCAACGATAACAATTCAAATTCTTGAATAAAAAAAGTTCGTCACCATACCCTACAAAAAGTTCGTCACAATACCCTACAAGCTAGACTTGGAGCAAAAACGGTGTCACTCTTAAACGGTGCAAACAAAACAAACGCCAAGTACCAAAAACTGTTGAGAAAGATCTCATTTATACGTGCATACACTTACCTGATTTTATTTTTCACTCCTCTTCGCTCTGGCCCTGCTGAAACACAAGTAAATTGAATAGATTTGCTAGTTTGCGCACCACCTTTTTAGAAAAAATTACGTCACGAACAAATTACGGGACTTCTTATTAATATTACTGTAAATACATTGTCGACACGATAAGGGGAGACGACTACATTTATTTCGAATTTTTGTCGTGACGTCATATGTGAGATTCGACGAGTTCGTCACATTACCCTACTCGTCACATTACCCTACACTCCCCTACTGAATTACTTTATAATTATAAAAGAAGGGGCTAAGAAGGGGCTTGCTTTTATTTTATAAAATTTTTTTTTAAGTTTCAATTTTTTTTTTAATTTTTCTGAGTGCAGTTGTTAGTGTGTGTCCATTTCTGGGACTTTTGAATTTCTGCTTTGTATTTCGTTACATGATTCGAATTTCTAAAACTTTTTCGATTTGTTTTTGCCTGGGCGAAGAGCAGAGTGCTGGCCGCTTGTTTATTTGGCCAACATCGGAGTATCGGGTTCGAACTCGGGCCTTCCTTCCTGAATCTGACACTTTTCAACTGCCTTCTTTGCTTCCGCATCCCTTCAAGCGGAGCAGGTGAGTATTTATGGACACTGCAGTAATTAGCCAAACACAACTGTACGCCTCTGCCGAATAAAGTGAACTAATACCGATGGCCTGGGCTAAAGTTTCCAAGGGATTTAAGTTCGACAGCCCGAGATGTGGTGCTTTAGCCGGGCAAAATACACATTTTCGCAATTGTATTTTGATCTTTTGGTTTTGGCAAACGTTTATTTACTAACATTACAGATTTGGTAATACAATTAAACAGGAACTAAATCTACAAACACTGGGATATATTGTAGTTGGGTACATTGTTTAATAAAATTATTTCAGAAACTCCATTGTCTTTGAATTGATCCTGTAAACATTGCCCACTTGGGGTTGAAACTACCAAAATTAAACCTTAATTTATTTACATACTGCGATTTTAAAAATGTGTTCGGAATTAAATTCCTCCTTTAATTTAAACCTGAGTTATAGGCAAACGGATTCTTTATATTTTTAGGTCGTCATAACATTTGACAAGTGCAACTCTTTGTCTTTCGAACCCTGTGATCAAAATAATTATAAGATTTTGTATAACAAAGTAATTACGAAATAATAACATAGTCTAAGGATTTTTAAATTTAGAAAATAGAAAATAAATTTTAAAGATAAAAATGTTAATAAAATGTTTGACTTTTTTAATTTATTTATTCACTGTCCAAAATACTTAATACAATGTCCATTTCCCCATAGCAATGGTTTGGAAATGCCTTGTCATATTTTAGGCCATAATGTTTTCATGGTAAGCCCTGAAATTCCCTCGGCAAGATCTGACATGTCCACCGATCCCCCGGGCATAATATTTCCAAAATGCAACCATCCGACTCAGGTGACAGTTTTGCACATTTTTGCGAATGCCAATTGCACTTATCCAGCGTCCCAAGAGAACCAAGGAAAAAAATAAAGGTATAGATATGATTTATACAGCGCTCGCGAATTAATTTTGAATGAAAATGCTCCTGGTGACTAATAAGCTGAGGGAAATGGAACGGGGCTTTCTGGGTTTTGGTGGGCGGGATGAGGCCGAGTTGCATTTGAGCGGTGGCAAGGGGAAATTTATTAGTGCTCTTGACAATCGGCAGCCCAGAATGTGCAGAGCGCACATTTTTCATTCGCATTTCAATTCAGTTGGTTCTAGTTAATGCCCCTCCTTGGGGGCCTCCCCGATTACAAAATGTGTCCGCGTTGCAGAAAAATGAATTTCTATAGCTTCCCCCTTTTATCCTTGCAGCGGGACTGTAAAATATGACAAACAGCAAATCGCGGCAGTTATTAAATCGAAGCGGCTCAATAGATTATTACATTCAGGCCCCATATACAAAAAGCAATGCATTGCATTGCATTTCGCGAACAAAAAATGGAAAGTATCCGCCAGGCTGTCGCCATGGAAACTGCCGAATGGCTAATGAATCGGGTTATTATATAATATTAATACATATCAAAATGGAATTTAGTGTGGAATTTAGCCGACGCTGTTTAGTCATTTCTGCGCTCTACTAAGGCAGCCGCGTCAAAATGTTGCAGATTAATTTGATGATACCTCTTAAATAAATAAAATAAAAATTTAATAATTTTTCTTGATCATAAAATCCCAAGTTTAGCTAATTATAACTTGGCTAAATGCAGTCATCAATAATGCAAATGTTTAACAAATATTTTAATTACGGGGGCGTTTTATACCGCCCGGTGACATAAGGCCCGCGGGCGTTATAGCACAGTCAAATGTGTCAAAATCGCGCTATTTTTTGGAAAATAAAAATTAAAAACCAAACATTAAAATATGAAGTCAATTTCAAATGTATCAGTTACTATGACTCTAACGTCTTCGGGCCTTATGACACTTTCTAAGAAAACCGGGCGTTATGACATGCACCCTAAAATAATCCTAAATTTTACGTAATAATGTTTTAATAAAGAATATTTTCATCAATACATTTTTTGTTCAAGAAATCTTTATATAAATGCTGCATAAAGAAGCCATCATGCCTCAAATACTCGAGTTATCGAAGGGTACACAAATCCATCAGATATTGAGCCATTTTATGGACTTATTGAAATACTTACACACACACACAGATAAATGGAAGGAGGTCCGAATACAATGGTTGTTGCCGAATAAAAAAGAGAACGGCGATATATGGAGGATATATCCGGGGAGAGCCCCGGGAAAAAGGGGGCGGGGTCGGGGGCGATAAGTCCTCGAAAAGGAGGCCATTGTAGAATGCAATTGACATTTCAATGAGACATCGTTTTCTCCATCCCGCTTTCTATTACCGAAAAAGCCGAACTGAAATTGACGTTTAGGCCTTGATTAAAGCAAACTCAAACTCGAAGCCAGATATCCAGTTATCCACATTTCCAGACTCAGATCAATCAAAAAATCACACAAAAGCCCAAAATTTGTACAGCATTTGGCTATCAAAATGATTTAATTGGTTAGCGCTCAACATCGTTTTTTTTATTGTGTTAGCTCTATTTTTTTTTTGCTCTCCATTTTTGTTTTGTCAACGATGGATGACGTCTTTGCACTCGATTGACCACAAATCAAAGGACAATTTAGGGGAAAAAGGGGTACGAAGAAGGGCTTTCCAGATGGGACAAAAGATGAGATGGCCATATCCACCTGAGCCCGTGTGCATTTGTTATTCATGAGCGGCCATCAACACCAAACAATGTCCAGCAACAACAACAATTACAATTACAACAAGAAAAGGAAAACTCGAGCTTTTCCTGGCCACGTCCACAGCTTGATTGTCCAATGGGCTACTGACGTTTCCGCTTGCCAAATGCAAACGGAAATGTCACAAAAAACAAAAAAAAGGGGGAAAATCAAAAAAGAAAGAATGGAAAAAAATTGAAAATGAAAAGAGAGATTGTTGAAAAAATGTCCTACGTGGGCGGAAAAATGAGGAGAGGGGGGAGGAGGGGGCGACTGCGAAGCGGCTGCAACTGCCAACTGCTTTTGTTATGAATGATGATGGAAAATCTGGCAGCAACAGCAGCAGCAGAAAAGCTGTGGAAAAGCAGCATTTCCATAGACCAACCAATTACACTGCCAGAAACTGGGCTACTCAGGGATAATTAGATTTTTTAATATTTTAAATATTAAATAAATAATAATATTAATACTTCAAAAGTCAAACCGACTATAAAATTAAAAAAACAAGAGAGAACGCTATAGTCGGGTGCCCCGAGTATCAGATACCCGTTACTCAGCTAAAGGCAGTGCGAGGGAGATAGAGATATAAAACTTTGATCGCGCATAACTTTTTAACGAATGGTCCGATTTAAAAAAAGTCTTCTACATTTCGATAGGTATTTTTAAGCACTAAAAATTTTTAAAATTTGCAAACCCTTTTACTCTACGAGTAACTCCCATTATGAAGTAATATTAATATATTATTATTATTAATTATTAATATAAATATTAGTGGTAAATTTAATGAATATGTCTTGTAATTCGCTTTTAAGTGATATTAGTTTTTTGAACATAATATACAATTATTTTCTTATTAAAACCAATACAATATCATTGTATAAATATTATTGTCTTTAATCCTAAATAGAAGTTTATTACTTATTTTTATTTACAGGTTTAATTAACCTTTACAGATAATATTTGCATTCAGAACAAGAGAGAACGCTTTAGTCGAATGCGACGAAGATCAAGTTATGCAAGCAGTAAATCGACTGCTTGCACTGCTTGCATTCCAAATGAGCTCATAACTTTTTAACGAATGGACCGTTTAAAAAATTATTCTCTACATTTAATTCTACAAGTAACGGGTATAAAAATGCAAAATAAAATCCGCAGTGCACAAACGCCGTGCTGGACCTCGGCTGCAGTATCGGATCCTTTTGCGGGATGATGAGGAGATCGGCGGGGATAATAATTTGGGTGATTCAATTCAGTTTGTGCAACGAGCAGGCCAGCCAAAAACTTTGTGTGCGAGAAAGAAATCGGATTCTTCCTTCTGCTGGTCACAGGCGAATGGAAAGCAAAAAAAAAGACAGAGAACAAACGAAGTTCCCCCTAAAATTTTCCTGGCCAGAACCCCCTCCTCCCCCTGCGGACCACCTCTTAACCCCTTATTGGGTATTGAAATGCAAATGGTAGCTGGCCTGCCGAAATTAAATTATGTGGAAGTAATGATAACCCTTCTGTCTCTGTCTCTGTATCTGTACCAATGCCACCCGATTTCCCTCCGATTTTCCCTCTCAATGCAGGGTCTTCATTTAACTGGCGACGTAACGCCTTTTTTGGCAGCTGTCTTCATTGTGTGCCCGCCCCACCGCTCCTCCCCGCTCCGAATTTTCCGCTTTCCCCCATCGCCGGACCTCGAATTTCCCCTGCGGAAGACCGGGGATTTGAGCGAATGCAAAATGAATTGGGTAGGTGTGTCGCCAGCAGCCGCTAACGGCAATTAATTGTTTGCTAAAGTGTCTTCGCACTTAGTGCAAGTGGGGAAAAACGGGTAAAGGGGGGAGGGGGAGGCAAACTGGACCACCACCCACCGACCCCCTTCTGGAAAAGTTGCCGGAGATTCATTAGGGCCAAAAGACTGAGATTGAAAGGTGTGAAAGGTTTGTGGGCCATAAACTCTGAAGGCGCTTCATTTGATGGCCATCATTGATGGGATTTATGTCTTGCCCATAACAACAACAAAAATCAGACTGTTAGGTTGTTAAATAATTATTTAAATGCAATAGGTTAAGCGAATTATTCAAACATATTTAAATAATTGGTTCATTTCATTTTAAAGATTGACAAAAAGATTTCACATTCCATTTAAATACTTTTCGCTATGTTTTTCATTGATTGCATGTATTTTATTAATTTTTAATATTATATATTTAACAATTACATGATATAATATTATATTTGATATTCCATTTAACAATTATATTTAATTTTAATACTTTAACATTGTATTAATATAGTTTATATTTGAAATTCATTTCTTTAATGACTTAAACTATTTAATCTAATATTTTCGACCTTGATTCATATATTTGTACATTAAATCATACAATTTCTATTAAATATAATGTTTTTGTCTTTAATTCAAATATGTACTACGAATTTATGCATTCGGTATGCAGATATTAATTTTTACTTATCCATTTTTTTTATCAGTGTACAAATATGGGATTACGTTTTTTAAAAAAAGAGACCCCTCCCACAAAAACACAATTAGATGGGTGAAATTTGCTTTCTTGCATATTCAATATCTTGATAAGATCGAAATTTTAGTTAATACACTTGATTTAAAACAGTATTTTTTAGGAATTACTATAAACACATATTTTGAAATTTCAAAATGTAATCTTTTGACCCGATGCCCAAATATGTGTGATTCCGCACTCTTGTTGCCTGTGTTTGCGTTGTGTTATTTTACTTGTTTGTTTCGATAAGGTCTTTGTGGGTTGTTAGGACCGATGCGAACTCACATCCGTTCATATATATATATTTATATGCCAAGTACATATGTTTATTTGTGCATCTACAAGCCGTTCTCTCAGTGCGGTAATGTTTTCCTTGGAATTTGCTGCCCCCGGGGGATATTTATATATATATATATATCTACATATATAGAGAGGCATAGAACAGAGCAATTTTGTCATTTGTGTCGAGAATTTGGCTGGAATTGTGGCAAGTTTTTGCCTCGGTTTATTTAAATAGAAGCAACTTGCACATCCTTTCGGCATCTCGGTTTCTGTTTCTGTTTCTATTTCAGCATCTGCAGAGGCATCTGCATCTGCATCTGTGTGTCAAGTGTAGGCCTTTTGTGGCTCTGGCTCTGGCTTGGGATATAAGAAATAAACAGAGCGAACCGTAGGCACTGCCACTGCCACACTGCACTTTCCATCCTCAATCCATCCGTTTGGCCAGCCATCAATCCATCCATCCATCTATTCATTTACCCAGCCATTCTCACACGGATGCGTATTTACATAGCAAATATTAACATTGTGTAATTTAGTTGCTCTACAAAATGTGTACAAGGATATAGGCAAGTGTCTTTAAGTGAGTGGCAGGGACAGTGCGTTTCGGGCGCATAAGGCTAGGGAGAAAGTTAGGTTTAGCATTTTAAAAAATAAATTAATACTTTAATATAAGGCATTTAATATTTTGTTTGGCTAACTTAGCACCAGAATAGGTTAAAAATATTTTTAAAAATTCCTTGAGCCCACCTGACCTTATAGACACCCTTCGCACTGTAGCTCCTATCGCAACTTAACTTGGCCGAGGAGCACAATTTGCCCAAGACTTTTCTGGCGGCATTAGCATCTGGGCGAGCGTTTCACTTCCATTTCGGTTTTTAGCCTGGGCAAACTTTCCGCATCCCAAAACACCCAAAAGTACACACACCAGAAAAGGGGGCTGTGCTTCGAGTATTTATTTAAAGGCAACCCAGGCACTTTCTCCTCACTTTCCTCTCAGCCTCTCCAGGCTGTCATAAAGCACTTTCTGCCCCCCTCATCGCCTGCCATTATAAACTATTATTCCGTCTTGGCTGTTGATATTTTTCCAAATTTAATTGCATTTCTGTCCAGGCTCTGGATTACACACACACACATAGCTATATATATAGAAAGCACAGGGCCGATCTGGGAGTGGGGTCGGTAGTGGGTCGGCAGTGACAAGACAACTCAATTTGATGGCAAATCACATCATATGCTTTCCAAACACGTCCCAACCAGCAGCGACAGTAGCACGCAAAAATTTAAGTCACGAAAACAATTTCGTCAATTGTTGTTGTCACTGCGACAGACGGACAAACCGGCGGACAAACTGGCGGACAAACGGACGGACGGACAGTGTCCTTAAGTGGCCAAGCGCCTTGAGTGGATTACAGCGCAACGAGGCGACATTATTGTGCTTCCCACTCCCACAATTTACTAGACTGCGCCATCGTTATGTACACTGCGAGAAAATTGAGTTAAGTGAATAAAATAAATAATATTGACATTGGTAAATCAAAGCTTTTCATAGGAAAGTAATTAATTTGTTCTTTAATAATACAAAATCATAATTCAATTGTTTAGAATACATTAATTTGTAAAATTCAAATTAAATGAACCTATAAATTGAACCCATTTAAGTAATTTCTATAACATTTTCTTAGAACAATTTAGGCAGATTAATTCATTTTAGGAAGATTTATTTGTTATAGAAATATTTCTTTAGAAATCAAGCCATTATAATCAAACTTTAGATATAAATTAAGTTTTTAAAAAAAGTAATATAAATAATAATCTTTTGAATGATTTTAGAATATGAAAATAATTTTAAAATTTCAATATTGTTGCATAACAAACTATACAAATTGTTTAATAATTCACTTCATAATATATTTCTGAAATAATAGTTTTAATAAAACAGTAAAAGTATTTCTCAGTGTTTCTGCCCGTTTTAGGGGGGAAATGGTTGCTGCATTTGTTTGGCTGGGCCAAAAATTTGAAACAATTGAGTCGCGAATTAGCATTAAGTCAATCACTTGTCTAGCAATGAAATATCTAGCCAACGCAGAGCACGTAGAAGTCCAAAGATAAAAAACAAAAAAAGCTGACGGATTTATGTTCGTCTGAGGCAGGTCCTCTGTCTCGAAAGTTATTGCCATTCGTTACTTTCGCAGTTTCTTAATAATTTTAACGATAGCTGATGAGCCCCACAGTTGGGGATGGAGGAAAACTCGGGAAAATTATAAATAAAGCGAAAAAATAAGATACAATTTAAGTTTCTAGAGTTGAACGCCAATCGATTGGGAATTTTGTAATACAATTTTGATTACAAACTCAAACTCCATATTTGGACCCTTTGTTCAAGATTAATTTTGATTAATACATTTTTATACAGTTTTTATTTTTCTATTTCACAATTTTTATTTAAATAATATTGTACCTTCGAAGTATTCAAACTTTTTAGATTTGGTATCTTCTAAAAACACACATATATTTAAATAAAAATTTTCTTTAATTTTAATTATTTCTAAATTTTAATTTCTTTATTGTTTATATATATAATCAACGTCTTAAAATGCATGGATAACTATACATTTTTAGGTCACTTAAATCCCACTTTATATGGGTATTTCTTAAACGACAGAAATACCATCTCAAGACCCAACATTATGAATTTACTTGATGAAGGATTGCGCTCATCTCGAATGGTGTTCCACATGACCTACATCCACATCATTTTCGGGAAACCACCAACTACTAATTACTAAAACGATTAAGCAGCAGAAAACAAGCCAAGTCGCTGGCTTATAATCGTCATAAGGATAACACGAGTAAAAAGCTTAGGGATCGGGCGAAATGGAAATAGAAAACCACAAAATGATATAATGTCCCATTGGATAAACCCCGACATTCGCACAAAAAGCGGACAGACAGCGAGAAGCTTTAAAACAATTAATTATAAATTTATGGGATGATGCTAAGAGGGGACCAGGAACAAGGACCAAATGCAGACATTTAAATAACTCGGCAAACAAAAGCCAACGGAAAAGGACGAAGGACAAAAAGGAGTGAAAATGGATTTCCATTTAAGGCGGCATGTTGAGCACATTGTTTTTATTAAGTGTCGCATGATATGTGCGATAAATATATGTATAAACTTGGGTATTTATATATATATATCTGTATGTCCAATGCTAAGCCCGCAGTGCCACTCCATTCACATAAACACTTCAAGTGGCAACATGACGTGCAACTAATCCGTTGCCGTTCCCCAAAAAATATGTTACAAGTGGGCAGGAGTGTCCGTATTCGGATTCAGCCGGACAAACTGGACAGGCGGACAGCCGGGCACAGTGGCTCAATTTAGTTCTTAAAAATTAATAAATATTTAAACAGAAGAAACCAAGGGATTACCCAAAAACAAACTATAAGTAAGTACCACAAATAATTATAAAAAAAAGGAAATTTAAAAAAAAATTATTTCATCAATTTAAGTTACCTTTATTTTCATAATTACATTTTTTATAATATATATAAAAAAATATTATTTAACTTACTTGTTATTCCCTAAAAAATTCCAAAAAGTTAAGTTTATAATTTAGTATATATTTTTCAATATTTTAAAATATATTTTTAGGTATACCAAAACAATCTTGACCCACTGTGCCAAGGGGACATCATAAAAACAGCTGCCGACCCTGCACAAAGATGATGACTGCGACTCCTGATGCTGATGATGATGACCCCTTGATTCCCGAACCGCCCCTGGGGAAAATGCCCCGCCCCCGCTCTCTATATAATGCACGCTAAATACATAGTTTGAAAATAGTTTTGAACCCTTTCATCAGGCGGCCCCACAGCTCGCAGGCAGCCGCAAACAAACAAAAAACCCATGGGAACTCGACTCGTGGCTTTGGCACCAGCATTCCCAAAAAAGTGGTAGGGGAAAGTGGGGTGGAAAATTCAGGGGAAAGCGGAGCTGGTGACAGTGGCAGAGCATTGGCTGTCATTTTCCTTATTTTTCCTCTGTTTGTTTTATTCCTGCCATATGACCTTTTTTGTCACATTTAGCCCGAGTTACATTTTGTCAGTCCTTAACCAACTCATCAGGGTGGGCCAAAACTGCACTGCTTTGTGCTGATAAATGAAAGGCGAATGTCTGCCGGCCCCCCCTCCAGCATTTCCATAGGGTTTTCCTCGCATTTTCCTTGCATTTTCCCCGAACCAGTCCTAACCACATCCACAGTCTGCGCTGCGTCTGAGTGAATGTGTCTGTGTGAATGGCTGCCGAAATGAATGTTGCAACTAAATGAATAAATGGAAATTAGTGCCAAAAAGGCAACGATGCGCACACAATGAACGGACAACGGACAGCGGACACAACACGACGGACAGATTTACGGACAACGAGACGAAGGGACGGACAAAAAAGCACAAATTTTGGCGGAGAGCTGAACTCGAAAATGAAGCATCTGGGCAAAACATTTTTCATAGTCCTCCTTTTTCGAAGGCCTACTTTTGAGCCGAGTTTTTGTTTTGATTGCTTCTAGTTTAATATTCATCTATTTGTCAACTTTTCCGTTTGATTTATTTTTTAGCCCCACTTTAAATTAGAAAGTGCTTCATGAACATTCATATTTTACTTTATGATTGTTTGGTGGTACAACTTCCACTATTTATTGATAGCCTGATGGCGAAAATGGTTGTAATTGCTGTTTAAATGCCACAGCGCTTGTTTAAAGGGTCTGCCCTCCCAGAAAATAGCTGGAATATTATCGTATAATTCAAATGGGGTTGGGAGAAAGCGCAGTGAAAGCGGAGAAAGGGCAGAAAGGAGCAGGGCATTGAAGCGAACGCATATCTATCATTAATATCGCTGCAGTCAGCTGCTGTTGTGCTCAAAAAAAAAAGAACTGCAAAAAATGGGAAACGAAATCGAAAATATGGGTGAATATGAAATACTCTATGTCGAAAACTTAAGCTACAAAATTAATTTTATTAATTTTGAAAATCTTTGAAAAAAAATTTGTATTACGCATTTAAAGACACAAATATTTCAAGCTAAAAGAAAACACTTAAAAATATATTTAAGCTTAAATATTAAAAAAGAAAAAACATTTAAAATATTTACGTACTGAAACATTGTAAAAGATAAAATATAAATATTACGAAGGACCTCTTAAGTTGGTAATATACCCTTGAAAAATAAGAAAATGGAAAAATGGCTGAGGAGAAGAAGAATGCCGCTACACACACACACTTACATGGGCGGCCATGAATGCTAACACACACCACTAACACACACACACATACACCATTGTGTGGCAGCGAGGTTTACTGGGCTGCATTTTCTGCATTTTCCGCAGCAGCAGCAGCGGCGGCGGGAAAAGCTGTGGCAGTAACTGACTGCTGAACTACTGCCAACTGCAATTAATCATTTTTCTATCATTTTCAGATTTTTTACACACACACACATAGTATGTATGTATATGCATGGGGTAAGTTATGATTTTTCACGATGCTGTTCGACGATTTTGCTTTCCCCCTTCTTTTTGGAAAATGTTTCTTTCGGAAAAGGGAGTTCGGTTTCCTTGCGCAAGCTAAAGAGCTTAAATAGGCAAAAAAAAATGCAAAGGCCATTCAACAAATGAGGAATTTTGTGCATTTTAAAAGTGTTTTAAATATTTTGCACAAACACAATACAAATATTAGAGTAAAAATGTACCATTCTTTATTTATTAATTATTTACTTCTATTAGCAATTTTATGAAATAAGGCAAAGTAAGCCCGCCTTGTTTTAATTTTACAAGTGAACAAAAGCATTAATGAAAACTTGACGGCCTATCTGTAAGGATTTGGCAAACATACAGACAACACAGTGACGCATGCCTATGGTGCACAGCCGTAAATATGTGCAGAGACATCTGTCTGCTATTAGCCGCCGTAAATTGCATCGTCGCCATCGGCCTAAGCGATTTCTAATGGCGGCGCACAGCGGGCGGCGCCAAACACCTCCGTAATCCCCAACTGCTCAACGGGAAAGGCTCCTCCGCAAAATACACTTGTGAAAAAAGTCAGACTTTTAAGCACTAAATAATCCGAAAGGCTGTTTTGGTTAGGGAAAAGACATATTGACTTAATATTACATATTTATAATAATAATACGCTTAACATTTCTTTCTTAACCTGTCCACTCCAACTTTTTCCCTGTGTTAGGCATTTTCTACATATTTTTCTTTTATTGGTTTTAGTTTAATAATATTTTTACAGTCTTTACATAAGATGTCTTAGATCAACGTAAATTGTATTAAAACATAGTTGTGACTAGTGCAGTAACAATAAGTTTATACTTGTAGCTCCAAGGATGTCAGCCAATAAAAAAAAGATAAAAAATTATAAAAATACAACTTTTTTATAATACATTTCTAGTTTTATGATCTAATTTCAATGATACACCTTTTTTCAAATTGTTTTGTTTTTTAATATTACACATTTTACACAAATTTTACACGACGTTAAACCATTTTACATGATTTTACATACACTTTATCTACGAGGCATTTCCACTGTTTTGATAATGACATTGTTACGTGATCTACAAATAAGTTTATTTCTTGTAATTCCAAGAGAATATATTTATATCTACACAAATTGCAAAAAAAAAGATACCAAAGCCAAAGGAGGGTCCAGAGTTAGCTGTTAAACTTTTAAAGTTAAGAATTACCAGCGATGAAAATTTTAAGTGTATAATAAGAAATACTATAAGAAGGTATAAGAAGGCTTTTATATAGAACTTTTAAATAATTAAAATACATATTTCAATCTGCCTAAGTCGAAACTACTCTCAATGTATTGTATAGTACCTTAACCTTTTCATTTCTCCCAGTGCTCTTTGTGCGGATCCTTTGGTGCATATGTGCCCAGGACCAAACTGGACATACATATGTACATAGATTAGGTCAATTTGCTGGTAACTTTTGATGATGCCCCGGCAGAGGAGCCCGAATCGCTGGCCAAGTCGCAGACTAAGGGGAAACTTTCGGCCTTTCGGTCACTCATTGATGCGGATACGTCCGGTGGTTCGTTGGGTGGTTCGGTGGGTGACTCCGTACATGTACATAGGTGGTTCAGTGGTTCGAAGGGCATCGGACATTGGACACTGGACACTGGACATCAACTGCTAACAAGTCAACAGGACCGGCTCCGTTCAGTCGGGCATTCGCATTCCCAGGGGACATTTGGTCAGCTCGGTCAGGTTAAGTGTTTTATGAACTTGTTTCAATGGAGTCGAGTTGAGTTGAGTCCTTGCAAAGTGCGTGTGTGCAGGTGCCATGTGGTGACATGTGGCCAGCAGCAGGAGCACAAAACAGGAGCAGATCCGAGTTGGAGTCCGAGTCCTAGTCTGTTGCCATTGAAGCTTTTAATTTGATTTTCGTTCAAGTGTCGTTTTCTGTGGTCCCCAAACCATCTGTCTCTGCCTCTGTCTCTTTCTCTGCCTCTGACCCTTTCTCTTTCGCAATTTGTGCGTTTGACCATGTTGATTGTAGCAAACTTGAGCCTTTGGCCCGGCTTAAACTTCATCTCCCGCTTCGATTGGGGATCCCACTTTTTGGCCGGGCTTTCACTTGGGTTCCTGCTCCAGTTCCCGTTTCGGTTGAGGTCTCCGTTTCTGGTGCTCCTAATGAGGCATTCCTTTGCTCCCGAAAATCCTCTAATTAAGGGCATAATAGAGCCTTTCGGGATTTAAAGTGAGTTGGCCAGGTTCCCTGTTGTTCCTGTATAATACAAATGTAAGATTAGCTGGAAAACAATTAAATAGCGCTGTATCTACTTTTTACCTATTTTACTTTACTTTCATAAGGCTGATTTTTATTTATCCTAGTTTATTTGCTAATTCCTTGGCTTAGAATTAAAGTTAAGTACCAATCGATTGGATTTACTTTAATGGTGGGTTCAATAAGGTATGATATTCCATATTCGGACCATTATTATTTTATTATTATTATCTAATGCTAACTTATAGTTAAAACTTTAAGCTAACAGTGGGTTTATTTTAAGGGCTATAGCAGCAGAACGACTTAATCTCATATTCGGACCATTATTTCCATCGATTCGACCAAAATATTGATATATTTTTGGTAAAATCATTTTAAGCAAAAAAATAAGGTAAACAATATTAATGCCAATCGACTAGAAATTTTATTACGAGCTCAACCAAGTATGACATTCAATGACCGATAATACTTATATGTATATACAAGTATGTATATAAAAACAATGCACAAAGAAGCAGGTTCTTAACAAGGTAGCCCATCGTGATAAGAACTCGATTCCCAGTGCATTGTTTTTATATATATTATTTCGATGACATCAATTTAACTCTTTTAATCTTCTTATCATTGCCCTTTCTTTATCAATTACTAAATTTACTACTTTATTTATTACGTTATTAATTACTTGGTCATCATTATTATACTTCATGCTGAAGTCGAAAGACTAGTACTTTTCAGAACTAAGCCAAAGTTCCCATCGTGTGGTTTAAATTATTCACAATGCTCAAGTTGGCATTTTCCATTTGGTGCGTCTTAATTATCCTTAATCTGCAGGAATCATTGACGTATGCAGGCTCCGTTTCTCTACTGGACGATCCTTCAAATCAGTGTAGACAATTCTGCCTCACCAAACTGCAACCGATGATCGAAAACATTCCTAAAACCGAGACAACGCTGAACAGGATTTATGGCGAGCAGCAGGCCATACAGAACAAACTCCTGGAGGTGCAATCAAAACTGGAGACTCAGCAAACTGGACTTAAGGAGCTACTTCTGGCTGTGGAGAAAAAGTTGGACGACCAGAAAACATCTTTCTTTGAGGTAAGAATGAATAAGTTAATATTATAATAGTAATAGTAAATGGAAATGGACAGAACCACAACAACAAGCCTTTCCTAAAAAATATACAAATTATAAAAAAAACTCACAAACTATACAGGAGATTTAAAGTTTTTCAAAAGATTATTTTAACTTTTTCATAAAAATCTGATTTAAAAAAAACTTAAAACACGTGGAACATATATTTATCTCAATTCTTTCTTGTTGGTTATATATTTTTCAATAATTTTATTTCAGGAAACCCAATTCAAACGCAACGTTGCAACCATGTCGCCAAAGTTTCAAAAGGTTGCTTCGAGGTACTTTTATTTCGAAAATACTCTCAAACTAAATCGTTTGGCCGCGGGCATCGCCTGTCGTGAGATGGGCGGCCATTTGGCGGTGATCAAGGACGAACAGGAATTTTTTGCCATAACAGCAAGAACCATAAAAAATACTTGGTATCACGTTGGCATCAACGATCTGGACACCACTGGCCGATTTATATCAGAAACTACCGGCACGTCAGCCCCATTTTTAAAGTGGTCTGGAGGATACCCCAAACCAAACACAGGCTGCGTATATCTTTATAACTACGCCATGGAAACATATAGCTGCTACGATTTGTCATATTTCATTTGTCAATCAGACATCGCAATATAATTGGAAGACCATATTGTAAATTTTTCAATGCTTTAAATTTTATCTACATTTTTTAAACTTATTAAGAGGTGAGAAAATAATATATAAAATGTCTTAATTAGTCAAAAACAAAAATGTACAGATTTCATTTAATTTCATATGTGAATAGAAAAACGACATCAATATATTATAAACTATAATATTTTCTGCTTAACAATTTTGCACAATGACTAAAAACAATTTCTTGAAGCGTTGTCGTTGTATATTTTATTTTGATTACGTGAGCTTTGTACTGTCACGGCTTATCAGATGCATATAAGTCTTCACGTAGCAGTCAGCAGTCAGATTCTTTTCAGTACTTCGATAACGTTCCCCTTGTGTGGTTTAAATTACTTAAAATGCTTAAGCTGACATCTTTCGTTTTGAGCGCACTAATTATCCTGGATGTTTATGGATCATTGGCGCATCCCCAGGATAAAGGTCCGATCCTCCGAACCAGTGTGCTCACTTCTGCCTCACCAGACTGCAACCGATGATCGAAAACATTCCCGAAACCAAGACAAAGCTGGACAGGATTAAGGGCGAACATCAGGCGATCCAGACCAAACTCGTGGCGATGCAATCTAGGCTGGAGGCCCAGATTGCGGGATTTCAAATCCAGTTGGATGCCCATCTTCAAGCCGTTCAGAATGAAGTGGAAGTCCTGCAGACGGACATTCAGAAAAAGCTGGACAGCCAACGCATCAACAACCTGGACAACTCTAGAGGCTGCGTTCAGCTATACCATGGAAAAATGACTTTGCATGGCTGTATGGATAAGAATTATTTTATTTGTCAATCAGACGATGAAATATAACAACACAATATTTGTTGTAATCAAATGAAGCGAATTACTTACGCTTTTAATATTATTATAACATAATAAAATAAGTTAATATTGTAATAGTAAGAGTAAATAGTAAAAAACAAATATTAAAAACAAACTATAGCTCAAAGATTTAAAAATATTTCGTTCAATTGAAATAAACATAATATAAATTAATATATAACAATATAATATAATATCGATAACATTTACTAAGATTGTATCCGTTTATTATTTAAATAAATATTTAAAAAAGGTTTCTTTCTAACAACAAATTAAAAATGATTAAAAAATAATAATAATAATATTTTTCTGTGTATGTATCTGTATGTATCTGTGTAAATCTTTTAATGCAGCTACTATTATATATATAGGTATAACAGGAATAAAACTACCTTGAACAATTTCCATCTCAATGCCCTTTCCATTTAAATTCAAAGCTTAGGAACCACAGCAAATCAGTTTGCAAAGTGCCTGCTTAGCCAAGTAAGTGACATTAAATAAACAAATTATTTCATTTGCAAATTGCAAATGGCTATGGATAATATCGAGTACTAATTTACAATTTAGTGTGGTCTCAGTCGAGAATGCGAGTGCCACGCAATCGCCAGCAGGCTCTTTTTTGGAGCCAACAAAAGCGATTCAAGCCGCAGCCGAAGAATTTCCGCATATCGCTGGGCACTTGGCGGAGCATCTTGTCCAGAAATACAGATGAGTTCTGTCGCAACACCACCATTCATGGATTGAAGTACATCAACAACAGCAAATTGCGGAAAAGTGATAGGTGAAAAGGAAAACGATTAAACAAGTTTAATAATATTAAAAGGATTTTATAAAGAAATTGAAGTCTTAATAGTTTTAATAATATTTAAAGAAAAAATTATGAAAGAAATATAAGTTTAAATAGTTTCAATAAGAAAATTATTACAGAAATTGAAGTTTTAATAGTTTAAATAATATATAAAGATAAATAATGAACGAAATAAAAGTTTTAATTGTTCCAAAAATATTTAAAGGAAACTTTTTAAAGAAAAATAAGTTTTAATAGATTCAATAAAATTTAAATATTATATTATAGAAGTTAACATAACTCAATAACCAAATTTACTATCGTTATTATTTATATTTTAGGAAATTTTAATACACCTAAAAAACCTTAAGTTTCCTTGTATTCTAAAATATATTTTTCTAAGCATACCTTTTATTCTGGTTAGAATTTTAATTGATTTAATTTCCATTTAAAGGTTCTTTTTCGGCATAGCCTTGCTGGCGGTGCTCTCCCTCGCCATTTATCTAATACAGGACGCCTTCGATAAATGGATCACCAATCCGGTTATAGTGGGCATCGATCCGGAGCTAACTTCCATTGCCAACGAGCCCTTTCCGGCGGTCACCATCTGCAATTTGAATCAGGCTCTGGCCGAAAGAGTTAAGAACTTGGCCAACGACTCCACGGAGTTTGCAATGCTGCAGTTGCTCTGTCGACGGAAGGTGGATGTCGAACTGGTCAAGGGGAATAATTCCAACTGGGAGGAGTTTATACTAAATGTAAGTAATGTTAAATTATTAATAAATTATGACATTTTTATAACTGTATAAGAAAATCATTAAATACCTGGTATATCCCAAGACTTTTAAATTCTTCTTTTAAATAAGCATTCGTTTTTTTTTCTAAATACACAGATCTCACAGCCATGCAAATCAATGGTGATTAACTGCCGTTTTGGCGCCGATGATTTCGAATGTGCTCGTTTATTCCACCCCATTGTGACCGACGAAGGTCTCTGCTGTGTTTTCAATATGCTGCATCCCAGGTTTATGTACCGGAAAAGGTGGGAAACTCCATTTTCATTAGGTTTATAGGGACTTGCAATTGTTTCATTTCGGTCAAAACCATCTGATTAAGCGTTCGGAAAAGCCTTCTTGCGAAGCACAGCTTTTGGTTTGAAACTTTTCTTGAAAATATGAGAACTTTAAAGCCCTGCTTTTAGCCAACGGGGAAACCTAAGCTGTGCCTTTAATTTTAGTCTAAGAATAATAGTTCAAAATTCAAAGTTAATAGAAGAAATGATATAAAACAAGAAAGTAAGCTAGCTTCGGCCAGCCGACGTTTATAAACCCTTGCAGATCCTTCCAATTAAATTAAAAATTAATCTCAAAAGTATTACAAAAAAGGTAAAATTTAAATTTACATAACATATGCATACGTATTGTTACAAACAAAATTATAGCTGTTTTCTTATGTAGTATAATATAGTCGTGAGATTTTTGTTACATTTAATTCGAAATTCTGCAATATAAAGTACGATAAAAATCAATGAAGCAATAATTTTTTTCCAATTAATATCTTATTAATTTTCGCGACCGATTTGTTTAAAGTTAAATTCAAAATTCAGAAATATTTAAACAAAATTATATTCCCAAGAGGAGAAGATAATATGTAAAAAAAACCGCAATACTTTTTTTCGATTATTTTTCCGATTATTCCTATGGGAGCTATAGGAAGCAGTTGTCCTTTCCGGCTATACTATATCCATATACTACCATTTTTCTATACCATTTACCTCGCAGCGTTCCCTACTCGCACCGCAATATCACCCTTCCCGCGGGTTTCCATGCGGTAAACTGGCACGCGGAGTTGGGCTATCGCAAGCGGGGCTCCCAGCCGGATGGGGACAATCCGCTGTACCCCCGGCGAGCCCAGGGAACGGGGGAGTCGCTGGGCCTGTCGCTGACCCTGGATGTCCAGGCGGACGCCTACTACTGCTCCTCGTCCAGCAGCGTTGGCTTCAAGATCGCCCTGCACAGTCCAAACGAATCGCCGAATGTGCGGGAGACCGGAGTACTCTTGGCACCCGGCATGGAGACCAAGCTGCGCATTGCTCCGGCCAAAATCCTGACGGAGAAGCACCTGCGCAACGTGGACCGCCAGAGCAGGCGGTGTTTGTTCCGCAACGAGCTGAAGCTCCGTTGGTTCGCCCACTACACGCAAAGAAACTGCGTGGCCGAGTGCCTGTCCGGCTGGCTACTGCGCCACTGCGGCTGTGTGACCTTCTACATGCCCCGATTGAACTGGAACGACACCATATGTCCTCTGCGCCAGAGAGAGTGCGTCGAGCTGATCCGATTCCGGACCATTGTGGCGATGGAATCCTGCCTGGAGGAGTGCCTGCCATCTTGCTTCGACCTCACCTTCAGTGTTATCGCCTACTCCACGCGAATCTCGCACGACGGCTTCAGGGAGACGCCCTCGAATGGCGGCTGGAACTTCTCCGATTCCTATGTGGAGCGCAGCGTGGCGGTGGTGAATATGTACTTCAAGGATCCCACATTCAGGGCCAGCAAGCAGACCGAGTTCATTGGCTTCTCCGATTTTCTGTGTAAGTTGAGGCTCACCCCGAATGCTCCTTAAAGGAAATGACATATCTTTACAGCTTGCGTCGGCGGTCTAATGGGTCTATTCCTGGGCTTCAGCTTTCTCTCCATCGCCGAGTGCGTGTACTTCGCCCTCATACGTCCCTGCCGCACTTGCTCGGAGATCCGACAACTTAACCAGCCGCGGGAACAGCAAGTCGGGCCAAAGAAGCCGCCGGCCCCAGCTAATATCAGATACATTTCACCGGCCAATTGGTTTCAGGCCGAACTGGCCCATCAGCACTTTAATCCTGCTTAAACTTAGCACAATAGCACACTAATCTAGATGAGGTCCCAGTACTTGGTCACGAACTCGTTTTTGGGCAGAGCCAAAGTTGCGGGCCGCTCGTAGTTCAGGGCAAACTGCTTGGCCTTCGACTGCAGTTCGTCGTCGAAGATCTGTAAGAGGAAAATGAGTTATAAAGATACAATTAAAGGATATATTAACCCCCCGCTTACATTGCACTCCTTCCTGTCCAAGAGCGGCGCCAAATCGAATTCCATGATGGGCAGCGAAGAGTTAATGAACCGGGCTGCATTGGCCACCTCCGGAACGACGTGCTTCTGCAGCAGTGCAATCTCCCACAGCGAACTATTGATGGCCTCCGATTTGACGGGATCCGTTTCCGTTTCGTTGTAGGGATCGCTCACTTCCTCGGCCGCATGACTGCCGCGAATCAATTTCTGCAGGCCCGTGTGCCGCAGCAAGAGGTTGCAGACGAATCGGATCATGATCACAGCATCTTCGGTGGGCGATTGGAGGGCCAGGCGGGCGAGACGCTTCACAAAGGCCGCCACCAGGTTCTCCGGCAAATGGGTGGAGGTCAGGAAGATGTCGGCCAGGTAGAACAGGCGCGCCTTGTACTTGTTGAAGAACATCCGGGGGTAGAACATGTTGTACAGCTTCTCGTACACATCCGGATATGTGATGTTCTGCTTCTGCATCAGCGTGAAGATGCCCTGGAGGGCCAGCAGGGCGATGGGGCCATCTGGGGGATGGCAAAATGGTTGTGGATTAGTATTCAGCGGATCTCTAGAGATCTCTATACCCACCGAACTGATGCAGGGAGTCCATGAGGAAGTCGGTCAGCTGGATGGGATCGTCCAGGTGGTTGATTACGCGCTCCAGCAGGACCACCAGTATCTGCCGGTGCAGCCTCTCGTCCACTTCGCTGCCCTTGGCCATTATAGCCAGCCAGAGGTCGTTCAATCTCTTGCGATTTGCCTCTAAGCTAAATTTGTGACTTTTCGCACTTTCTACGTGGTAATCGGCAGTGTTGAGAACAGTTTTTCCGAAGTCGAGGAGGTTCGCAATGGCCAGGAAGTTCATGGCCTTGATGGGGATGTTCTTGAAGTCCTCCTGGGGCACTAGAGCTAGTAACTGCTTGAGGGTAATCTCCAATACGTCGAGGTTTTTGCAGTATTTCCCATAGTTTGTCAACGCATTCGTCGGTGTTTCCTCGGCGTTCAGCAGGGTGCTTAGGATATCCCGGATCCTGTGGGTGGGCCAGCCCTTATTGGGTGCTACGGGATGCTTGGCCTCCACTTTGATCAGCTGCATGCACACCTTTAGAGCCGCGGAACTCTCCGAATCCACGAGAAGGTTCTCCAGTAGCAGCAACCAGGTTTCCTCGTATAATTCCCGGATTTTCAGGGTCTGTTTGTCGCCAACCTCGGGGGTCTTTCGCTTTAGCAGGTTCTTGAATATCACCTCGAGGGTGTTCATCACCTCCCCAGCTGGCACATTATCGGGGGTGTCCTTCTGTGGCATTTAAAAAGATTTATTTAACACATTTATTGTCTTATTTAACAATTTCTTTGGTTTATACCAGCAGTTGAACGAATCCCTTGAGCGTTTTGATGTCCACATTCTTGGCATTCAGCAGGGAATTGGCCTTGGACTGCAGCTGCTTTTTGGCCAACGGCTCGGCGACGACCTCGTCCTTCTTTCCAGCCAATCGTTTCATTGTCAATCTGCTAAATGTGGTTTGGGCTTGCAATGCAACAATTTAAATCCAAAGCAAAACAAAACACGAAAACATGCGGCGTGCTCTCAGGGAGTTGCCAGATCGATGGAAAGAGGTCAGTCACGAGCTGCCACCCTTGCCGTGGCAGAAACTATCGAATGCAGAATAACTATTGTTTGGTATTTAAATTTAAATAGTTTTTTCAAATTACTACGAAAAAATAAAAATGAATCGTAAGGTTTGACTTTCAACGATGATAACAAAAACTAAAATAAAGAGTGCATAACGGTTTTTATAAGAAATTTAAATTATATTTAATTTATTATTATAAATTACATTAAAAAAAATATTAAATATGCTGTATTAATAATAAAATATTCAAATTGTCATATGGTATTTGGTTATGTTATTTCTAAATAAATATTTAATTGCCTACATATATGTATGTTTTTATGAAATTTAACACAAGAAAAATGGCTCAAATAACCAGGGTATTCCCTAAACTGTCGAATTGCTAAATTGTTGAATTTTGTATTTATTTAAAGAAAACTTTAGTCCTCCATATTTAATCGCTTTAGCACATTCAAAGAAAAACAATTATAATCATTTCCTTTTTTTGGAATTTGTGTAACATTTGTAAAATATTTAAAAAATCATTCAATTATTAACACTAATGTTGCTCATTATAGATGTAATATGCGATTAAATTATTTTGAAAACTAGTTTTGTTTAGTTTTTATGGGCTGTTAAAGTGGAGACTGGTTGAAATTTCACATATTTTGTTATAACTGTTTAATTTATATGAAGTTTGTTTTTCTAACTACCAAAGATTTTAAATTATGATAAAAGAATTAATTTTAAAAAATATTCATAAACCTGGTATTTGTTATGCGATTATAGGGTCGCACTGAACACTCGGATATATCGATATTTGGATGGATCTACTAATTCAAAAAGTGCAATCTCTAGTGCGGCAGAAGTTAAATAATTTTAAAAATATATATTTGGATATCTAAACTAGTTTTATTAACTTACATTAAATAATTTATATTATTTTAAAGAGAAAAATAAATTTAGCCAAAAGTGTAGGTTTAAGATATTAATTTCCCACTTTCATTTTCATTCATAAAGAAAAGTCACTCAAATTGAGTTTTAACTTAAACTTTCGGCTTATTCTGAGTTCGGACTTTCTGCTTTTGCGCTCAATTTCGCTTTCGGCTAGCGAACGAAGCCGCTTTGTTTACAAATATTTTTTGTTCCTTTGGGAATTTGCATGCGCGCCTGTTGCGTTCTTTTCGCTATCGATAAAAAAATTGTAAGGGAAGAGTGCCTTTTTATAAAGTACATACAAATAAAAAAAAATGTATATTTTGATTAAAGGTTGTATTTTACATTACATTAATTTGTTTAAAAAAATATGTACCAAGATATTAGTTTTATTTTAAACGTATTTCAAAAAAAATTTATTTTTAGTGTTTATTTTAGGTTTAATTAATTTTTAAATCCAAAATATTAAATGTAAAAAATAAATAAAAGTTTAATTAATTAATTAATAAAATTATTAATTCATTATTTGGTAATATTT
This sequence comes from Drosophila lutescens, assembly GCA_037075285.1. Classification (NCBI taxonomy): domain Eukaryota; kingdom Metazoa; phylum Arthropoda; class Insecta; order Diptera; family Drosophilidae; genus Drosophila; species Drosophila lutescens. Next base: position 325,894 of record JBAMCF010001034.1, read on the forward strand.
TTAAGAGAATATAATTAAATATGCTTTAACTAGTGTAAAAATAAAAACAATTCATCAGAACAAATTATTTTGGGTAATAACAACAAAGGTAAAAAATGTTTGCCTAATAACAAAATGATACAGCAAAAACCATCAGATGTATTAGTTATTTTTTAAAAATGTATTACATTTTTAATTCAATAAAAGATTTAAAGAATTTAAGTTTTTTTAAAATTTTTGAGTTTTTAATTATATTTAGAGTTATGTAAGAGAAAATGTTACACCTAATAAGTGTCGAATATTTCAATAATATTTTGAGTCCTTTTCGTAGGCGGCAACGCGCTCGAATCGTTCAACTCGAGTCGCATCCTTCGGATCTTCGGCTCGTCCTTCGTCCTGTGTTTTGGTTTTGCGCCCACTTGCGACTGTTTCGCTTTGGATGGCGCGTAGTTCGCTGGCGAATGTCCTGACCGACGGTTGTGCGGCGGACTAAAAAAGGACCAAAAGGACATTACGGAATCGGGCTGAAGAAACCATTTCAATCCGCATAAATCTCAGTTCGAAATTAGAATTTTTTGAAAAATATCTCGTGAGTTAACCATTTTTTCTTTATTTTTTAATGTGTCACATGAAATGAACAACAAATTATCCGTACAATAAAAACCAATTAAAGAGAATAAACTCAGTATTCAAACAGATATAAAGTGGAAGTGAAATCGGGTTTAGAAGTTTTTCGGTGTTAAAGTTTTCCCAAGTGTTTTCCGGGCCTTCCTTCATTTATTTATTTTCTTAATTTCCCACTGTCCAGCGACTTTCGGAAATCAAATCAGGTGAGTGGCAACTTCTGGTGGCGGAAATTGAGTCAAGAAGCCGGTAATTGAATTAAAGCCAGATTTGAGATTTTTGCTTTACAAGCAACCGTTTAATTGGGCTTGGAATGTCGCACTTTTCCCGCCTTTCCTTCTAATGAACTCCCACATCCGGATTGGGTTTAAACTCCCTGTCCAAGCGGCTTTTGTTCGCCATTTGATTGATAAGGGATTTAAGGGATTTAGAAAGTAGAAGAGAAACTGAAAATCATACGAGGACAGGTGGGAATGACACGTGAGATTCACGGGAAATCCCAGGAAAATAATCCTTAAAATTGCTCATAAGGGAAATATTTCTAAAAAAAAAAGAAAAAATGTTGTAGTGCTTTTTAAAAAGGTTTTTATAATGTAATGTTCCCAAAGATTGCTTACATTTTTTTTTAAATTTTGTAAGAAAAACACTTCTAATAACAATTTTTTCAGTGGTTTTTCAATAGTAATTCATTTTCTTATCGTATAAAATTGAATTGGAAAATGAATTTAAATTATTTTTCGCACAAAAAAATAATTCTAGTAAAACTTAAATTTGTTCAGTGCTTCTTCAATAGTCTTTAAAATTTAAATAATTTTATTTGTGTACAAAAATTCAATTGGAAAATGCAAGAAATTAAAATGAGTCTTTCAAAATTAATTTAAATTATTGCTTAAATTATTTTTCAATATTTTTAAAAACCATAAATAAATGAAGAAAAGAATATGAGGTCATAAATATTTTAATTACCTTATTTTGATTTTCAAGAGATGTTTAATACATTTTTGGTAAAATGCTTTTTAGAAAATAATTTTCCTAATACTTAGGTGTAGAAAAATCCAAAGATGCACTATTAAAAAATATTTAAAAATAACCAGATACAACTAAATGGTAAGGCACTTTTAGAAATTTGTAGTGTGAGTTTTAAATAGCCAGTAAACTCAATTTTAAAATGTAAAAGGTATTAACACACCCAATTACATTAAAGGCAATTAAAAGAGTGCTTAAATTGTAAATGCATATGTAAATTCCGCTTTATTAGCTGGACACTAGAAAATGCACTTTAATGACTTCCCCTGCGGGGTTAATCCAATTGCTTTCGTGACAATATAGCACTTGCCACTTAACCCGCGAATTAAATATCCCTTTGTCGGGGTTGCATCCGCTTAATCCGAATCCAAACCAAATCCAAATCAAAGTCCAAGTGCTCAGATAGCTGGCTTTAGCACGCGATGCGCAACATGCGACATGCATTTAAATTCAATTTCAGTTGGCCGCCCAATTTACACATTTAACGTGTGTAATTTGCAGCTAAATTTAATTGGCCTAATTAGGTGCGACATGGCCGTGGATCGCGGATGGGAAGGGGGGTTCGGGCTCCGTGGGGTACGAAATGCATGTGGGCGGTGTGAGTTTGCCATTAAGTGTTTGGCTAAGGACCCAACTCAAAGCAAACGGCAGTCGCGTCAATTCAGGCGAAATCAACTGAAATAATTGCGCCCTTCAATTGTCAAATTGCGTTGGTTTTGACCTTAAGCATTTGCCTTAATTGCAAACATTTGAGGAGGAGGCAAAATCCTGGAAAATTCTACGGAACTAGTGGACATGTGAGAGTGGGTATTACTATAGTTTAAAATGCCTTTAAAAATAATACAACCTTGGCAACCCTAGAAAAAATCTAGAAAAATATCAAATTTACCAGCGATACTAAAAATATTTATGGTTTGAAATGCCTTTAAAAACTATACATTAAATTATATTTGAAAGTTGTTTCTAAATATCCATTTTTATGGATGTTATTTAGTACATTTTTTTAAAGAATCAAATGATATTGATATGGTATCTTTTAAAGGCATTTTCTGCCACTCGAACAACCTTGGCAACCCTGGAAAAAAAATCCAGAAAAATCCAAGAGGCCTAGAGGGAGAGATTTTTCTGGTTGGATTCCTTTTAAAGCGCAAAAATGGTGCAAAAAAGTTTTCCATAATATTTTAACAAGAATTTAACGCTGCAGGCAAGGACAAGGCACACAAGTCCTGAAGTCCTGCAGAACCACCCAGAACCCAGCCCCTCAGCAGCCGGCAAACATTGTCCAAGAGACCAAGATGTGGCATTAAAAATGAAAAAGCAACTCAAAATTCTCTGTCTCGCAAATGGGAACGCAGCAGTAAAAATACCAAAACGCATAGTCAAAGGGGGTGAGGGTGTGGGTGGTAAAGCTAGGATAGAACGGGTGGGAAAAACCGGGGAAATGCTGGGTTATATGTAACTGAAACCTTTGGATATTCTCCCATTTTTTTTTGTTCCCGACGACTGGGGTCCAGGCCTCGGCTCATCTGAGGCATGCAAAATGAACCATAAAGTGCAGTCAGTCAAGTTGTTTTCAAGCCCTTTCCCCCGTTACGCCCCCCGCCCCGCCCCACTTTTCTGCACCGCCCCCGAACTGATAAGCACTTGACTCGAAGGCTTTGACCACATTTTTGCCCCTTTTTCCAGGACACCCCAACCCTCAGCCCCCGATTCCCAAACACCGAGCACCCCACCCTCCACTGGCGAAAATAAAGCCGAAGAGCCCGGCGCCGGGTTCATAAAGTCCGACTCATATCTATATCTCCCCTTTCAGAAAGGGACTCGTAAATGGTCCCTCTCTGCGGGAAAATATTTCGAAATTATGTTTCGTTTGAGGTGCAATTTGCCAAGATAGAAGGACTCGCATTTTCCTTCTCTGCCGAGGACATTTGGAACGGCCAATTGGAACGCTGAAAGGCTGAATGCAGACCGGCACTTGGGTAATTAAGAGTCGTTTAAAAATGTAAAGAAGACTTTTGCCTGATTTAAAAGCCATGTGCATTGAAAGTTTTTGAACATTTCACATTGAAATACAAAGAAAATATTTGCTTATTTGCTTTAAGTGAACTTGTAAAATCTAAAATTTAAAAAGGAAGAACAATAAATATTAAATAAATTAAGTTACATTTAGTTTAGTTAATATTTACAGACACTGAAAATAAAATGGAATGGTAAAAATATAAAGTAAAAATTAAATACAAAAACGTACTATTTAACACAAAACATTTTAAATTTCATGATTCAATTTGAGAATATTTGAATCAAGGTCACAATTATTAGATTCGATGTTAGCCATATTTACTTAAAATATTTAACATCATTAAAAAAAATATTTCGTATTCAAATGAAAGTTTAAAATATTTAAATTGACTATAATTCTTAAAGATAGTAATTTTATATTTCAAATTCATAAAAACAGCATTGAATGAAAACATAGCGAAGTATTTAAATTAAATATGAAATATTTTGACTTACCATGTTTTTTATCAGTGTAGAAAATCTTTTAAAAACCTAATGAACAATTTGCAGGAGCAATATTAATATATTTGTAATTATAGATTGTTGTTTAATTATAGATATATTATTTGTATTTATTTTTTACTTTGGGTGTCACTTTTTTTTTTAAATTTATGAAATAAAATGCAAGAGTTATGTACTTTGTAAATAAATTCCCAGATTTAATCTCTAGATTCACCCAATTCCTTATGACAGTAACCACTTGCGAGAGTGCTCGGAAAATCGCCCATTGTTTTTCCTGACTAATCAGTTGAGCCATAAGCATTTAGCATTTAGCTGGTTCCATTCGCCCCTAAAACTTGACTAAATGAAATGCTACAATTCCGGCAGTAATAATAATATGCTGGCCATAAAGCTTAGGAATTACACCTCAGACAAATGCAAATGTTATTGTGTTGCCTCGGTTCCCCAGTTTCCTTATTTTTTGGTGTATTCTTTTTTTTTTGCATTTGCCACCCGGCTTATCCTGCTACCCCGCCCACTTTTCCACACACTTTACCGCCCATCTAACCACTCATAAGCTTACTTTACACACACAGAGACCAAAAAGACAGGGGCAAAACAAGATAAACACGTTTACAAATTTTTGCCAAAGCTTTTCCCGGGGAGGGAAATTCGGGGGGCGGGTGACGGGTGGCGGGTGGAGTGCAGGAAAAGCGACGGAGACCGACACGCGAGTATCATGAAAAATGTATAAAGAGCTGCCAGCGGCTTTCCCCAGCCTCCATTTTCCAGTCCTCTCCACTTTCACTTCCTTTTTTGCTGGTCTGGTGTGTAAATTTAATTGATTGACATCACTTAAGCGTAAGGACAACAGCCGAAAAACAAGGACGAGAGCATGTAAACAAATGATTTGTGAATTGCCTGCCAAGCAGAAATGATAATCGAAAAAAAGAACGCACATCTTAATTTGTTTTCAATGCAAATATTTGTGAAAAGCGAAAACGGAACGTTCCGCCGACTGAATTCGCCACTTAAACCCGGATTAGTTGCCACTTCAAAAGTTAAGAGTGTGCGAAAACAGGACGGTTTCACGCGAAATTCATTTCAAATGAATTCAATTCAATTTTGGCAAATTGTATTTACCCAAAAGAAAGCTTGTAAAAATAGGCCTTACCTTTGAAATGTATTTTGTTATTATTTACGAATAGCTGATAATATTCTAAATGGCTTTGGAGTAACCAAACTAATTTTAAAAAATTTCAAATTTTTTTCTAATATCAAATTTAATTTTATTAAAATACTACTATTAACAATTGAGAAAATATTAAAAATAATTTGTTTATACCAGTTCTTCTTAATAAAAGGCAATAATAATAAAATACGGCTGAAAAGAGCAATAAAAATGTAATAATATTATAAACATTTTTTTGTTTTCACCAGTTCTTCTAAAAAATAATAATAAAATACTTTTGAAAAATAGAAACAAAAATGTAAAAACATACAAAATCGTTTGTTTATACCAGTTTTTCTAAAAAATAATAATAAAATACTATTCATAAAAGGCAACAAAAATGTAAATTATAAATATTTTGTTTTCACCAGTTCTTCTAAAAAATATTAATAAAATACTTTAAAAAAAGGCAACCAAAATGTAAAAACATAAAAATTATGATAAAATACTGTTCAAAAAAAGGCAACGAAAATGTAATAATAATAGTTAAAACAAAATATTAATAAAATATTAAGGGGAACAAAACTGTATAAGTTTTTTTGTAATTTTGGTATACGAATTTAATAGAAAGTATTACCCAGCTATCACTTACAATGTCTCTGCTTATTATTAAATTAGTTTGGTATATCTTGAAGTCATCCCAATTAACTTGACAATGACGAAGACCCCAATTGAGGTTCACTTAGCCCTCGACAAATTCCTGCCAAATAGTTTCGGGTAATGCCCTTTGGCAGTCCTTTATGGCCAAGTGCTGTTCCCTGGAAATAGTTTAGTGGGTCCTTGGGTCCCTGGGTGAAAATATGAAATGTCGCTAAGATGGGGCGGCGCGGCGCTTTCCCGAGATTGAGAATGCCTTCCTCACAATTAGTTAATTAAGTTAAATTCGCGTTGTCGCTGGCACATCGGGCGTCATCTTGGCTGCTCATCAGGGTTATCAAGATGAAAGCAGCCGGCGCTTCGCGTTTCCAAGAAGTAAATGGAATCGCGGGGGTCCCGGAGTTACTTTGAAGTCTATATCCACTCCACACATCTCTGTTTTCGGTGTTTCTTGTGTTTCTGGTGTTTCGGGTGTTTCGGCTGCTTGTGGTATTCTGTGGCTTTCGGCGATTGCTGTTGCATGCTAATCGAGTGAGATTCCAAAGTGCCTCCGTCTCCGCTCTCGTAAATAATTGATTAATGAATTACAAACTGTTTCGCCTCTGCAACCGTCTCACACATGCCATAATTAAAGCCCGATGCCCATGTACAAACATACATAAGTATATCCCCTGGCAGAAGGCAAAAGATGTTGGCTCTACTTCATATTTACAATTCAAATTTCGAGGCTTATTTATGTACTTTATACATGGGAATTTTCTCGGCAATATAATAACAAGGCAGCACATTTTAATTCCCAAGCATTTTTGTGGAACTCAACGGTTTTTTGCAATGAAATTGGGATATATTACAACCGAACTTCTTAATAAAAAGTATTCCATTAATAATTTTTTACTTTTTTAATTATTCTATATTTCCAAAAATAATTTACTTTTTTGATTTGATGAGAATTTATATAGATTATAATTTGGTATTTTTTTAATTATAGAATAACAGGCATTCATATTTTTCTAAATTTTTTTTAAAATCAATTTTATTTTTACAAAACATTTCCCAAACTTTAATCTGTTTTAGTAATAACTGTAAAATATTTCCAACCTTAGCTGAGATCCGTAAAATACTTGGAAAATGCCAACTATCTACAAATGTATAGCCCCATCATTCAATATAAATTCCATTTAAGTCGGGACTGAAAATTCGGGCGAAATCAAATTCTAATTCAATACGCGTCCAATTCATTTCAATTCCAACACATCCCAATTAGCTGCAGTTCATTCTAATTTCAACACAATCTAGCTGCCACTCAGTTGCCATTTCCCACTTACCACTCACTTCTCATCCGACCGTGGCCATGAATTTTCCGGACCCGTCGCCGGGGACCCGAAAATATAGTTGCTTGGCCAGTCTGTTTGGCCAATGCGAAATTGCGCACATTCATTTCCGGAATTCTAAGAATTTTCTGCGGCCAGTGTCCTTTGAGAGATCTCGGGTGAACTAGGGAACTTGGGAAACTGAAGACCCAGATAACCCGAAAATACGGCGAAAAATTTTGGGGGAGGAATCGAGGAATTCCGGGTGCAAGCAGGAAGTCCATGATGTGTAGTTAGCCACTCGGGTACTTAATGAACTTTGAGGCTTTTGGTGGCCAGTTCATTTCGGGGGAAAGGTCAAGTGTCAGTTCCTCTCCACAAATCGATGCGACTGAAGAGTTGCATTCTTAAAAAATTAGCCCCATAAAATGGGAAATTTCCCGGATCGATTGTTGTCACTGAAGATTTAAGAACTAAACTTTCCGATTTTCATTGCATACTTTTCAGATTTTGGGCAGAACTTTTTAAGTTCTCCTTTTAAGACTTTTTTATGGATTTCTGAACTGAATTTCGTTCATGGGTTTCATAAATCACGTAGGGGAAAATAAACTAAAGTTTCAGCACCTACAAAAACAAACAATTAAATGGAAGAAGATACCATTGCATACTTCTAGGAAGCAAACAAATATTTTTGAAACCACTGGAGATTTTCCGGCTTATTTATAGGTGTTGTTTTTGTGTCGCACATTTGAAATATATTTGTACAGTCTTTGTTTTTATACTGCACACATAAATCTGGGGACAACTAAAAGACACTCAGTGTCTATTATATATGATGTACATTTTATTTAAGCCAAATTGCCAGAGCCAACAAATAAATTTCAATTTAATTTTGCGAAAGCAAAATGGTAACCAATTGTTTGTCACTTTTAAGCTTCAATCAGGTATTCCATTAAACTTTGTTTTCCCACTCACTTAACTTTGAGAAGTGAAACCTAATCCCGGCTTAAGTGGGGAATTTATTATGAGAAGCAACAGCAAAGCTCTTCCTTTATCACAAATATTTTCATTGGAAGCAAATTACAATGTGAGCTGTTTTCCCATCATTTCCTGTTCGCTTCTCTTTTATTTTTGCATATTTATCGTCATCAAAAAGGCAGCCCTATAAGAATATAAAGGCTTACTAATTTTAAGAGACCCAAATTAAAAACATTTTAGAGCGAGATAGTATTTTTGATGTGCCCTTAAAAATGCTGAAAAATCTACCCCTTATTATTTTTTAACAACTTTATTCAAGCACTTTTAGCTCGTAATTTCCCGACAAGTTTTCCGACTTGATGTGCTGCGAATGTGCGGCTAATATAAAGTTTAATTTCGCCAGCCAACTACGAATTGCGACTCCATCACACATGATTAGCCACGACTCGAGTTAAGGATCAGCGGGTGTGGGTCCCGTTGGCTTATTAAAATTTATGATCAATGTATGTATGTAGACTTCCGCCTTCCACACACCCATCCCCCCGCTTTTTGCGGCTAAAAAGTTTTACAACTTTTGCCGAAAATGCCGAAAATTATAATTTTTGTGCGCCACCCAAGTAATAAAACTTTTACGCCCCAAAGTATGCAATGTGCATGTTACAGTAGTCACTCTCAAACATGTCCTTGCTTAAGGGTGAGTGGGTGAGTGTGGGTGAGGGTGTGTGGGTGTGTGCGTGCGACGAGTCAAATGTCACAAAGGATTGCTGGTTGCTTGAGCAACAACAAGAAAAGGAGGGGGGAAACCAGGAAAAGCGGGGGGAAATGTTGAACAAAAGAAATGTGAAAATATGCCAGCGGGTTAAGCAGCAGCAGCCGCCTCCTCTCCTTCGGCTGGTGGGCGTGGCACTGGCATTAAATTATGAAGTCAACAATGCATGTGTCGTGTATGTATATGTATGTGTATGCGTGGGCTGTTCGGGGGCAATGGGGGCGTGGATGGCACAACGTAATTGTGGGTGTGTCTAACAACCAAGAACTTGGCCATTTCGGTTACATTTCTGCGTTCCGCAAAAGGGAAAAACTCTGGGAAATTGCCAAATGTCTAAGCATTCAAAAAATATAATAAATTCCAACTGGCCGGGAAAATTTATTTATTTAAATTATATCTGCAAATGTTTGGGATATCAGCATTATTGTTCAAATGTGAAATGAAATTCTTTCCTAAGGTTAAACTTTTTTATACTCTTGCAAAGGATATTACGTATTATTCTGCTTATATTATTATTTTATTCGGAAAAAAAAATATATATAGAGTTTTTATAGCTTTGATTTTTGTTTAAATAATATGAAAATTTCTGAAATAGGTTATTAACTTTTAAAAACCCGGTCTGCTATATCATATATCTGTCAAAGGAAAGTCTAGCAAGTGATCTAAAATTTCTCAAAAAAATTCAGAGATTTGTTTTTGAAATATAAAATTTTTGTTCTTTTACCATAAAGTAAAATAAAAACTATAATTAATAATTATAATAAAATAAAAAAATAATTAAGCTGAACCACTGCGAAATCACTTTGCAGAAAACCCCACGAATAGTGGAATGCCACTCCCCCGCCCTCTCGTTAAACATAACTTCTGCTTAAATACTAAGTAGTTCTGCCCATAGAGAAGATTAATTTGATTTTATTAATGAAATCATTAGTGGGGCAAAGGTAAAGAAAGAAAACGTAACGGAACGGAAAAGTCCACGAAAAAAAAGTCCGGGCGGCGCTTGAAGTTAATGTGGCATGTGAATGCCTGTAACTTTCCCCCTATAATTTTCCCTCCGATTTTCCCGGGCTCCAAGTTTTCTCGCTTTCATTCATTTGGAGGGTTTTGCGTGCCGGGTTTTCTGTTTTCTGTCTTTTTTTTTTCATTTTGTCATGCCAGTCGGCCATTTCATTCATTTTGGGGGGGCCTGACCTTCCGACCCGCATGTGTTGACCACTGAGGATGTAACGGTAAACATAGGCACTGTGCGAGAATCTTACTAAATAAAGTGGAAAGGAAAACTTCCTGGGAAATTAAAATAAATTTAGAATTGAATATTCTCTGAATTAGTGGGAAATTGAAATCACTTAAAAAGGCGCCTAAAAGTATGCAGCAATATGTTTTAAGACGACTTTTGTTCTTTACTGCATACTTTTAGACACCATTTCAATTTTTTTTAACATAGATGTCTAATTTTTCTTTGAGTGTATCAGGGGTCTACCAACGACAACGGATGTGGTCATTCACACAAATTAAATATTTGCTTACGCTGTTGTAAGTGAAGCGTCATCGCAGGACATCAACGACATGGACGACGAGGACTTTCACCTTCGCTTTCTTCGCGTCCCCTTCCCCCCAACCCCCGCCCATGGCCCCGCCCCCTTGCCGCTCTTTTATTCTGCGTCGAATTAATTGAAGCAAATTTCGAGTTTTACCTTTAGCACGGGAAAGTCGAGCGAATGAAAACAGATAACAGACAGCTGGCAACGTTTCTGCCTCCTCGTAGCTACGAGTCTTTGGGCAAGTCTCCATTTCTCTGGATGTTGCTTTGAGTCCTTTGATGGAACCGCTGAAAAGGATTCTCCTCTGGCGATTTCTTCGCCTGGCAAATATTCAAAGTGGCAGCCAATGAATAGAATTCAATACTCAAAGCCGATTTGAATCTATCAGGAAACTAGTCTCGATAAAGAAATAAATATATTTAAAAGTGTGCGAATGTTCAGAATAGTTAAGGAGATTAAATGAGTGAGGGAATTAGAAATGTATTAATTAAAATATTCTTCTTTACAGACCTTTTTATGATCAAAAAACATTTTTATAAAATTATTCATTATAATAAAAAACACAAGTAATTAAAATGAAATTTTTGATAATAAACTAAATTTTCTTAACATATTTTGTAATTGCTAAATTTTAAAACTGGGTTGCTTGTCTGGCTAATCCCTTTTCTAAGCGCTGTAGACCTCGGCAATTCAACAACTTCGAAACTTGTCCATCAAATAAACGAACTCAATTGAGGCGAATTCTATCACTTGTTATCCCGTCGCACACTCCAATTCATTCAATTTCCTTTCACTTAGTTTTTTTCTCCTTTTTTTCGGGATTTGGTGGGGTCGATTAAACTTTGATCTAAGCGCTTTCGAACTTTTCTGGTCTTCTTTTTTCGGTGCGGCACATTTTTCTTTGAATTGAGTCCAAAGCCTGGCGGCTAAACATTTAAATAGATTTTTACTCGCCTCGCTTTGCTTTTCTGCCGTTGTCATTGAGTGGACACGAAAACCTCAAGGATCCATCAGGAATTTCTTTCGGTTCCCCTCTTTTTTTTCAGCCTCCTTTGTTGCAAAAGGCTTATAGAGAGAGAGAGAGAGAGAGAGTAGGACATGTAAATAGATTGGTAGGCAAACAACGGAATACTTTTGTTGCCTGTTTGTTTGCCGAGTTACCTATAGGCAAACAGATTCATTCTACATGGTCTGCGGCCCACTGGAAATCACACAAGCGCACATATATTCCGGTATATATGTATATATCGTCACCCACGCGGATTTCCCACCCATGCGAAACAAATCAAATGTGGCAAAGGCTGCGATATTGAGACGCGTTGAGGCGATAAACGTGCTGGCTAAATGTTGGTCCTTCCCCTCAGCCTCACCCCACCGAAAGATAACTAGATGGAGATACCGAAAAGCGGTAACGGTAAACGAGCTTTATCTCTGGCCCCCAAAAAATCCCTCCCATTGGAGCCTGATTGCTCCGATACTTGATACTTGAGCACACACTTGACGAAAATATGGCAACTCTGATGGGAGCTTTTAAAAAAAAAATGCAATAATGAATCGATTGCAAAATAATTCGATATATTGTAGTGTATCGATATTAAACTATCGATATTATTGTCTTGTGGGAAATTTCGTATATTACTTTGCTTTTTGAATACATTCTTAACTAAATACTTGTTCATATCAACCACATACTATAGAACTCAAAAGTTATATCGATATATGCATTATATTGCATTCGTATTTCCACCTTTGCAAAGAATCACTCTGCCAAACACATTTTCTCCGAGTGCCGAACTTCCTCTAAGACAATAACCGATGCTAATGTATTATACGTGTCAATGTGGCCTCGGCTTTTGACTGATATCTGTCGCCAAGAGCAAAGAAATCGGTGGAAAAGAGATAGCCAGCCACTGTCGCTGTCGATTTGTGACAAATAGCATTCGTCCTTGTCGCCGGAGTCCTTGCACAATGGGAAATGAAATTGCAGAAGCCAACAAGTTGCCACGCCGTCGCCACACTCACGCCTACTCTTGGCCAGAATTCAGTGCTATCGATTAATCACGGTCTATCGATCGCCAGCCGCTGGCACTGGATTGATACCATTTGATGAAAAGACAAATGGCCGGCGTCTCGATTGGATTCTCCAGTGCCATAAATCTAACTAGCCTCGATTTGGCGAATTTACTAGCCATAAAAACGGAATGGGTTGCCTAACAGTTACGTTTATCGATAAATCATAGGGTTTTGCTGGAATACAATTCAATATTTCGTGATGGAAATATGAATTAAATAAATCATCCTTATTAATTAATGAAACGTTTACTAATCACCTTTTTGGCGTAATGATGAGGTGGAAATATATGTATATCGATAGGTTGCGGCATTGCATGTTTTGCTAATCGATATTGATTGCTTCGATTAAAGTTCGTAGGCAACTATGCGCTTTTTGGGAATTTGGTGAGGGGCTTTATTTGGTATTTTCGGTTTAGAACATGATTGGTTCACCATTTCCACTGTGTTTACATGCGATTGTCCTCGGGCAAATCACATTGAGCCTTCCTAGTCTCCCTTTTGAGCCCCTAGCCTGTAACCCTGCTCTTTGTAGCCCCCATTCTAAGCCTAAGTAAGAGATAAGCAAGTACATAGACACGTACATGGCTGGGATAGGGATACGGAGCTAGATATATGTGGTCGGGGGCCATGATATATGGATATAGACACCTACGCAGGCAGGCAAACATTTATGGCCTTCCCCTATTTTGCATTATTCCTGTGTTCACATTTAAATTGAATCAAGTCTCCCCAAGTCTCTAGCCCCATATATATGTATGTCTGTACGTTTGCCATTCTGCCGGGCCATAAGCCTTAATGAACCCGTTCCGGATTTAAGTGACACTTTCTTTCTTTACTTTCTCCGCCCCCGACTATACACACACTCACATATATGTTTGATGCAATTTTCATAAAGTTGTCAAAACTTGGTAGCGCCTTTCATTTGTGTTTATTTTTTATGCCGGTCTCATATACACCGCTCTTTTGGCACTGCCAAGTTTTTTGGCATATAAAAAGGAAAAGTTTAAACAGTTTACAGCTTACAGCTGGCCTTTGGGGCAATTCGAGGAAATGGGTGTAAAAAAAAAGAAGAAAAAAGGGGGAGAACACAAATTTATGTGGCCAACGCCCAACGCCCAAAAGGCGGCAACAGTTGTTGAGGGCCGAGGCCGAATGTTTGGCCACATCAAGCATACGCACTGTTGTGCCCTCCACTTTCCATTCCCAACGAATGTCAAAAATTAAACGAAGCAATGAATTATGGCGCTGTCAATGTGTGTCTGTGTGTGGGTGTCTGTGCTTAAATATCCCTTTATATATGCAGATTTCCCGAATCTCTTGGCCGCAATGGAAAAGGGTTACCCGATACCCTGCCATGCGACCCCTGAACTCCGGTTAACTTCGGGTGGATTAGGTTCGATGAGCGGATTGATTTGCCATTCAGAGTTGTGGCCGCAGAGCGTGGACATCAATCATTGGGGCAGGTTTTCAGGTTCTCAGACCCGATGCCAAAGGACCCTTAAAATTGTTTCGAAGTTCTCGAATGACTAGGTCAAACAGCCATAAAATAAATCCATTTTCAATGAGTTCCTATCTAAAATCTTGATTTACATTTTTTGGCAACTTAAATTCTTGTAAAACATTTTACTTTTGAAAATGTTTCAAAAATAATAAATATTACTTATTATAAGTTATAAATATTTTTGAAATTTTTGGCCAATTGATTTACATTTTTTTAGCAATTTAAATTCCAATACTCCAATTTAAAATAAAATTAATATAAATGTTTGTTGCTTAGCATTTTAAGTTTTTAATACGGTAATTTTGTAATTTAAGTTTAAAAAAATGTTTGATTTTTTTTTTTTAATTTTTAAGGTATTTTCCCGTTGTTATTTCTGTCGTTTTACTCTTTCCCCAACGATTTCCCTTTTTTTTGTAATTCGATTTACCAGATTTGAAACTATTTGGGATCTGTGAGGAATGAGAGCTGCAAACTTTTGATAGTTTTGATAAATGGCTGAGAGAATGTTTAAGACTTCACCGCCCCCTCAACCCCCTCCACATTTTTATGGGGGCTTGGGACTGACAAATTTCAGCTTGTTCAAAGGATTTGGCTTGATTAAATATTTGTCATAAATGCGTTGTGCAGTGCCATTAGGGGATGTGCTTTCCCCTTTTTCGTTTTTTTTTATCAGACCCACACTCGTGTTTGTCCTTATGTTAATGTCTTCATTTCGCCCCCGATTTGCCACGATTTCCCCCAATTTCCCCCGATTCGAAACATAATTCGGTCTTGTTTAATGCGCATATTTATGCCACTCCCCCCGTTTTGTTGTTTTTTCGGATACTCATTTTTATTTTGTCGTGTATTAAGTTAATTAATGCGAGGCATAAGCCGTCGCTGCTGCCATTTAGCTCGTCGTCCTTGTTGTCCTTCGTCAAGTCAATCACATGATAACAGCGCCAGCAAACATTTCTAATGTTTTCCCAACTTTATTTTTGGGCCCGTTGTGTTCTTTCTCGTTTTTTTGTTTTAATTAATTTTGCGAGGGATTTGTGTGCGGCTTATGAACTTAAAATACTTAACTTCGTTTTCTCTTTTCGACGGCGGTCCCAAAATGTAAAAAGAACAGCGAAAAACAAAGGAAAAAAGTAAAAAAACAAAAATGTCGAACTCAGGTGCTGTGGGTAGCACAAATGATTGAAAGGACGAATTTTCTGTAATATCACTCATACGACATGTTGAGCGATAAGGGTTAAAATGAATTGAATTTCTTTCTGACCCTTAAAAACAGACTGTCAAAAAGGCAAAGTGAAATAGAAATCATTAGCTTGAACAATATTTAATTAAGTAAAATAATATTTATAAAATAAAATAATACTTTTTGATGAAAAATTATCTTTAAGTTTATTTAAAATACTAGTGAATATATTTAAACATTAAAAAATGTATCAGTAATTTAAATAAATGTAAGAATATTATAAATTATTGCGAGCAGAATCTGAATCATCCGTATTGCTTCTATATTCTTTGTACATCCATCCTATAATAGGTCTTATATATCAGAAACAAGAACCTCCGAGCAGGAAATACATTTTGCTGGCAAATGGAAGATTATCCGTGGCTTTTCTGCTTTGCATTTCCTTTCACCTCGCATCCTTCTCTTACTTTCCCACCCCCAACCACCCACTGCCTTTGCACCCACACATTGACAGCAAATGTATTCCACATATTAAAACGCTGCCACTCAATAAAGCCAAGAATAAGGGCAACAAATATGCAAAAACAAGAGGAATGTCCTGTTTCTTTGGCCAGCAGATATGTGTGTTGGGAAAAACAATAACAAAATGTAAACAAATCACAATAAATAACAAATAGGCATTCGTCCTGCACTTGACAACGCTGGTGTGTGTGAGTGTGTGTGTGTGAGTGGGCGTGGCTGCGAAAATTTTTTCAATTATATTGACAGCGGCAAAAGTTTTTCCACACGCCGCCCCTTATGCATAAATTTAAAATCACAGCAAAGTTGGCTTCTTTTTTTTCTTCTTATTTTCCTTCTTTATTTTATTTTTGCTACAAGTGTAAGAAGGGGCGGGACACTCGAAGTGTGTGTGTGAGTGTTTGTGACATGTGTAAATTTGATGGGCGTGGCAAATGCTTAATTCAATACGCATCAACAAATAATTTATGAATTTTTATTGAAGTTGTGCTTCTGTTTTGACGATAAGAACGTAGCCAAAAGAAATGCGGATCATAAATTATCCACACAAAAAGAAATGGAAGCTGGTGCAAAATTCTACAGGCAGCATCATATATATATATATTTATTTATTTTATTTTTTGTTTGTGTTACCGGTTTTTATTTCAGGGGAGTGGGAATATTCTCTTTTTTGATATTAATCCTGCCAGGAATTTTCTATCACCTCCATTACCGCAGAAAAAAATATATAAATTATTTCAAGCACTTAATGGAAAAAAGTGAAATGCTTTAATGGGTATCAATATTTTTTTGTGAAAGTTTACTGCTACATTTGTATGTAAATTTATAAATCACATGAGTAAATTGATAGCCAATAATTTTATTTTATTTTATATTTATTCACACCATTTTTTAATAATAATATTATAAGCAATTTTCAAGGAAAACAGTAATTGCAAGCTTTTTACTTTTTAACAAGAGAGAACGCTATAGTCGAGTACTTCGACTATTAGATACCCGTAACTCAGCTTAAGGGAGTGCGAGTGAGATGGATACATGCACTCGTCAAAGATACTAGCGCCATCTAGTGGCTGTTTAATTTTTTGCGCATAACTTTTTAATGGATTGACCGATTTTAAAAATTTTAAAAGGTATTAATAAACACAACAAAATGGCATTTACACTTTTACAAAATCTGTAAAGATGTCGGTGCCAGGCTTCTTTAAAAGTCCCTTAAGGCGATTGTGGGCGTGGAGCTCGGCTGAAACAAACTTGCGCTGCGTAGGAAGCCCAAGAATGTGTGTTGTTAATGCCGAATTTCTAGCTTTCGTAGTTTCCGAGATCTCAGCGTTTATACAGACGGACAGACAGACAGACATGGCTAGATCGACTCGGCTAGTGACCCTGATCAAGAATATATATACTTTATAGGGTCGGAAACGCTTCCTTCTCCCTGTTACATACTTTTGCACGAATACAATATTCCCCTTTACTCTACGAGTAACGGGTATAAAAAGAAGAGCCTAATTGGATCAATTTCTAAATCAAGGATAACAGTGTCTAATTAAAGTTGGTCTAGTTTTTTAGATCAAGGTTATAATGGTTTGGCTATTTTTAATTATCACTTATTGCAGCCCTTTTCCCCCATAATAATTTGGGATCAATTTCAACTGAGTACAAGATGGAGCTCATTAAAGTGGAATGGGGCCTAACAACATTGTCCGCAAATCTGGGCGACAGTAAAGACATCGGAAGAGGGAGGTCAGGGTCAGGACCTCGTAAATCCCGTAAGTCCGGAGGGCAAAGGAGAGGATTTCTGAGGTCAGGTCGGTGCCGCAGTTGATTAATTCTCCGTTTTATTTGGCATTTTTATGAGCAACTGCAGGCAAGCCCAAATCTTCACTTCTCCAAAGGCTCCTCTACCTCGACTGCCCTGTATTTATACCCACTTCCCCTATTTATTTGCTCCTCCGCTCGGCTTCTGCTTTTCAAAATGTTGCGATTTCGTTTGCTTTGGTTTCGGGTTTCGCTTCGCGGCATGTTTTTATGCCACCTATCAAATTGCCACACGCAGCAACAAGGACACTGAGAGAAAAGTCCCCATAACTTATTTTATATGTACTGTACTATAATGGGAATAAAATAACTTAAATATGAATGACTTAAATACTAAAATAATAAATAAAATAAATTTTACACTACAGACAAAATAATTTAATTTGTTAACCAACATTTTTTTTAATATATTAAAGTTGTAAGGGGGATGTAAAATATTAAAGATTTTTATATATTTTTGTGTATCAAATCGGTAAATTATTTTTTTTACTTTCTAATGATTTCTCTCAGTGCCCTGACTTGCTTTGGTGGTGGGTTAAGAGCGGCCAGAGGTGGGTTACGCTGAGGTGGTATTTTGGGTTTTTTGGGGGGCCAAAGCGATATTTTATTTCACCATTAATCGTAAAAATTGCTCATTTTATTGCTTTGAAAGTGTTTTGCCGGTTGCCGCTTGCCAGTCGCCGATTGAACTCATCTCCTTCGTTTCGCCAAGAAACTTAGCATGTGCCCCTTCTATTGTTTTGTTTTATTTTATTTATTCCGTTTTCGGAATGACAAGGGAGCAGGAACAGAACCAAAAAAAGTAAACAACACGCAAAGAAAACAAAGCAAACATTGCCAGGTGGCGAAGGAAAATTCAGGGGGGATTGGCTCGTCCTGCCAAATGTTATGCATAAATCGTCGTTTTCCTGTAGGCGGTGTATCCTCGTCCAGGATATTCTATATGGGCCTTCGGCATCGCCTTTGACTTTGACTGATGGCTGACAGAAATATGGGAAAGGCGGCAAAAGCGGCGAAAGCGGGGCCATTGCCTTGCAGCTGGTCGCATTTATAGATATATCTTTCATTTTTATCATTCACTCGTTTTCCTAACACGCAATAAGGAATTTGGGATTTAAACTGAGAAATAATTATATCTTAACATTGAAGAAAGAATAAAAAGAACTTTAATAGCAATATGTAAAAATGTATTAGTTAATTAAAATCTAATTTATGTTGTTTTATTCGTTTTCAAATACGCAATAAGAAATTTTGGATATAAACTGAGAAATAATTATATCTACAAATTAAACAAAGAATAATTCAACTTTAAGAAAAATAGGTAAAAGTGTATAAATTAATTAAAATCACAATTATGTGATGTTATTTATTAAATCAGTAATGTAAATCATTTTTTTAACAAAAACTATTATCACACGCAATAGGAAAGTTTAGATTTAAGCTGAGAAATAAAAATATCTTAAAAGTAAACAAAGAATAAAAAACATGTATAAGTAATATGTAAAAATGTACTAAATTAATTAAAATCACAATTAAATCAATAATTTAAATCCTTTTTTTAAACAAAAATAATTTTATTTAAATATTAAATTTATTGAAAAACCTTTCTTTAATCAACAAAATGCAGAACTTCGAGACCCCAAAGCGAAGAAAATCAATTTCCATAATTACGCTCGAAATAGTGGCCGCAAAAAGTGCAAAATCAGATGTTGGCACTATGTAAATAAAGCCTCCATTTCGTCCCATTTTCGCTGCCCGAAAATTGAGGCAACAAATTTATTTATGCATTCAATTAGCATACAATAAGGGGGCGGCGAAAGGTGTGGCACGGGGCGTGGCAAGTTGGGATTCGACCGGTGATTGAGAAATTACTTTAAAAAGCAAACAGCTGGCGTTGGAAAAGAAAATGCGCTGCTCTTTTTGTTTTGTTTTCCTTTTTTCCCCGCCCTCCCCAAGAATATCCCTCATAGGAACCTAAACAAATTTCATGGTGAGGTCTTTCTTAGGAATATGGCCCCCAACTTCCTCGTTTTTCCTTATATTTTTTGCTGCCCTTATTGGAGTACTTGGCAGCCGCATTTATTACTCATTTACAGACATTTTCGTCTTTGCTCCTTGGTCCTTTTTTTCTATTTCTCGTTTTTTCCCCCCTGTTTGGGCTTACTTTTGTTATTTACTTTGGACTGCGAAACGAGCAAAAGTTTCAAATCTTTAAATGAATTTAATATGCACAAAGTATGAAAAATATTTTCCAAGGGGCGCTTTCCCGGGGGTTGATGCCGGATGGGCTGCTCATCATGGCTCATCATCGTCTGGCGGCGGGTCGACGTACATATGATTTCTGGATTATGTTTATTAATATGTTGATATAATAACTTTTGCACCACCCCCCCATTTGGCTCAGTGCGTGGGCGTGGCAGCTGCTGTGTGGCGTCGTCCTGACGGCAGCCACGAGAACCGCAAAAAGGGTTCCAGAACGGAGATTGCAGGAGCAGGAATGGGAATTAGGGGTTCAGATGGGGGCTTAAGGGGTGAAAAAGGGGACCCAAAGGGGCATACATTTTTTCGAAACACCTCTAGTTCCCTTTTTGGGCAGGCATACATACATATATTGATGGAGGGATTGCGGGATTGATGGCAAAATCCTGTCTGAAATTGGCAAGGCTAATATGTTGTTATCTATGGGAATCTATTTCGCAGGGCTTGAATAATCATTTTTGGAAACCTTTTTACATTTATTAAAGTTAATTTTGCAAAAAAAACCTTTTCTTCAATTTCTAATTTGCAACAATATATTTTTCTGTTTTGTTGATTAATTTTATTAATTTAAGAAAGCCTGAAATTAAATTAATTATTTTTGCAATTTAATTTGATTTTATGTTTTAGATTCTTAGATTTTATTTATTTTTTTTACGTTATTATTATTATATCTCAAAATTGAAATATTTAAATACAAATGTCTTACAAATCAGATGAAAAGAGAAGAAATTTGATTAAAATCGATTATAGTAACTTGCCACTCGGCTGCCTGTTGAAACGCTCTTGATTTGCAGGATATGGGTTTAATATGGGCTTAATTCATTTCCCAGCTGCCCCGCCCACTTTCGCCCCCTGGTGTTTTAAGGCGACTTAACCTTTGACCCGACCAATCTGCTCATTGCCTCGAGTCGTCGCCTCCGCGCTGAGGAACTTTCACATCACTGCGCATTAATAAAGCATTAAAACCAGAAGGAGCGAAAGGGACTAGGACGACGGGTATTATTGTCCAGATTTAACGAATTGTGAAAAGGCAATTCCAATGAAAATGAAATATTTATGGCATCGACATCGGCATCGGCATTGGCATCCACCGTCTCCATCAATTCGGGGCATATTTTATTCAACAATTTCACATGCGGCCACGTGGCGTATGGGCAATGCACAGACACACGAATAGGTGGGCAGTTGGTTCCACGGAATGCTGTGGCTGCGATTACCAATCAACATCGAAATGCGAGTTATGCGGGGGACACAAACATATCCCATATCCCATAACAGGACACAACTAATCCGGGGGAATGGTAATATCAAGACAGCAGGAAAGCTAATTTTATCCAGTCGAAAATGAGATGGCAGTGGGTCAGGTTGAACTTATAAGGAAATCTAGTGAAGATCCTAAAATCCTATATCAAATTATGATATTAAATTAAAAAAACTGTTTTAAAAAATTGTGAAAAAAGTCCACATTTTATTGTATATTTTTGGGCTGCCTACAGAGATTTTTTTCCAGTGCAGAACTATGCTGAATAGACAAAGGCGTATACGTGATATTGACTCCATGTGGACTATATCACGTACACGGCACTAGATTTTGTTTTTTTTTCTACCGTACCTCTTTCCTCCTTTTTGCTCTACCCCCAATTTGAACATTTTGTGAAATGACTCTAGGAATTTTTCCCATTTTCACTTCGATTTGTAACTTTTGGTTTTTGGCGGAATTTTTAATTGCCGAGATGAACTGCGAATGCGATAAGGGAAATGCGAAAAGTTGGCTCGGGAAATGCGTGAATGAATGACTGCAATTAAAATTATTTTACTCACTCATAAGTTGGCCTTTTCTCACTTTCTCCAGCCCTTCTCCATTTCTCTGCGCCCAATCCCTTCTCCATTTCAGCTTAGCCGCAGCCAAAGCCGCTTAGCAAATTATCAAACATAATTTGACATTTTTCCCAAATCGCCAACGCACAAGAACAAAACAAAAGAAAATCAAAAGAAAAAAAAAAAAGAAAACCCCAGATTTTTCCTATTCTTTTGGCGGGGGAGAAACATTTAAAGAATTAATAAAGACATTTGTCTCAGTTCCCTCAGTTTTCGCCGCCTAATTTATTTATTCTTTTTTTGGCCGCCCAAAAGCCGCTTTTCTGTTTTTTTTTTTTTTTTTTTTGTATTCTTTTATTTTCTTACATCTACTAACAAATATATATGTGATGAACATAAACTGAAGAAGTTGTGCGGTACGGCCGCAAAGCATTGCTTCGCACAACCGCGGCAGCTTACGTGGCCATTTCTCTCCTCTCTCTCTCAGCTTTCCTGAGTTTCTGCATCAGAGACGCAGCGAAATTGGCCGTCGCGTCCCACTCCAGTTGACCTTTCAGCATTGTTGGCACTAGCGTGCTGGGGCTAATGCTGACACCGGTCGCCGTTTCCAAGGCGGTCCTGTCCTCTAAGAACCGCACGCACTCGAATAGGACGTGGTTCGCGTCCTCCTCGATTCCAGAACCGCAGGTTGGGCATCCGTCCCTTGTGTCGTGACCGTACTTCTTCAAGTACGACCGGAAGCAACCGTGTCCACTCAGAATCTGGGTCAGGTAGAAATCCACCTGCCCATGCTTCCTTTCCAGCCATGGACTCAAGACTGGAATGAGAGCATGGGTCCAGCGCCCAGAGGTCGCGGAGTCCCATCTCTCCTGCCACTGAGAAATTGATCTCCTTCTTGCGGGCTGTCGCGCCTCACGCCTAGATAGGTCGTCCGTGCTCGTAACCGCTTCCTCCACTTCTGCTGCCTCTCTTACCAGCTCGTTTATCGGGACTAGACCAGCGATGACCAGCGCCGCTTCCTCAGAAATCGTCCGGAAGGCGCAGGATATCCTGATGGCACATAGTCTGTGGGTGCTTTCCAAGCCACTCATGTACGATGGCGTCGTGGCGGCCTTAGCCCATACCGGGGCGGCATAAAGTACTTGAGACGTAACGACGCTCGCTAAGAGTTTCCTCCTTTCCTGCTTTGGGCCCCTCGTGTTCAGTAGAATCCGCGAGAGCGAACTGGCGGTCGCTGCGGCCTTCTTGTTGGCATACTCCAGGTGCTCTTTAAAAGACAGCCTGGTGTCGATCATGACGCCTAGGTATTTTACTGCTCTTTGCGAAACTACCTCAACCCCGCCAACCGTCAGTTTGGCTGTCTCAACGCGTTTCCGGCTGCTTATAAGGACAGCCTCTGTCTTGTGTGCCGCGAGTTGGAGCCCGGCAAGTGACAGCCATGACTCAACCTTCCTTATTGCTGAGTTGGCCATGGCCTCCACTTCGGCTGGCTCCTTAGCCACGATCGTAATGGCGACGTCGTCCGCGAATCCAGTCACGTGGACGTTGGCTGGCATGGGAAGCCTCAGCACTCCGTCATACATTATGTTCCACAGCAAGGGGCCCAGGACCGATCCTTGTGGCACCCCAGCAGTAACATTGTACTCTTTTGGGCCGTCGCTCGTATCGAACAGCAGCACCCTTTCGTCAAGGTAGCTGTCGATTATCCTGATGAGGTATTCCGGGATCCGTTGCCGCCTTAGGGCCTGCATAATCCCTGTCCAGTTGGCAGTGTTGAAGGCATTCTTGATGTCGAGCGTGACAAGCAGACAGTATTTTTTCGTGCCGCCTTTCCAACGCTTCCCGCGTATGGCTTCCGCTGCTATCCCGGTGACCGTTCGGATCGCGTCTAATGTAGACTTTCCTTTCCGGAACCCAAACTGGGTGGGTGAGAGGCCACCAGCTGCATCTATGGCCAGATTTAGCCGCTTCGAGATAAGCTTCTCGAACACTTTGCCAACTGTGTCGAGCAGACAAATTGGCCTGTAGGAGGAAGCTTCACCAGGTGGCTTCCCAGGTTTGTTCAGGAGCAACAGGTTTTGAACTTTCCATCTCCGGGGAAATGTTCCCTCGCGCAGGCAGGCGTTGTAGAGCGCCGCGAAAATGCCCGGCTGAAGCGCAAGCGCCAGCTTCATTGCCTTGTTGGGCACTGCGTCGGGTCCTGGGGCTTTATTGTTCTGCAGGCTGCGTCCTGCTTCAGCAACCTCGGTCTCCGTTATGGCCCTGAACTCCCACGTAGGCCCCGTTTCGTGCAGTGTGCTCTCCTTGGCGCTACCCGAAGGGAACAATGTGCGAACGATCTCACTCAGGGTTTCAGGGTCCGTTGGAGAGCGGCTGCCTGCATTTACTCGCTTGACCACGAGTCTGTAGGCTCCACCCCACGGATCCTGTTCGGCTGCGTCACATAGCTTCAGGAAACATTCCCGTTTACTGTCCTGAATGGCGTGCTTCAAGGACCTCCTGGCTTGCTTGAAGGCGGCGTGTGCAGCCTCGGCCCTGTCCGTCCTTCTTGAGCGCTGAAGAGCTCTTCTGGCTCTGAGGCAAGTCTTTCTAAGGGTCGCTATTTCGGAGTTCCACCAAGGTACAGGCTCATGGTCTCTCCTAAACGGTTTACGCTGCAGCATACCTGCCCTGCACGCATCCTCCATGCTGGCTGCTATCCCGTCAGCATTGGTGTTAACGTCTGCTTCCGTGGCGAAATGCATGTCCGCAAGGCACCTGCTCATCTGTTCGGCGTTCAACGTCTCCTGGCGGTAGCCCTTGACTACCCGGTTCAGGGTTCCTGGTCCCGGGCGTATGCCCACTGTGCATAGTATGGCCTCGTGGTCGCTGGCCGTGCAGAAGTCGCCGATTCTCCAGTGAGAACGTCGGGCTAGCGGGGAGCTCACAAAAGTGAGGTCTATGATAGACCCAGCTCCAGCCCGATTAAAGGTCTCCTGCGTCCCTTCATTTAGCAGCACAACGTCCAGCGTTGCAAAGGCTCTGAGTAAGGCTCGCCCCCTGCTGTTGGTGCTGGGGCACCCCCATTCTTCGGCCCACGAATTGAAGTCGCCTGCGATGATGGTAGGGTGGCGGCCCCTTGCATCGAAGGCGATCGTGTCCAGTGCACGTCTAAAGTCCACCTCGGATAGACTAGGTGCTAGATAGCAGCTGTAGACCCACATTTCGCCTATTCGAGCTCGGACGAAGCCCGATCCCTTACGCACGTCCAGGAATGTCTTGCCGTTTCTCCTGCACAGCCATATCGCGGCCTTGCCTGATGTGTCCGTTACCCAGTCGCCGTTGTCCTCGACTTTGTAAGGTTCGCTGATGATAGCCAGATCCGCCTTACATTCCCTCACAGACTGCAGGAGTAGGTCCTGCGCAGCCCGACAGTGATTCAGGTTTATCTGGATCACTTCCATTCTCGAGGTTTGGCTACGGCTCTTTTTGCGGCGTGAGGACACCGCTTACTTCCTGCTTGGTGGTTCCTCGCCTTCGGACCTCCTTCGGTGCATAAAAAGCATACGCTCTCGTTAGGGCATTGAGCAATTTTGTGCCCAGTTTTGCCACACTTGAAGCAGCACCCGCTTCTGTCCACTTTGCTATGGCACTTTGCAGCAAAGTGCCCAGTCTCCAGGCACTTGTAGCACCTAGGCTGCGAGTCCCTCTCCTTCACTTTGCAGATGGACCATCCTATCTTGATCTTGCCCTTCCCAAGAACCTCTTCTGCCTCTTTGCTTGCCAATCCCACTACTGCCGTCTGAGTGTCCCTGTATGATGGACGGAGACTCCTCAGTTTAACGGATGCGGCGTTCACGGCAAATTGGTCCACCAGAGCTTTGATGACATCTTCGGCCACCACTAGTGGATCCAGGTCGCTTATCACCACCGTCTTTGTCCTCGTGCTTTCGGATAGCGCACGCACCGCAGTCGCTTCTCCAAGGACCGCCTCCAGGCTCTGTTTTATCTCTTCCGTGCTGTTGTCCTCGCTTCTGTTGAGCTCCAGAAGAAGGTTCCCGGTGGCTGTACGCCTAACCTTGTTAACTCGGGAGCTGAGGCTTTGCAGCTTCCCGTCGTCCCTACGGGTGACCATAGCTAGAACTTCGCTGTAGGTCTTGCCATTGGCTTCCACTATAAGGGCGTCCGGGCGGTTAGGCTTTCGGGGCCGCTTTTTCGGAGCAGCCTTTCTCCAGGCAGTGGTCGCGTCTTTCCCAGCGCTGCCTCTCGCTGCTGTATTTTCATGGGGGCCTCTGGATTTGGCATCATCTCGTGGATTTCGTCTTTTTGCCTGCTGGGAACCCGGGGGCGCTCTAAGCGCAGACTGTTGCGCTGATGGAGTCGGGAGCTCTCCCCCATCGAGAGCCGTGTCGGGTTGGCTGAGCCTTCGCCACGGGTCTGTCTGCACCGCGCTGGTGGCCGTCGGGCCTTGTGTCGCGTTTCGCCAGAACTCTGTTTGCGCTGCGTTGTCCTGTTTTAGACATACCGGCGTCTGTTGCTCCTTGCTCTCGCTGTTTCGGAGTGGACCTTTGCATTTCATGCACTCCATGGGCTCTTTTTGCATATGGGAGTCCCCAGCTTGGCTGAGGGAGCTCAATGCACTTTCTTGGAGGGACTTCATCCTCGAGAACATTGCTTTCATGGGCACATTGATGTGACGCACCTGCATGACACTCGTGAGATGGATGACTTCGTCGAGAAGCACTCCAATCTCCGCGAGCTGTTCCAGTCCCGTGAGCTCCTGGTCCGCTTTGGCCCTCTTTGCAGAGGTCGTTCTCTGCCCGCCAGTTGGGCTGCCTGGGTCCCTTTGACGCTTGGCCGCGTCCTGCACCGCGTCATCTTCTCGTGGCGGCGGCAGGCCCGTTGGTTTTCTCAGGACGGGTGACCTGAGAAGCTTCGAGCTGCTCTTGAACGCTCCGGCTGCTTCCGTGCCCTTGTTTTCGTCCTTCTTGCTTAAACTTGGTGCATTCACTGTCGAGGCGGCCAAGTTCGCCACCGCCTCGCCAGGTTTGTTGTTCAGAATGGGATTTAGGGCCTCCAGAATCCGTGCCCTGGCCGTGGGAGATCCCACGGGTGGATTTCCACTTGTGTGGTTGCCACCTGGAGTAGTTTCGTTTTTAGTCGACATTCCTTCCATTGATGCATTTTATACCTACTGCCAGGTTGTGCATTTTTTACCTACTGCCAGGTTGTTTGCATTTTATACCTGCTGCCAGGTGTCGTGACTGCCGGCCACTTTGGCACAGACGCAGACCACGCAGCCGCCCAGTATGGGTCAGACGCTACGTGGATTTTCCGGAGAGTGGGTTGAGGGCACAGTTGGGATCCCACGGTGGACATGAGTTTCCCCATGGCTTTGCCGGTGGAAGCTATACCGCTCCTGCTCGGTCGCCAGAGCCCCAATTTGCGGTGTGCCGCCTAGGCGGTGGGGTTGGCTGTTAGTCCGCTCCTTGACCTTTTAACACCTTTTTTCCCTTTGTGCAAACCGTGTCGGCGGTTCCGATCAGATTCCGAATCCTTTAGTCAAGGATTTGGAGCAGCAGCCCGGAGATGTATGCTACATTAGCTTGCATGTGCAACCTGTAGCAAGCAGCTTCTGACAGACATTACGCCGGCGCCCCTAGCGGGCGGGTGCCTATATAGGGATACGGCGTTGCCAGATGGGCCTTCCTCGCGCGTTTACCAACACTGGCCACCAGCTGATCGAGCGGTCAGCTGGCGTGACCGGCTTGTTGTTGTGGTCGCCGCCACATTTGGTCGCAAGAGAGTTGTTAAGAAAAAGACAAAAACAAAGAGACGCTTTTCTGTGGATGTTTTTGTGTGTGTGGGTCTGTATGTGTGTGTGTGTGTTTGCTCCACTTGGCAGTTCATTTGGTTTGCTGCTCTTTGAATTTTAGTTCCAAAGGAAGTGATTTTGGGCATATTAGTTAATGGTTTACTTATAAATATTTAATAAATATTATAAATATCAAGAATCAAAAGAAAATTAAATGAAAATTGGTTATTTGTAGATGTTTTATTTATTAATATTTAATAAATATTTAAATTATTAAGAAAATTGTAGACAATTTATAAAATTAAAAAAAATTTAAAAGAAAAACTGGATTTATTTATGTTATAAATATTAAAAAAATAATTATTTATTTTTTATTAATAAACTTAAGTTAACTCTTAAGAAATTTGTCTTTGAAGTTTGCCTTCCTAAATGTACATATAATTAAATAAGGTTTTTATTGCTTTGTTAATATTTTCATTTTGCCCCATATGTTGTCTTCTCGAGAACAGAGTATCTTGAGGTCCTTGAATGGTTATTTAACACTCTCGACTATTTGCTGTCAGCCAAAGTAGCTTTCAGCCACAGACAAAGACACACACACACAGATGCACTGGGAAAAAATGGGTGGGCTGGCCTGGAAAGGCCTGTCTGGCTGCTGACCAGCTCCCCCTGTTGGCTGTTGATGTAGCCTAATGTGCTTGTATTTACTTAAACGCACAAACGACTTTCTCGCAGGACCTTCTCGTCCTTATTGTCCTGCATTAGCGCCCACATCTCGCCCTCTCTTTCTAAACTCCCTCGGCTGATGAGCAGCAAATTGAATTTTATTGACTTGATTCGCGTTTGCTGACCATTTTTGCTCGGCTTCTCTGTGTGTGTGCTCAATAAATTGATTTCTGATTATCATTGCATAGTAAAATGACTAAATCCGTGAGGAGAAAAAATAAAATAAAAAAAAAATGGCAAGGGAAAGCAAAAGAAAAGCGAAGAGCTCGCGTAGACAGAAGCGTATTAAATTTAATTAAATAACAATTTGCACAAATGTAAATAAACATGGCGCTGCTTATGTAAAGCAGCGCAGGACCAAGGACCAAGGACGACGGCAGCTCCTGCAGGACACTCTCCTGGCAACTGGAAAATGGCAACTGGCAACGCCCAGTGCGGCGAACTTTGGTCATTAAATTAAGTGCACGAGACGCCGCCGTCGATGGCGCGACTGAAGATGGCGGAAAATGGCCGGGAAAAGCGGAAAAATCGGGGGCGGAGTGGCGGTCCTGTGATGTGGAGGCCGCAGCCACAGGTAGAACCTGAAAGTGCGAGGGCAGTTTGCTATATTTTTCCAGCTTTGTTTCGTATTTTAAATATTTTACTGGGTTTTTAAGCAACAAAAATTTAAAATATTAAATATTTTACTGGGTTTTTAAGCAACAAAAATATTAAAATATTAAATATTTTACTGGGTTTTTAAGCAACAAAAATATTAAAATATTATATACAATTTATTTATTTTATTTAAATTTTAAGTACGAACTTAGATATATTTTTTTTCTAGTTTTGTTTCGTATTTTAAATATCTTAATGAGTTTTTAAGCAACTAAAATAATAATACAACTATTTTACTTTGTATTTATCAACAAAAACTCTATTTTTAAACTGAAATTAATTTAAAAAAAACAAAATTCTCTTAAGCATTCAAGTAAATATGATTTCAACTAAAAACCGCCAGCAACTTGGGTTAAGTGGAATTTGTACCCAATTTTAAAATTAATTTTATTTCGAAATTCCCCTCGCAGGCGCTGGGAATAAGCTTAGGAGCACCGCGCTTCCCTTATTTTCATCCAGCATTTAATGTGATTTTTAATTTCGCATACATTTTGTCATACACCAACACACAGGCCGCTTCAAAGGAGTGCCACGCCCCCGCCTACGCCTCCTGCCACGCCACAGTTCCACGCCCCCTTGCAACTGTTCCACCATCGGATCGCATCACTCATACGCAACGTTGAACGCGCTGCTTTTTTCACGCTGCCTGTCTGTGTGTGTGTGTGTTTTTGGGCGTGGGCGTGTGGACGTGTGTGGGCGTGGCAGGTAAGGTCTTAATTGAATTTACTTTTTTTCCAGTTGCGTTGGCCGGGCAACACCCCTTCGTCTCATCACAATTTTTCACCCACCTTCGAACCAACGAAAAATTCCAACCGAGCCGACTCATACAGCATTTTTTGTGTTGTTAAATAAGACAATTTAATAAATTTTATTTAATTTTCTTGGCTTACGCAATGTGCTTTCGCCATTTGCGTTCCATTCCCGCCATTTTTATCGTGTCCCACATATTTATTTTTTTTTTTAAATTTTTTTCATATATTTTTAAGTATCAAGCATTTCAAGTGGAACTGAAAAGCGGCTTAAAATAAAATAAGTGTTTTAATTTATACTACACAGTTTAATTCAGTGGCTTTTTTGTATCTGTTCAAGGGACATGTTGAAACTGAAAATGTTTGCAATATAACTAAATAAATTACAAGAACTATTAAGCTGAGTATTATAAATATACAGGAAATATTTTTGTTGTGTTCTTAAATGAATTATATGAAAAAGTACACAGTGTCTATGCTGTTTACAATTTAAAATTAAATTCCTGTCGACTTGGCTGATTTTTCTCTTTTTCTTTTGCTTGCGAAAAGCTCGTAAAAACGAAGAAACCAGCAAGTTTTAAGCGGCTTGAGGTCAACTTTTTTATGGGTTACCTTTTTGCTGTCGCAGTTTTTTTCCCTACAAACCAATTCCTTATCAACTGTTTGCACTTTGTTCGGGCGACTTGTCACCTTCTTAAAGAAAATCAAATAAAAGTGACTTAATTTCTATACGCTTTTACATAGAAATATGTAAAAAAAAAATACAATTTTATAGCATGTTTTCGGGCCATTTGTCAGGGTGAAAGTGAAAAACTTTGGGAAAATCCCAACAAAAATTATTTACACGCTAAATTCAAATGTAGCCTAGGCGGTATTAATGTTTATGAATGTATGTGTCGGTGATTAATAGCCGACAAAAATGCCGATTTGACGCGTGAAACTTGTAGGTGGTTTCCTCCAGAAATTGTAATTTTGATCTTGGAGGCCCTACAAGTGGTTATATATAACTGTATACAGTTTTGGCGAATTTGTTTTCCAGGAAGCTTAAATGGTATATAATATTTTTTGTTTTCAAGGAAAAATAAAAGCAAGTAAAGAAGCCAAATGAATAAAATTAAAACAAATAAAACATATCTTATTTTTAAAGGATAAAGTTACAAATATTTTTTTAATTCTATGGTGAAGTTATGTGGAAATTATTTTCCACGAAGCTCAAATGGAATTTAAAATTTTTCTTATTTAAGGAAAAAGAAAGCAAATAAAGAAACCAAATGAATAAAATTAAATCAAAAAAATTATGCATATTTTCAAGGCATACAGGAAATTCTTAAAAAGGATATATCATTCAACTACCAGGTGATCCTGTAACGTTGATCCCGTTTAGCTGACTCTGCCAATCAGTCGGCGGTATATCAAGTGACAAAGGACTCAAAGGATTCTAGGCTAATGACTGTGTTTCGTGTTCATTAGACGGCCTATGCCAAAAGATAACGACCACGTTAGCTAAGGTGGCCGAAAAGGGGGATGGGGATGGGGATGGAAAACCGCAGGCGCGGTGGAAATAAACGAACTTTCAACTTGTCGCCATGCCAAGGAGTCGGGCGAAATCCCTTTGGGTAATGGCTGGTAATTATCCTTAATTAGTTGTAAAATATTGAAGTGAAAGTATTTCGGTTTTTTGCCATTAGCTAGCCAAAAACTTTTCCAGACCCTTTTGCTGTTTGCCGTAATAATGATAATCATAATAATGGCATTATGCTTGGATGCAAAGTAGAAATGCGATTACATCTGCGCCTCGGTGTTACATGATGAATGGTCCTTGTTTTATTTTTTGGACCGCTTCCTTGATGTCATTTTTCACAAGTCGAAAATTAATTACCACACAAAAATGTCCAACGAGCTGCCATAGTGAATAGTTAACATTGCTTTTAGCCCTAATGAATTTCGCCAACAAAATTTGCCATTACCTCAAAAAAAAAATAAAAAAACCCACTGTTCATTTTAACTTTCGGCTAAATTAAATTTGCCTTTAGCCAGCTGAAAATAATTAATAAAGTTTCATATTCAGTTTGGGTGCAGTGGAAACAAAATGTGATATCTCCCTTGATATTAAAATTAAAGCTTAAGTAGCTTATTTACTATCAGTCTGTTTTTTGTGCATTATAATTTTGCATTAGCCGAATTTAAGCGTGTTTTTTTTATGGTCGAAAGCGTTGACCAGAACAAAGTAGTTCCGCTTTATTTTGTTGGCCCCTTTCCCGAAGCTCTCTCATAAATTTAATTAACGATAATATCCACGCCCGCCGAAACGCTAACGGGCTATGTTTTTTGGTTGCCGAACACGCAGGTGGGTGGTTCTGGGTGGTGGGTGGATTTCTGGGTGGGTTTCCAGGTGGTTCGGCGGTTCGGCGGTTGGGTGGGTGTGGTCCGCCAGAGTCAACCTGCTTAAGTGACATGCAAAAGCAAGCAGGCTGAAGGGAAAGTGGTGCAAAAAGAAAGCGTGGCATGCTTTTAAGCGAGAGTCACGCGTCGAGTGGTTGGCGTTTCTACCCCACTCAGTGCACTGGAAAAAAATCTTTTACTAATGTGATTTATATAAAATAATCAAAATAAAATATTATAGGAGTATTGTTTCACAACTTGATGGAAAAATATGGAATATGGAATATTATGACATGAGCTTATTAAGTAAAAATCATATTATTAAATAAAAGAAATATATTTTTGCTGTGTTTTTTAATCAGAATCATATTTTTATAATCTTTAATTGATTATGAGTTAATTTGATTTTAATAACAGAAACAATGCACTTAAATGGGATTTTTGTTTTACAAATTGATGGAAAAATATTGTAACATGTGCCTATTAATTGAAAATAATATTAATTAATAAAAAATATATATATATATATATATCTATTGTTGTTTTTATTGGGAATAATATATTTATAATATTTATATATCACTTTTACAACATTGAACACTGTATATAAAAGTTCATAAAATTTATGTTTAATTTTTAGCAAACGACACACGATTTTTCCCAGTGCCTCACTGCTCCTCCGCTGTGTGCACGTCACTTGTCCAGCTGAACTTTTAGCCCAGCAGCTGCTTTTCCCGCCAACATGCTAAACGGGTGGAATAGCAGGGGGTGGGGGGTGGTGGGTGGTTGTCTTTGGGGTGGTGCAGACAGCTGGCAGGCAGACGACACTTTCCATCGTCATCATCATCGTCATCAACATCTCGACCAGCTTTCCTTGCCTTTCGCTTCTTTATTTTTGTGTTTTTGGTTTTTGTTCTGCTGCCTGAGCGACGGCTGCTAATTAAAATAGTATGCAGGCAGCGGCATCAGCTTAAGTGCAGTTTTGCCAGGGAAATGTTTTTCCTTCTGGCCAAAATGGGCCGCCGCAAGTGAGCCACCGCGGTGACAGGAGGAAAAACGCAGAGAGAAAGAGCGAGAGAGATAGGAGAAGTGTTAAACGCTTTGGAAAATTCTCTTGGCTTCTCGGTTGTCATGGCCTCAACTCACTGGATCCTATTTGGCTAGATAAATTAATTAAATTAATTACATGAGTTATTGTCGGCATTTTTCAGGCAGCTTTTCTATCTTGCGACATCTTAAACTGCAGCTCCTCTTTTTCTGTTTTTTCCCTGACCTCAGGTGCTTGTGGTTATTTCCCAGCCGACTGCTTTTCCCCCCGGAAAGCAGCTTGTGACTTGCCTTAATTGCATTTTCCTGTAGTTCGTTTTTATCTGCTCCGTTTTTGTGCGCCTGTCACTTCTTGCCATTGTTTTTCGGGGCCGAGAACTAATGCCAACTTAATTTTACAATTTACACGAGAGCGAACAATGGCAAAGGAAAGTGAGAACTTCTGCATAATTTGTTAAACGAAGGGGAAGGCTAATTTATTTTAATTTAAACAGGGGGCTTTCTCGTTTTGATTTCCCTTTATTTTTTTCTGATTTTTTTTGCTCCTCACAAGTGCACGTGACGACTTCCGTTTGCATTTTTATTACGACTTTGCCGAAAAAGTCCGCAACTGGCTTCTTCTGTTGCAGCTTTTCTTCGCCCTTTTCCGCTTTTCTTGACTGCGATTTCTGTGAGCAGAATGCACGCAACTTAGCTTAGCTGCGACAAATTTATTGTTCCGAGTGCATTACATTTCCCCAAGACCCCCGACCCCCATCCACCATCCCCCGGAAAATTGCCAGCACTTAAATAAATTTATGAAAATATGCAATGTGCGGAGCGTGTTGCTGGCAATTCCGTTTCTCGGTTTTCCCTTCTCGGTTTTCCCCAGCTCGCAGCCAATGAAAATGCTAATGCCGAAAAAATAAAGGGGGTAGCTAAATAAGTTAAAGTGCCGGATTAGTTGGTCAGTAGTGCAGTGCGGCAGCAGTATGAATTTCCATTTTCTCGGAAAAACAAATGCAATCAAGGGAAACCCTGTAGCCAAAGGGTTGGGATTTTCTGAATTTCTGTATATTTATCACACTATTTGGCCTTGGTCATGAGCTCAAATGTTGTTAATTAAGATGTTTATAGTGCACCTAAAAAAATAGGGCAATAAGGCTTTCAAGAAAAGCATTAGAATAAAATAAAATAAGTTTCCCATGCAGCCAAAACGGCTTGACCAAAAAATGTAAAACAAAAACCGAAATTCCGAAATAATTAATTATAAAATGTATAAGGACTTATAATTTTTTTTTTCCAAAATTTTGGCAATTTATATATTTCCTAAATAATCAGTTTGTAGTATCTATATTTTATTTTTAATACAGGTTTTTAAAAAATAATGATTTATTATTTAATTTAATTATCCACCAAATCATTAAACTAAAATAAAATTTGAATTATCTAATTAAATATAAGAAGGAATTAATAAAGCGAAAAGTACCTCATGCTGACAAAATGGCTTGACATTAAAATCTCCAAAAAATACTGAAATTCGAAAATAGTTTATTATAAAATACTAAAAAACTAAATATTTTTTGACGTGACTTTAACGGCGAAAGAAATTCTTTTAAAAATTCTTACTTTAAATTTTAAACTGCTTTTTAGCTCGAACTTAAGCTTATGACGCAATTCACATGCGTTGCCAGCGAAAAGTCGCTATTTTTCATCAGCTTTTCCAGCCAATTGACTTGTTTGTTTGAACTTTGAACGTGCAAATTTTCCATTGTCATGTGTCAATGGCCCGCCGTCAGTGTTACCCAACACCGTTTCTTACGCCTCCTCCTTCACCCCCCATTTTCCACCCCATTTCCAACGCCCCCTGAATTGCCCCCCTTTTTTCCAAAAGTCTTTGCTCTCTGCTGGAGCCTGAGTCAAATCACTTGCAATTTGACTAGACGATGTCGCGACAATTTTTGTTCTTCCAACGCTTTGTTTTTATTTGTGATTTTCCTTCTGATTTTCTTTTTTTTTCGATGACAAATTTCCACTGCTGCGTGCGGGTCACTTGGCTGGATTTATTTTAAACTTTTCTTCGGGTTTTTTCTTCTTTGGTGATCCCCCCGTAAACTGAAGCCGACACCTGACAGTTTTCTTATTTATTTATTTCGCTGAAAAATTACATAGAAAAATGTGAGTGGGGCTTTTCCGCCGGGGGACCTTGGTGCTTAGGCTAAGCCAACTTTATCAACTTAATTTGTATACAAATTCAAATATTTCATAATTTTTTCCCTCTCTTCTCCTTTTTTTCCCTGCTGTTTTTCATTTTTCACTGTTATTATGGCCTGCGGAAAGTTTTTCGCGCTACGTCCTTGCTTTTGGAAAAATTGTATTTGAAACTTTTGTGAAAAGTGGCAAATGCTCTTTGTCAGTGGGCGGTGGGCGGTGGGCAAAGGGGGCGTGGCATAGGCACGTGCCATAAGCCATTTGTCAACAAGAAAAACTGATTGGATTCCATGACTAAGTGCGGTGGTTTTTGGCCCTCTAGTTTTGCCGGGAAAACGCTTAAAAGCAAAATGTAATCACACTTGGTTAACGCCGTCGTTGAGCCAATTTGCCTGTAAGTAGAGCACGGCGAATGAAAATGAAGGCGGAAAAACCGGATAGACAGTTCGTTTGGGAGAACAAAGGAAAGGCGTAGGGAAAGCCGTTAAAAGGAAAGCATTTCAATAATAATTGCATGGCCCCGAGAATTGTTTAGAGAAACTTTGCCAATTAATGCGGAAAGCGCCGGGGGTCAATCGAATCCTTTTCAAAAGTGGCACACAGAAAAGTGGCTTAGACTAAAAAATACCTGCTTTTAAATAAGGCATTGTTTATAGATAAATTTATAATGCACATCAAAATAGTTTATTGACTGTATAATCAATTTCTCGGGCTAAAACAAAGAAATCGATCGATATTTTC
This sequence comes from Drosophila lutescens, assembly GCA_037075285.1. NCBI lineage: Eukaryota > Metazoa > Arthropoda > Insecta > Diptera > Drosophilidae > Drosophila > Drosophila lutescens. The sequence continues at coordinate 361,899 of JBAMCF010001034.1, forward strand.
ACAATATGGTTACGATAATAATCGATTTTTATCGAGTATTAAATATCGAAAAATACCAAAATATTTGTTCTATGTGATGGAAAATTACGGATGTTAACATTATTAAATTAAATATTTGAAATAAAAATATAAATAAAAATATAAATATAATCAAATATTAGCTTGGATAAAATGTTGCAGAAAATATATAAATATATACCCCGTAATTAGAGGGTTTAAATGATCCTAACCCTTATCATATTGTTCTTCCCACTCAATTTGAGTCGTGCTCGTTTGGCAAACATTGCCAAAAATAATTTTTGTTTGGATTTGCAGCTGTGCGAAAAGTTCATCATTTTCATCATTTTATTTTTATCTCTCTTTTTGTTTTTCTTCGCTTTAATTAGCTTTCAAAATGTAAGAGAGGGTTAAGAGGATGCGGAAATGGATTTTATTTAAAATTTTTTGGGAATTAAATTTTAAAATCATGTGTTTCTCTGCAAAAATCATCAGCTGAATGATTCCCAACTGTAGTTGCAATTTAATTGAGTGCTGTTAACCACCCTTAGGCAAAAAATAAAAAATGAGGGAGCTCAGTTTTCCTAGTTACCTCCTAATCGCCATGAAGTAAGCACACATGGATTACTTGACTGCAGTGCAATATCGATTCGAAATGCCTTTTAATGAACCACTCGGCGCTCAACTGGAAATGCGAGCCACACACATTAGCCAGTTAGAAGTTGGACCCTACTCCGTTTTGGGTCACCGAGTGGCATACGTGGCATACGGGGCGTATGCATGATGTAAAAGAGTGGAGGAGTCGAGTCCTTTGCAGCATTTGAATGCTGTTTCTTTGCTATGTTTTTTTTTCTCTTTTTTGCCCCGTGCCAACTGGGAATATAGGGAATACAGAGAGAGAGGGAGAGAGAGTGAAGAGGGTACGCACTTTCCCCGAACGGTAAACAAGTGAAAAACATTTCCATTTAGTCCACACACTCACACACGCACACAGATGGCGAAGGGAAAACACGACCGTGTATTTGCCATGTTTTTAATCCACTTGAAGGCACTTAAGGCAGATCACTGCCAAGCGTAAATGCGCCAAGTGCGATGGGTGGGGGGCCAAACAAATTGTACAAGTTTAGATAACTATGAAGCACCCACAAAACCACCCCCCACCACCCCGTTTTCAGCTTGTTCAAATTCATAATTCCGATAAAGAAAAAAAAATACACACAGAATACCGGGGAAGAAGCTGCGACAGCGCAGACAACAAATGAATGGAAGAATGGGAGGCCAAGGGTCAGCGTAAATAATCGACCCAAGGGATACTCTAAAAAGGACCAGTAGCAGATTTCAATCGCAAACATGCCAGAAAAAGGCGTTTTATTGTATGCTTTAAAGGACTGGGCCTTAATGGAACGGCAACCCTTCACAGCTAATAAATATAAACGAAAATATATCCAACCATATATTATTTCAAACTCTGCAAAAAAATAAAAAGTGTATTTAAAATAGTAACAAAACTTTAAAAAAATATATTAATTAAAATTTATATTACTAAATTAAGAACATAAAAGTAAAATCTCCTAAGAAATTAATCTCCTCCGATAATTTTTGTTCAACATACATGGTAAAGAGATCGATAGAACTATCGACTCTATCGATGGTTTTAAAATTTAGGAAACATCGATGGCTTAGGCCCAATATCGATAGTATCGCCCAACAAAATAATTTAATTTTTACATGTAGTTGTTGGTATATTTTAAAGTATATTTTTTTGGAAAACGACTGTATTTCAACTGTCGGGTTAGGTTCACATCCTTCAACATACTAATTCCAATTTCTTTTATATTTACAGGTAAACATTTCCTTCAAACATTTCAAAGGCAAGTTGCTAAAATATTTTACACATACTAGAGTGTCCTATATGATCGCTGATACCCTGTACCTTCGCCATGAATATAAAACAATGTATCATTCGGAAAATGCGTGTGTGTAAACTATAATAACAGTAATAACAACTAAACTCAATGGCAAATGACAGTTCTCAGTTCTCGCTGAAAAACCCGAGCCCCCTCCGCCGCCCCTTCATCTAGTTTTTCCCCCCTGCCCCTGGGCAGTGCATAGATTACGTTGCCATTTTCCTTCGCTGACTCAGCGGAAAAGCAGAAAGAGCAAACTTCTGACAACGACACACGTCTAAGATTACATGGGCGGTGGGGGAGTTTTCGGAAAATGGGAGGTCAGACAATTGGGTGATGCGGGGGAGGGGCGAAGGGGGGCGGAAGGTTTACTTGCCCCTGATCGAAGGCATTTTCCATGACGGGGAAAACGGAAAATGGCGGGGCACGTTCGACGCTTCACTTAATTAAGCGCCTTTTTGTCTGCTGTAAGTTGATAATTGAGGTTTTGCCGGTTTTGCGGCAGGCAAAAGTTAATCCCTCCCACTCATCAAACGGCCTTTTCCCCAACTCATTTCCCACGTTCCGTTTCCGAGAAAAGTAGTAACAAAAGGCGACCAAAAGAAGCCGCCGAACTGCGCTCGAATTGCCCAGAAATAATAAAGAAATAATTCAATTTCAACTCTGCCTTTTTCCTAATTTTTTTCGGCTTAAGAAAAAGAAAGAAAAGAAAGCTTTGTTATAAATTGGAATAGCTTTAAAGGGATTTAAATTGATTTATTTTGTGTATTTCTGCACAGATTATAATTATTGTTAAACACTTTACCTCGTGAGGTAAAAGGGTATATTGTATTCGTGAAAAAGAATGTAACAGGTAGAAGAAAGCGTTTAATACCTATCGAAATGTAGAAGACATCTTTCAAATCGGACCATTCAATAAAAAGTTATGAGCATCGTGGAATTCAAGCAGTGCAAGCAGTTGCTTTGCTGCATGCGTATCTGCATCTCTCTCGCACTTTCCTTTGGTGAGTGACAGGTATCTGATATTCGAGGTACTCGTTTTCACTTGTTTTAACCTGTAAACCAGTGATTGCAATTATATTTTGCATTTGCATTGCATCACAAGGTTTTTTGTGTTTAGCCACTTGCTTAAATGCAGTCTAAATTTGTCACAAAAATGTGCAATAGTGCAATTAAAAACTATACTTGTTTTTGCTTAAAACTAATTCATATTGCGTGTTCGGGCAATAATTTATAGCACTCCCTGTGCTTAATGCTTTAAATAACAATGAAATTCTAATTAAAAACTTTGTTTGCCTGCAGTCAACAAAAGCTTGAAAATATTTGCAGTCTATTGTGGCAAAAAGTTTATTTCATGGACAGCACACTTCCCTTTATTATTTGTTAAAACTTACGTTTAATTTGTGTGGTCATGTTTTTTGTTTGGTTTTTTTTCCCATTTAGTAGAAGTGTGTGTGTGTGGGTCTTGTTAGCCTTATATAAGCCGGGATTCCCCGTTCTGTTTTTTCTTGCACCTTCTCGCAGCTTAACCGCATTGTACTGTCATTGTTACGAAACGTTAAAAGCTTTATGTGGATTATGTTTTTATGGCGCCCGGTCAGGAGTGGAAATCCCAACGACCCGGCTCGAACTTCTTGGCCCTCTCAGCTTGGCAAATATTTGTATTTGCTGCCATTTTCCTGCAATCTTCGGCTACCTATGCTCCATCCATTCTCACCTCCTGGGAGACAGAGCAAATATGCCAAGAAGTCAGACTTGTCCAACTGAATTAAAGACTAAATTAAGTTTCCTGATCCCAATTTGATTACGACCAGCTGGGCAAACACTTTAAATCTTTAATTTTTCGCAAGCCTCAGGCTCACATGTTTATTGAGCTTTAGTTTTGGTTTTAAGATAGAAATTACAATTCGTCAAGTTTAAATGCCAATTTGTTGAGAATTTTATAGGGAATCTATCGAGCTATGACATAATTATATCATTATTTTTTGTTTTGGGTGGAAAATTAGGTTCTGAAAAATATTAAGATTTCTTCAAAAATATTTTTGTTACGAATTTTAAGTTTAAGACATTATTCGAATATTATCATTATTAGTTAAAATCAACAATGCTCTAGGGACTTTCTAAGCACTAACTTTATAATTTATTCTTTGCTCATAATAATAATAATTTTAATAAAAAAATCGCTTTGAATAACTAAACTAAAACTTCGTTTTGAATGCAATTTTCTAACTTTCTACGGGTTATGCAGGCACTTTCACTCGCTTTCTTGTCTTTCTTCTTTTCGGTCGCAACTTTGCCAACTTCATTTTGTAGTCCAATGTCCAATAAACGCCAGAGGAGTAGGAATTTTTTGTGCGGAGGGTTTTTTTGCGTTTCGCATTGATTGAGCTACGTGCCGATGGGCAATGGCACCTGATCGTTCGCCGGCTTTTCGATAAAGTGCGCAATTTTTTGGTACAAATATTTGCAAGACACTTTAATTCGAACGACTAAATATGTTTTTTTTCGGGGAATTTGGGGAATCGGTGGCAGATGAAGGGAAGCGGTTTGGGATTGATGATGATGATGGCGGCAAGGGGCTTTTCATGCTCCGTGCGCCGTGAAACGAGATACGACACACTCACATGCGTCCAAGTATGTGGAAAATGAAACAAGTTTCGGAAAAGCCGGGGAAAAGCGGAAAAGGGGCGACATCGGTGGCGGCGAGGACAAAGTTACTCGAATGACACAGAAGCAAGCTGCCATTAAATATAGACAGGATACGTAGACACACAGTTTGTCTCAAGTACAGCCAAGGTTAAGGAAAAACATTATTTTATTGGGTATATTTTTTAGCAACATGTTCACAAAATATATTTACAGAATTTTTTTTGAATATATAATTTCTTGTGTTGCTTATTATTAAAACGAAACTTTCAAAAAAGTATCTTAGTGATAAATCTTGTAATCTTTGTAATCTTAATATATTTTTAAATATTATAAAAAAAAATATTATTATAGATAGCACGCTTTGCCTAATTATGTCCGATTTTATGTTTTTTTTTAGATTTTTATGTCAATCCGTTTTGGGTGATTTTTGCTACTTCTTTTTTTTTGGCAAGACTTTTATAGAGTAGTCTAGATAATTTTTTAATCATTATTAAAAAGCGTATTTAATATATTTAATATAATATAATTAATTTAATTTAAATAGGTAGATTGCTAAATGTATTAGCGAATAAAAATTATAGCTACAATGTCACCGGCATTTTGACCCCGATTGTATAGCAAACACAGACGGTGACATGTGTAACACCTTGTTGCCGGTTATAAAACCACAACAGACTGAAACGCCACTCACAAATCGCCTTCGAGCGTGAGATCCTTGCACTCCCCGGATTCCCTGGAGTGTGAAGGAGTGCAGCACGGGGGTTAAGTGGGTGGTTTTAGGGGGCCGCCTAACCCACCGACAGCCCCTATTTCGCACATTTTGTTGTTACAAATTAGCTTGGCAACCGAGTTTACCGTTCTTTTCTGTCTGATTTTATTTTTTAACCTGCGGTTTGCTTTTAACTTGACAGCAAACGGAGCAAATAAGATAAAGGGCTAACAAAAACTTGTGTATATGACCACCTTGGGGTGTAAATTGTTTTATTGACATTTTGCGTTGGAAGCTTGTGTGCATTTTGTAGCATTTTTTTCGGAATTTCAGATGCCTTATAAAGGGTATACACAATGTTACAGAAATGTATTAAAGAATATTTAAAATTCATTTCCAACACCAAAAAAAATTGATATGAAACGATTATCAATTTGATATTATGTGGTATCAATTTTGAAATGATATGCGGCATATTAATTCGATATGCTCGAAATGAAAGCAACATGTTCTAGGTAGGCCAGTTCGAATTTCGAACGTATCTTTCTCACTCCCACTCATGTAACTTCAAGCGCTATTCCGCTCTATTTCGAACTGAGAGAATTAGTTATTCTCGTATAAATACCAGAATTTAATCATGCGCATGTCGTTTTGATTCTGGCGTGTTATTTTTGTGTAGAGTTTCATTTTAAAAACTACAAAATGAAATATTAAATTATATAATAAATTTTGAATGCCCTAATTTCGGAACTTATTTGTTGGAAAAGCCAGTCCCTTAGAGTCACCGTAAATATCAGAGAGTCAATAACATTTTCGCTGCCACCCCGGCTGAAATTCCAACCAAATCTTGTCTAACTAACTTATTCAGTGTTATTTTAGCCAGACGGAACGACAAGCTACGAAAAAAAAGCGAAAACACATTGAAAATTCCCCGGACCCCGGCCCCTCGCAATTTTCCTCCAGCTTCCTCGACTAAAAACTTTGATATGGAAAACTTTGCCCGACTGTTGCTGCTGTTGATGCTGTTCTTTACACACTTTACGTGCAGATTTGGAGCTCCCCCGAATACATTTTTATGCACTGATAGTGGCCCTTTGCTACCCACTCTTTTATCTTTCCCCCTGAAAACGAGTTGAAATTTTCAACTTTTTGCATGGCTGAACCGAGAGTTTTTTTCTGCTGATTCTGATGCTGATGCTCTGATGCTCCCTTCTGCATTTTATGAAAGAACAATGTTTTGTTTCTGTCGATCTTCTTTATTTTCAGCAGCTGCCCTCTGTTCTGTTCTGTTTGCTTTCGCTATTTTGTTTTTCTGCTTAATTAGATTTCGCATTTTGTAGCATAACAATAACTCCATATATATATGCGCGGCTGATAATTGGTGGTATAAATCATGCGGGCCACGCGGCGTATGCGCAACGTGTGAATGTGCAAAATGAAAATGAAACGGAGCGAACTGAACAGAAGAGAAAAAGCCGCTTACAAATTGCGGGGACGGAGTTGGCCAAAGTATTAATAATAGTCGGGAGTTGGCCTCATCGCAATCTGTTTTCGTTGTTACAACCAACAAAAGGTGGCACAGTGGTTCGGGATCTATTGAAAAAAATAATAAAATATTGGTTTTAATGGTATTATTTTTTTTTAGATTATATTACAAATAAATATTATTTATGCCTACATCTTTTAATGCCTTGATTTAAATGTGCATTTTAATTTGATTTATTAATATTGTAAAGGTATGAAACTAAGAAACCGAGATAGCAAGTGTGTAAAACTAAGCAATATGGTTTTAATTTCAAATTTTCTCATTTCCTTTATTTTTTAAAACTCTACGCAACTGTTTCTTCTCCTGGTTCTATATATATTTTTATGTTAATATAAATGGCTTTTGCCCCACTGTTGCGTGTCGGCGGCTAATGAGCCCAAGTGCAAGCTCCGTTCATCGCCTGCTGTGATGGCTTCGCTCTACTTTGCTTGGCTTTTTCCGCCGTAAACGCTTTTCCGGGCATTTTCGGTGGCTTTTGGCATCGCCCCCGGGAGGGGAGAGCCCTGTTTTCCATGGAGGCAGAAGGGGGTCATAATTCATTTCCACATAATTTGACTTGCACACGCGCGCAGCGTCAACGGTGAAGATGCCGAAGAATGGATGACTGTCGCCAGACACTGGGGAAAAAACGGCACTACAAATAGTTAAAAAATAAAATAAATATTAAAATAAATGGGAAATTGGCTCTGAAATAAAAAATAATTTTAAAGTTAGTTTTTATTTAATTTCCAGCTAAAAAATTTGTTTACCAAATTCTAGTATTTAAATTATTATTAAAAGTAATTTTTAATTTAAAAAAACCAATTTTGTGGATTTTTTTTTATTTTTAAAAATATTAAATATTTTCCCCAGTGAAAATGGCGAAATGGAGGGTGCCCTATATATAGGGTATACGGCACATAGCGAGTTGGCCGGGGGCGTGGCACCTGTTTGCCGCCCCCCAGCGTGGCCGCAGACAGCTGTCACTTAAATTCACTTCTCGACTGACAACTGCTTCCAAGTGGCATCCTGCAGATCCTTCACAGGTTTTCACGGAGCAGGGGCGTGCGTACAAGGGGGGCGGACCAAAAGGAGGACATTTATTTTAGCAAAGGGTGCGCGCGAGATGTTAAAAGCTTTTCGCCTTCAATGAACGTTCAATAGGCAATTTATCTTTATTTTTCTCAATTTTTTCTGCACCTGAATCAATGCTAATATTACTAAAAGCAAATCAAATTGAACAAAATTAATAAAAAAAAAAATCAAGGTAAAATATTACAAAAAAGATTCTTAAAACCGAAATAATATAAACCTAAGATTTAGAGAAAATTGAAAATATTAAGCTGATAAATTAGTAAAAATTAAAAGAGAACTCTTCAGTTAGTTAGAAGAAAACATTCGTGTTTATTGAACGAATATCAATAATAGGATTTGGTGCAGAGCCACAACTACGGGACTGGGTCTTACAACACTTGCTCTTCTGAAAATATTCGCAAACCATTCTGCCTCTCAAATCCTCACTCAATTTGCCACAGTTGCCTCTTCAATTCACAAATGGATATTTCTGCTCTGCATTTATATACATTTTTTTGCGAGGCAATAGGATTGCATACAAATGTTGCATACTTAGCTACCCCTTTTCCCCCAGTTTTGCCCCTGCTCTTTCCCCCCACCACCACTTTTCCATTCCGTAGTATTTGATCCGTTTGCGTTGTGTGCAAAATTCCAGTGAATGTTCGCATTAAATGCTGTGCGTGCTCTCTTAACAAACGAAACAATTTAAATGGAAACTTTGGCCAGATAGAGACGGAACGACGTGGGGCGACAGAGACGGGAATTGAGTTGCATTTGGTGGCCATCATTGGAAGTGTCAGAAGACAAAGTGACTGCACAATTGACAATCTCTGGCTGTCCCTTGGACTTTTCTCCTCACAGCTCACTCAATAAAATTCATGACTCGCCGACAGCGATAGTGCAAAAAAGGGAGACAGACAGACAGACAAACTGACCAAAAAGAGACGGACTGAGCCGTGAAAAGTTTCACAAGTTGCGAAAAGTTTTTCACGTAAAAAAAAACCATGAATAAATGACCCCAGCATATTAAATTATTATGCATTTCCACCCCTCTTTTTTTGTGTGGCACTGCATTAAGGGTAATGCAGATCATCAATGTTTTTTAGTGCTTTATACCTGCGACTCACCTGAATAATCAGCCAAATGACAGTCATAAACCACTGAAAATGAAAAACGGCGGATGAAAGTCATTAAGTTGTTAAGTTTGAAATTTTAGTGGGATTTTAATATGATACTCGTCGATACATGATATAAAATGATCTCTAAAAATTGTATATATTGTATAATATTTCAATGGATAGGAAATATTTTATATATTATTTCAAGTGTTATAAAAAATATTTAAAATAATTACCTAATTTATTTAACTTTATTAAACGCTGTATGATAGTTATTAATATGATAATTGTAGACACATGATATGAAATTATCTTTAATAGTTTAAATATTTTGGATAACATTTAAATGGATACAAAATATTTCACGCGGTTATACAAAGGTATATTTACAATTTTAATACATATTAATTACCTTAATATATTCATAAATTATGACAAAAACTTAGAAATATTTTGTATTATATTTATATGGATGGATAATATTTTTACATAGATCTATTGACAATTTTAACATATATTAATTACCTTATTATATTTATGAGAACTTTTATTTTTTGTAGCTCCAAAACTTATAGTTGAAAGTCGGTCTCCTGTCGCTATTGTTTTTTTCCAAGCTGTTGCCCTACATTCCACATTCCCCTTACTGTACGAGTACTTTCCCTGCGACCCATCGATCAAATAGTCCATCAGTCAGTCGACGAGGTTAGTTGAGTGAAGTTTCGGCTTTGGCCCGGGACATTAGTCAAAATGTTAACTAAATATGGCTTCAATTGTTTAACTGCTGCTGACAGCGGTTAGTTGAGGGAAAGCGGCGGAGAAGGGGGACAAGGAGCCGCATTTACTCATGATTGAATTTTGTTGAAAAATAAAAGAAAGGAGAACACGAAGCGTTTATAAATCATCGGATTAAAATATATATTAAAAAAAAGGAAAAAGAAGGAAAAGGGAAAGCCGCCTGCTCACATTTATTGGCATTAGCCTCGAAGTTGTCGACGTCCGTGGCCAGCTCATTAATCTTAGTTAGCCCCGGATGCTATATACCCTATATAGTAGGTATATATGCGAAGGGCCCCCACCCCAGCCACCTGACCTTAACCCCTTGCTGGCCGGGCCGCCATGGCACCGCCGCTTAACCCACCCTCGGCCCTCGAGAGACTCTCGCTCACAACTTTACACAATTTTAATTCATTTTAATTTGTTGCCTGTTTATCTTTGTGACTGAGCTTCACAGCCTGGTTAAAGGACCCTCCGCCTGCGTGTCCTTCACTCTTTAAGTTGGTTTAAGCAGCTGTAAGCCATTCATTTTCGTCGAGTACCTTACGCCCTTACGGCTTGCCCTCTCGCTCCCTCGCCCGCCGTCTTAATGGGGCCAGACAGAGAGGGGAGATGACTTTTTAAATCATTCCAAAAATGATTTCTCAACTGGCTGCTGCTGCTGATGTCAATCAAAAGTATTAAAGCGAATCGAGTGGAAAGTAGAAACTCTGTCGGACCGCCAAACTAAATAAAGTAATAAAAAAAAGGGAGAAATATTTTTTATTTGACACTTTATGGAGATTGTATAAAAAACAAGAGAGAACGCTATAGTCGGGTGCCCCGACAATCAGATACCCGTTACTCAGGTAAAGGGAGTGCGAGGGAGATCGAGATAGAAACTTTGAACACGCATAACTTTTTAACGAATGGTCCGATTTGAAAAATTTCTTCTACATTTCGATAGGTATTGATAAACACAATAAAACTGCATTTTTACTTTTCCGAAATATTGAAATTTGTAAAATCGTATATAAGCGATTGTGGGCGTTAGAGGGGGCGTGGCACCTTTTTGAAACAAACTTGCGCTGCGTAGGAACTCCTAGAATCTGCAGGCAAAATGCCAATCTTCTAGCTTTTATAGTTTCCGAGATCTCAGCGTTCATACGGACAGACGGACAGACAGACAGACAGACAGACGGACAGACGGACAGACGGACATGGCTAGATCGACTCGGCTAGTGATCCTGATCAAGAATATATATACTTTATGGGGTCGGAAACGCTTCCTTCTAGCTGTTACATACTTTTGCACGAATACAATATACCCTTTTACTCTACGAGTAACGGGTATAAAAAGTCTGAATTGACTTTGATTTGAGAGCCAAATGCTAACAGAAAAAATAAATTACTTGGAACTTTTCTTTAAGGGAAGCCAAAAAAGAACGAAAAACAAACAAAGGTGAACAAAGTAAAAGCAAAAAAATATCTGTATGGAGCAAACTATATAAGTAATTGGTGTTTGTGTTGGCGGCACGTGTCCTGCGCAAGTTGGCCATCAATCAAACCATCAAAGTGGCTAATCAATTGAAGCTGGCCAAAGTCAAGGACTCGCCACTGAAGCTAAAGCAAAAAAATAACAAAAATAGCAAAGAAAAAGGACATTAAAAGCAGCACAATTTTCTAGTTCATTCAACTCAATCATTTTAATGAGTGTATTTTCCGGGCTCTCGACTTGAATTTATAGATATTAAAGATGCCCCACACTTTTCCTTATCAACTCCCAGATTGCGAATGTTTTGCAACTGGGAATAACTTTATCACTAAATTGGTTACCAAAATCGCCTCCCTGTCTGGCCATATTTTTTATACTTTTTGGCCATTTTCCATTTGGCTTTTTGGGTTGCTTTTATTTTATTTGATTTTATTTTTGGTCATTTCCAGAGCTTATCATTTGTATGGGGATCAGAGAAAAAGCCAGAAAGGGGAGAAGGGAAGAGGAGGCGGGGAAAATCCAATAACAGAGGCTACTGCAATTTTTTTGTAATTATTTGTGGTCAGAAAGCTTTTCTCCTCCGCCTTTATCGCGCCAAAACAATGCCCACGCCTTCCTCTTCGCTTTTCCGACTTTTCCTCTGCATCGGCAATATATTTTCTATTTTTAAGACTTATCTGCTTTTGTCTTTGTGCCCAGGATAGACTATAGGATAATGAAATGGGTATATAGGACTAAAAATTATTTAAAAGACCTTGAACAAAAAGGATGATTATTAAAACAACCTAAGTAATTGTACAAAAAATATTTGGGTAATAACGTGATTAAAATGTTTAAAAATGTGCAGAGATTTCAAATAAATTTTACATTTAAGTGTAAAAGGAAAATTAAATTAAATTAAAAAAAATTAAGACAATAGCAAACAATATAATATTCGGTAATTATTAAATCGACATAACTAATTGATAAAAATATTTGGGTAATTTACGTGATTATGTTTTAAAATCTACAGAGATTGTAAGGAAAATTAAGTAGGGGAGTGTAGGGTAATGTGACGAGTAGGGTAATGTGACGAACTCGTCGAATCTCACATATGACGTCACGACAAAAATTCGAAATAAATGTAGTCGTCTCCCCTTATCGTGTCGACAATGTATTTACAGTAATATTAATAAGAAGTCCCGTAATTTGTTCGTGACGTAATTTTTTCTAAAAAGGTGGTGCGCAAACTAGCAAATCTATTCAATTTACTTGTGTTTCAGCAGGGCCAGAGCGAAGAGGAGTGAAAAATAAAATCAGGTAAGTGTATGCACGTATAAATGAGATCTTTCTCAACAGTTTTTGGTACTTGGCGTTTGTTTTGTTTGCACCGTTTAAGAGTGACACCGTTTTTGCTCCAAGTCTAGCTTGTAGGGTATCGTGACGAACTTTTTGTAGGGTATGGTGACGAACTTTTTTTATTCAAGAATTTGAATTGTTATCGTTGATTATGTGTAAAAAAAACTATTATAATACCGTTTTAGATATGTCGTCAGTTAAATCAAAGTTTGTTAAAAAAAATGAACTCGAAAAAGTGTTGCAGGCAATAAAATTAGTAAAGCTCCATGGTAGGTCGACTAATTCGGTTGCAAATGAACAAGGAATTTCGGAACCCACTCTTAGACGTTACATTAAAAAAGTAAACGAAGCCAGTGTTGATGTTTCAAAGGAATCCGACGACGTGGTATTGAACTTTTTAAACAATTATTCTCAGATTGGTTCAAATTCTGTAAGTTTTTATATTAATATTTTTTTGTTAAATTTAAAATTACCTTTTTATTATATTATTGTAATTTTTCATCCATTCTTGAAAAAAAAAATAATTCGCACATCTGCATACAGTTTTAGTGTGTATTTATTAGTTCGTCGCCTTATCTGGCAACTTTTGAAAGTGCAAAAAAAGGATGATTCACGCCAAACGCTGTAGGATTTGGCTCCCTTAGATTTTCGAATCGTACTTTTACAGAAATATGATCAAAAGATGTAAGCAACTTTCTGCATTTACACTTTTAAAAAATATTGATTTTTGGGGAAGTTACATTAAAAAGAAAATCGTTCGTCACATTACCCTACAATTTTTAAAAGTGCAAAAAAAGGATGGTTCACTCTAAACGCTGTAGGACTTAGCTCCGTTAGAATTTCGAATCCAAATTTTACAGAGATATGCTCTAAAGATGTAAGCAACTTTCTGCATTTACATTTTTGAAAAATATTGATTTTTCGAAAAGTTACATTCAAAAGTCGAATCGTTCGTCACCTTACCCTACACTCCCCTATAATTTTAATAATTTTTAGCAATTTTCGATTCCCTTTAACAATTAGCTAATCAATATTTACGATTTCTTTTCATAATAAGTAAATCAATATTGTCATTTAATTTGCAATTTCGGGCAGAACATTAAACTTCAGCCCCACGAAAAGCTTTCGAATTTCCCCCTTTTGCTGTTTGCACATTTTTCGATTTCCATTAAACTTAAGTTTATCGCTTGGAGGTCATCGGGCTCGTCGACTCCCTGGGAAAACTTCTGTTGACTTTTCTTATCCCCGCGTCATCGTTTGCGGGGCATTAGCGGCACATATGTATGCTCTCCACATATCAAAGCCCGCCTTTGTTTCTATTGGGCTTGTAGCTTGGGTTTGGGTTCGGTTTGGGTATTTGTATTTTATGGTTATGTCCGCATATTGGAGGCCATAAAAACGGGCCAAGGAACACTAAACTAGAATAGAGAAATTGTCCTTTGTCAAGGCAATTTTCATTTCATTTTCGCTTAGTTTGTTGCGACAAATTAAAGCAGGGGGCTTAAGCGATATTAATCCGACAGTCAATTCATATTCAATTGAAGCCTTTTCCCTTTTCCCTTTTCCCACCCATCGATTGCTCATTTGCCTTTGGCCCGGATTTTCGCACTTTGCCGTATCATTTGGGTTTGGGGTTGTTGGGTGATAACCCCGGGGATCTGGGTCCAACTCATTTATCCAATCACATATACTTATATATATAGTAACCCTCCCACTTGAGTGGCTCAAATGCCACTTGAAGCGAAAAAGGCGAATCGAAATGAAATGCGAATGCGACCAGTGGTGCCAATTTGTCCTTATTCCACCAGAACTGACTTTAATTAGAGCTACTAGGCTTGAATATCAATCTAAAGGTATAGAGATTCCCCAACTTTTGACATATAGCACATTGTCCTAAAAAGTAACGATTGCAAGTTATAAAGCAACAAAAACTAACACTTTTATCAATTCACACACCCAAAAAAAATCTATATGAAACGTAGGTCGGTTTTAATTATTTAAGCTCAATTTTAATTTGATATGGGGCCAGGTAAATTTGACCTGGTCGAAAAGAGAATTTCATGTAAAAACGATATGGGTTTTGCATGACCTGAAATTATCGATTTAAGGGAACATGCTTTTTTTTGTGTGCATATCTACTTTTGCTATTTTATTGATTTTTTGATGATTTTAAATTCGACAAAACTAATACTCTATCAAAAAAAAATGTACTTATTCGGCACTTAACAATAGATTTTTCGTTGATCTTAAAACTTATGTATGTACCTTGTAAATAAGTGTTTTTGTTCCATAAAATATTATATACTTAAAATTTTTTAATAATTAAAACTTATAATTAAAATGTTAACTGTTTTTTATTAGAACCATGATAACAAATTATTAAAAAATCTTGTTTTGAACTAAAAACAAATTGCTTCTTTTAAATAAAACACTATTTTTTTATCCCTTTTTCGCCATAAACATCTTATAAATATTAATGCATTTGGTTGACAACACTGGCTGTGACACATGCGGCCAAGAGCCCGTTCCCCTTTTTGGCCATTTCCATCTGGCTCTCCATCAGCTCATCAGAAAAATATGGGGGACAGGGCAACAGTAGTCGCTTTGATTATTCAAATATATATATAGAGACGTTCGACTGATTCGATTAGTCCAGACTAAAGGCTACAGACTACCGACTTCAGACTCTGTTCGAAATGTGAGAACATAAAAAATAATGAAACGGGCGATGAAGAGCCCGATTTTCTGGGGTTCTACTCGTTTTTCTGATGACATAGGCAGGAATATTTTGTTACCTTTGTGTTCTTAGGTGGAGCCATAAATTGTGAAAGGTACTCCGTCGTAAATTGAATTTTAGTTGAGGGAAAGAGAGAATGAAATCCGTTGAAATGCCTATTTAAATTCCATATTATTTTTGGGGTAATAATAAATTATTAATGAGCTAATAAATAACTTATATAACACCTTTTGATCATTAAAATAAAGTAAACTGTAGAAAAGGAAAACAAATGTAATTACTACGAAATAAAATATAAATATTAAAACGAAAGGTAATTTTCTGGAGTTTCTATCAAAAAAGCTAAAGCAGCGTTAGCCAAAATTCAACTTTAAATACAACATATTTCCCTTCACATTTTATATATAAGAAAGTGCGCCGCACTTTGACTTTTTCCCTCTTGGGCAAAATTTGTGTTGCCAATTGCATTTTGTCACTTTTTCGTCAGGCGCAAATATTTTGTTAAATATATCGAAAGCTCCCCCTAAAATAAACGCACAAAGTGGCAAAAAAGGTTAAAGTGAGCTGAAACTGAATCGTTGGGGTCTAAAAGCGGTATCAATGGAAGCAACTTGCAGGCGAGCAAACAAAGACCGAGCAATTTTAATAATATTAGAGCTGGAAGGGGGCTAAAGATGGAGGTCGGGGTGACTGGCATAAAAACTTTGGTACACGGGGAAAATCATTTAGTTTTCCCAATCAACGTTTGCAATTTTAGGTTTTCTGTTTGATTCTTAATATTTTTCAGCCTGTGTTTTATATTGTTTTTTTTTTTACATTTTCAATGGATTGTTATTTTAATTTTCTTTACCATTTTATTTAGTTTTCTTCCAGTGTAAAAGCGTGTGTGCGGCAGCTGCCACGCCCCTGCACTTTATGCGGCCTTCATTATTGTCCTGCTGGCTCGGACTCGGACTCGGACTCAACTTGTACGTGCACTCATATCTCACAGCTGCCACATTTTATTCTAATCATGAGGGGGTCCTGCCGGGATATGGGATAATTCACAGGACGACGTGTGCAAGTCATTCGACGGACATGGCCGAAACACACATATTTTTAGGCAATTCTGCGCATATTTGGCCCGGGCAACTTTTCCTTCATTGCCTTTCGCTTTGCCTGAGTGCCTTTTGCAGGACTCGTAGAGATTGTACATTATGAATTTGCCGCCTAATTGAAGTAACGACTTACCAGTTACGCCACCAAAAATGTACAGTTGCACCCAAAATAATATTAGTTTTTTAGGTTCTTAAAAAGATAAATATGAAAACTAATAAGGAAAGAGCTTAATTGATTAAATAAATACTTTTTATTATTTTAAAGTAAGAAAATTATTGTAATAGAATTTATAGATCTGAAATGAAAGGTTATTTATTATCACTTTTAAAGGTGCCTAAAAGTATGCAGTGAAGAATTGAACGTTGCATACTTTTAGGCGCCATGGTAAGTGATTTCAAAGAACTAGAGATTTCAAAGACCTAGTGATTGCCCCGTCCTATCACTATTATTTTGCCCATAGCTGTGCGAACATGCAGCAAATTGCCATTTCATTTGCATCTGTTGATGGAATTTTGCGGTCTCAACTACTCCTACTCTCTCTCTATTCTAATGAGCTGCACAATCGTTGTCATAGCCACAGAATGCGGCCAAGATTGTTGCTGTACATGTAGATATATGCATATATCCATATGCATCCCACATGCCCGCAGAGGCAACAGCATCAGTTAATTGTGGCTTAGTTTCGCTTAATCCCACACACCCACGCATTTTCGCATTTCAGCATTTCATAATAATATTTGATATTATTGCGGTTGCATTTTAATGGCGAAAACCATAGAGACAAATAGGACTTCTTGGCAGCAAAATTACTGTTGAGCTGGGGGATTTTCTACTTAACTGTCTGGAAATTTTCCGCCCCAATGCGTTCAAGATTATGAAAGAGCTACTTAAAGTTACAGTTGCTTTCAAAATATTAGTATACTTACATAGATAATTTATATTTTTTAAAATCAAGGAGTTACCATAATACAAATTCTATTAAATAGTTTAATATTATAGTTCTGCACAAATACATTGTAATGTTTATATAATATCAGAGATAAAAGTGCGCATACCAACGTTCTGTTAATGCCAATGCATAAAAGCGTATTGTTTAACTTTTATTGAAAGGGTATGACAAGAATATGGTTCGTTTCATTGAAACGAAAAGAAAATCGAAATGATTTTCCCGCACTTTTCGCCCGGCCAATTTCAAAGAAAACTGCAATGACAACGAGCACAAATGGCTGTCATAACTGTCAATAAAAACATAAGCGAAAACAACATAAACAACAAGCTGCCAACAGCAACAGCAACAACAAAATAAATAACAAACAATGGGCGGGCAGAAACAACAACCATGGGCTTTTGGATAATAAAACTCATAAAAATCAAGCAACGACCAAACAAAGCCAAGAAAAATGTTAACGATAATATTGCCCCCAAGAAAGCGACTGAGAATGTGATAAACCAAAAATGAGAATCCGAATTTTTATGCCGAAAATCGTAAAAAAAATAATATTAAACTGCGCTGCTTAATTGTGAATCGTTTTTATTCCGGCGAAGAATGATTTCGAAATACTAAAGGCAACCAAAATATCAGACAAGAAAATGTCATAATTGTAATTTATGCAGGAGAGATATTAACTTTAATTTTTTTTTATAAAATTAAACTTAAAAAAATATTAATTCTTAATAATACATTAAACTGACTTGAGGTATTTTTACATTTACCTTTTTCAATAAACAATTTATTGTATTACAGTATTAATAATTATTTTAATATATGTATATAAAATTAAATATTCATTGGAAAATTACACTTAGGGATTTTTAAAGTATTTTTATATATTTTTTCATTACTATATTAATATTTATTTTGATTCAATGGAAAATTACACTTAGGGATTTCTAAGGTGTTTTTACATTTACCTTGTTCAACAACAAATTTATTTTTGCATTACTATATTAAAATTTATTTTGATATATAAAATGAAATATTCAATGGAAAATAAGACCTAACGATTTTTTAAGGCATATTTACATTTTCCTGTTTTAACAAACAATTTGTTGTACCATCACAATATCAATATTTATTTTGAAATATAAGATTAAATATTCTATGGCAAATTACACTTTGGGATTTTTCCTAACCATATCCCCATTTAGCAGCTCAATTTGCGAAGTTCATTTAGTTAACCCATATCCACATGGTTGCCCACACTCGATTTGGTATTTAAACAAGGTCATTACTCATTTACCAGACTTCATTTGCCGCCCTCTTTGCATTTGCCCATTTTCCACCGTTACCACCGAACGAACTATTGATGGTTTCCACCCCGCTTTCCACCATCAATTATGATTGGCAAATGCTACGCGCAATTAAACGGAAATCAATTTTTCACAGAACTCATCTGCGATCTGGTGAATGTTTGACTGGCCGCGTTTATGAATAAATAAATAGCTTGTAATTGTGGAAATTGTTCGATTTCTGATTACAGATACGTTTCCCATTTGGAAACCTGGAATCAGCACATCACGGATTTCGAATTAAGAGGTGAGTACGGGAAACTAAACTAATTTTTGCTGGCAAAACTTCTCTGGATGCCATTGTTGTCCCAGCACATTTAACACGGGGCCAAAAACAAGGGAATTAAGCTGGAAAAGCAGGAAAAGCTGGGAAAGTGGCAGTGGGAAAAAGGGGAAAATCCACGTTGAGATGGGGACAAAGCCAAGAGGCATTTTATGGTTATCCTGCCTCCTGTCGCAAAGGTGTAAAACTTTGAACATGAAATGACATGCCGATTAAATTAATGTCCCTAACTGCGAGGAAGGGCGAAGAGAAGCTGGAAAGAGACGGGTAGGCGAGGGCAGAAAGAGAGAGCTAATAAAGCGGCCTTGGGGCCCATGAAAAAAACATCATAAAAATAACCAGAAAACATCAGATTCCCAAACGGGAATCCTAATTTATAAACAAAAATTTATGTTTCACTAAAAAAAATAATTTAATAATGATGAAAATTCCAATTAAAATCTATTCCCAATATTTAATTTATTCCTAGGATAAATTCATGCAATTCATACTCACTAAAAAATTGTTGAATTTCTATTGACTAAATTGAAAATTGTATGTGATGTTAAAATAATAACTATTTAAGTAAGCCAGTCCTTTAAATATTAATAATTTAGAATATAGTATTTTTTTTAGTTAATCTATTCAATTAATTTATTTAAATGAACATTTATATACATATATTTTGATTCAGTTTACCCTTAGTTCTTAGGAATTACTATGTGAAGTTCCTTAACTTTAATCCCCCTCAATCCCATGGAATCTGTATATGTCTGGGCGGAATATGGAAGAATCTGGCCAACGGGTCCATTGACACCTGCGGCCTGCATCAGTGCGAGAAAGAGAGGAAGGGAGTTCGGCAGAAAGAGAGGGGCACACAGACGCCGCATGGCGACATCATTAGAGAGAGGGACACCATGTGCACCATATAATCACAATAAATGACAATGGCCGGCAACCTGGAGCCCCTGTCCTGAAATCGGGAGACGGTGTAAGCAGATATTTTCCATTTAATCATGCCGCAATGACGATGACCCCAATGAGCCTTATTCGGTGACAAGGTCACCGTTAAAATAAACTGGCTTTTCAATTCATCAAAAGCTCCTAGCATGAGCTAGATTTTGTATAAATTACTTTAATAAAATTATAAATATTATTTTTTAAATATTTCAATTTTACACGGTATTTCTTTAAATATATTTCTTAATAAAAAATAAAAAACAGGGAAAACAACGAATCTAAAGCGGATTTTGAACTAAATCCAACCACTTAATCCTAGATTTTCGTGGCGTCATAACAAGCAGCTTTTTGGGCAGAGCGAAAGCCAGAAATCCGTCAAATAGAAATATCAAAACAAATTACATTTGGCCCGACCGCAGAAATTGCAATCAACACAGGAATTGCATATGAAATGGGTGACCTTCCGTCATGTTTTCCACCTCCCACCACCCCCACCCCTACTCCCATCAACATTTCCCAGCCACGAATTTTTGCCACAACTTTACAACGTCGTTTTTGGCTTTTTAATGTTTTTTTTCGGTTGAAACCAAAAGCTGTTCAAATAGTTGGGCAGTTCAACGAGCTTTGAGCCACATTAATGTAAACATTAAAACCGAAATTGCGTTTTCCCGAGTTTTAATTTCCCCTAAATTCCATTTCTGCAAAAACAGGTGGAGCATTGCACTTAAATAATATAGGTATAATTACAATTTTGTTGTAGCGTTAAATTAAAATTATTCACTGCAAATTAGCTTGTCCTGTGTGATTATTATATTAAATTATAATTATAAGTTTTACAAGTGCACCGTTATATAAACAAATTTTCAAAAAATAAAATAGAAAAAAATAAACCTTTAGATAAATTAAGTATTAAATAGAGATTGAAAAAATAGGGTTTTTTATTTATCTTTAATTTTAAACTAATTAAAACTAAGAAGAATATAATTTAATAGCTTGCATTTATTTATTTATTGTGGATACAAATTTTTTAAATATTTTTCCAAGTGTTTAATCTTTTGGTTTAGTTTCGGCGCAGTAATAAGTTGTGAAAGTATTTAGATGGCACCTCTCCAGCATTTCCACATTTTCCACTGGCGAAGTTTCCTTTCAGCAAAGAACATACACTCACACACACACAATAAATCCAATGCCAGGGTCAAAACCTTTCACCGCGGATTATGGAATATAAATAGACGGAATGAAAGGAAAATACATGCAGAACCAAAAGCGAAAGAACTCAGCTGGCATTCTTTGAATGGATACTAATATAAAATGTTAAAAATATTCAAAGCTGTCTGCGGGGAATACCCGTTTCATAGATTTATAAACCTATATATATATATAACTCAAGGATTCACTTTAATTAAAAACTCAATTCGATATATGTATAAATACATACATTTTGATATGTATGGAAATCAGGGTGTTTGTTGTGGAATTCCCCGATCGAAACCAAAACCGTTCCCTCCTCGGATTTCGGATAAAGGAATTTTCCTAAATAAACTTGGCCACCGAAGGGACCAAACTTGTTGACAGTGGTGGAGGAATTTCCTCTCTTGTCCTCCTTCTTCTTTTGGCAGGACAACAGCTGCTGCAGCATTTCTCTATTTCTCTATTACTTAATGAGAAAGCGCATGAAAAATTAAATACAAATACTTGGCATGTGCGACAAGTGGCTGAGAAGAAAATTGGATAAAGGAAAGCCATTAGCAAAAAAAGGAGGGGAGGGAGTGAGGGAAAATGCGGAAGGAGTCTGCTGGGCGGTGTGGAAAAGCATTTAGTTCACCCGTTTAAATATGCAAATGGATACTCGAAAACTATTTTATTCACACACGCACACATTCCGCCCAGTTTCCCGGAAGACAACTTCTTATTTTTCTATATTTTGTGCATGTTATTCTTTGTTGGCCCAGAACCCGCCCTCAGCAGGCTCTTTAGTGTTATGTGCTGTTTACGAGGCCATAAAAGAAGGGAAAGCCGAGATGGGCGAGAAGCGCTTGGGGAAAATGGGGAAAGTCCTGAATGCCCCAAATTTTAGCACACCGATGTTGCGATTACTCTTCGAAAATGTTTTAGCTTACCAATAAATTAGCAAAAAAAAATTAATGTAGTATTTTTAATAGTATTTTTAGAGGTGTCATATAAATTTATTTTAGTTTCCTTTTAATATTTTTATTTTATTGTATTTATAATTACCAATAAAAAATAAACTTTTGTATTCTATAATACAACTTACTTTTTAATCCTCTATATATTTTTAAGAAATTGTCCTCCCCTTTAATAACCTTCAAAAAACCTAGAAAAAAGAAATTGAGCTTGTACTCTGATCCTGTTGTTGTCATGTCCTCGATGATTGCTGGAACTCCAAAAAAGAGATTTCCCGCTTTGAATTGTTTACTCAAAGGCCGGCGAGGAGACCTCCTGTCTGACATTGCGAAAGCTTGTGTATTGACATCGGGGAAAGAGAAACCCCCCACGCAGACAGACTGAAAAAAGAGATGATAACGGCGAGGGAACCCTCGAACCCTCGAACATGGACATTCCACATGAACACCATCGACATCATCGACAGGCTCTGACCAATAAGCCGCCTACACCGGTTCCTAACCGTAACTGAACCCGGCTCAAATCATGTCAACTTAGGCCACCAATGCGAGAACTCTCCCGCATGTTTTGATACCCTGCAATGCGGGGGATATTAGCTAGGCCAAAACTACGTTTTTTTGAACTTTTTTGTATATAATTTATAAATTTAATTACAAATTTTTGGCAAATAATGAAAATAATAATGATGAAAATACAATTCAAATTCAAAGAAAATTATAATAAAATATTAATCACAATTAGATAATAAATTAATAAAACAAAATAATAATGTAAAACAAATTAAAAAAATGTTATTGCCAATTTGAAATGCCTTTAAAGAATAATCTAGAAAAACTGTACGTATAACTTTTGGTAAAAACTTCAAAAACATTTTATGGATTTATATACAGTTATGCCGTCAAATCATTGAATATTTTAAAGAACCCATTAGCCCGGGTATTTAAGTCTTCGTTTCCGTTCGCCAACCGCTCGTGGTTGTTTTGCAATCCTTTTGGCCTCCGCCCCTGGACTTTGGCCATTCCCAGTTGGCATATTTGCACAGGAAACGGAAAACGGAAACTGTTCTGTCCTGTCTGCCCGGGGATGTTATAGGGGCTATTTCGAGAAGGTCCTGAATCTGGGTATCTGGGGTTATGGGGCTATGGGGTGCCTGCCATTCGAGCAGCGGAAATTATTTGCCTTCTTCTTCGTCTGGCCAAAGGTCTTGAAATCTTTTTGATTTTTGCATTTCAAAAAGAGACTCGTCCCCGTTTATTATTTTCGCTACGCTTTGCATTTTATTTTTTTTAGCTGTTTATGGTAATTGGATAAATACGTCCAAGTCCACTGATTTATTCATTTTGTGTGCGAATCATTCAAGGTGCTAAATTCACCTGAGTTGAGTTGAATGAAAACTTTTATCAATGCTGGAAAAAGCTATTTATTATTCTTAAATAAATACAAATATAGCAAAGCAAACATAAGTGTATTTGAATTGATTCAGCCTACCAAAATGGTTTCTATATAAAATAATATAATAAAATTAAAGAAGAAAATAAGAAAATTTTTAAAGTTAAAGTGTGGCAATGCTGGATATGTTATGTGATTTTAATATTTTTCTTTATTTATTATTAGCTGATTAAAATGATTATTATAAAAAATAATATAATAAAATTAAAGAAGAAAATTTGAATAAGAATTAAATAATTTTAATAATATACATATTTAATAAAACATGTTATCAAAAAATTCAACGTTTCTCTTTAAGGGAAATTCTAAATATTTTTACCAATTTCATAATATGAAACCCATATGCTGTCAACTTTATGCACTTTCTTCGATTACTTTTCTTTCTCTTTATTTGATGTTGACTCTTTTAATTTGCTTTGATATAAAATTTCGTTTTATATTGACATAACCTTAACCCAAAGAAAAATCTCTCTCAACTTGTGTATTTTTCTTAAAGTTTAACTTTAGCTTTGAGTAAATAACAGACCAGAAAAATTAGGTTCAAGTAAATAAGAGACATTTTATCGCTTCTTCATATGTGTGGATTTCTTTGTCGCTTTAACTTTTTCCCCCTGCGTTTTTCTGTTTGTTTTTATTGATGACACAAATGGGTCATTGGTTCCTTACTTCTATCTTTTCCTATCTGCCACCACCTTTTTTATACCCGTTACTCGTAGAGTAAAAGGGTATATTGTATTCGTGCAAAAGTATGTAACAGCTAGAAGGAAGCGTTTCCGACCCCATAAAGTATATATATTCTTGATCAGGATCACTAGCCGAGTCGATCTAGCCATGTCCGTCTGTCCGTCTGTCCGTCTGTCTGTCTGTCCGTCTGTCCGTATGAACGCTGAGATCTCGGAAACTATAAAAGCTAGAAGATTGGCATTTTGCATACAGATTCTAGGAGTTCCTACGCAGCGCAAGTTTGTTTCAAAAAGGTGCCACGCCCCCTCTAACGCCCACAATCGCTTATATACGATTTTAAAAATTTCAATATTTCGGAAAAGTAAAAATGCAGTTTTATTGTGTTTATCAATACCTATCGAAATGTAGAAGAAATTTTTCAAATCGGACCATTCGTTAAAAAGTTATGCGTGTTCAAAGTTTCTATCTCGATCTCCCTCGCACTCCCTTTACCTGAGTAACGGGTATCTGATTGTCGGGGCACCCGACTATAGCGTTCTCTCTTGTTTCTCTTTCATTTCGAACATGATAAAAGTGGCGATGGGTCATTGCAGGGCCATAATGATAACGTGTCCTGTGTGTAAAAACAAGGAGCACAAATTAAGAAGGTCGTCTGTAAGCCATCCGAACGTATCGACAAATCCAATTGCTATATACAAAATATAGGCAGTAATATCTGCAATGCGGGAGACATAGGGCCTCAGCCTTATTAAAAAGCTTTCAGCCAAAACAAAAGGCGGAAAAATCGTTGCCTCTCCCCTGTAATTTTCCAATGAAAGGAAGTGTGAAATTGTGCCGTTATTCATTATATACATATATATTTACAGTCAGGCCAGACTTATATATAGCACATTTATCCCACATAGCTGGCCATTTGGCCTAGACCAGGAAGGCGGCGCGTTTTGGCCTCGCTTTACCTCACCTCGCTTATTGTAAAATTGAAATTGAAAACAAACACTGGGAGGCACAGTGGGTACAAAAAAAATTACTGCAAAAATATGCGCTCCATTTTCTGAATTTTCCGTGTTCTCAAAAAAATGTTAATGCCTTTAAAAATATTTTTATTATTATTAATGATTATTATACCTTTATTATCACAAATTATTATATTGTATTTATTATTTATAAGTAATTGACTTAGCACTATAGGTATTTATATTTGTTATTATTTCTTTCTGTATTTATATTCTATCACAATATTTTTAAAATGGCCATTGACAATGATTTTGAATAATTTGAGTATAATTACAAGTATTTTAAAAATGGTCTAATAAGAAAATGAACTAAAGGTGTTTATCATTAACTTATCTAATTAAACAAACGGAATTTACCTGATATTATTCAGGTCACTGTGCTGAGTTACGCTGAAGCAAAAAGACAGATGAGTCTGTGGGATGATGTTGGGTTGTGCGGGGGGAAGGGGGCCTCAGCCAGGAGCGGCATTTCAGGGGGCTTAGGCAGAGGGATGGGTTGCCTGGGTTGCCAAGAAAAGAACGCCCCTGGCCGACTTTTGACTTGTGTTTTTGCAGCCGCTCAGCGTGCGCGTGTGTAGGTGAAACGCCTACCCCACCACCCATTTTCCATCGCCACCCACTTTCACCCGCCCCCGCCACCGTCCAACGCAATTTTCACCATTTTCTAGTGCGATGGAAAATTTATATGCGTTGACAAGATGAGCACAAGGCCCACGAACTCGGAAAGGTGAAAACACTCAGCAGGAGACACATCCTGCTGGGTCTGCACGGGAAAAAAAGGGCATTACTTTACTATCACATATTTTAATTGAATTTATTTATTTTAAAGAATTTTCAATAGATTTTGTTTGTATTTTTGGACCACTTTAACTAATTTTGTAATTTTTATCTGGAGATAAATATATATTTTTCCTTAAAATCCGTACAAAAAATATAAAAAAAACATAATTGTATTTTTATTTTATTTTTATGTTATTTAAAGTTTTATAAAAATATTTTCTTCACATTACCATACAATGTTGTAACATCTTAAATGTACAAATAATATTTTAAATGTATTTTAATAAATATATAATTTCAATAGAGCTAACAAAAAATAGTTCATTTAACAAAAATAAATGAGATATAAATTTTTTCAAGTGACACCTAATTATATAGTAAAATCACACACACACAAATGGGAAAACCACCACAAACAAAAGTTTTACTTTTGGCAAAATAGTTTTGGTTTCATATTTCAAATATTTTCAGGCGGCTCGCACTGATTTAACAATATCACATAAATTAAACTGAGGATTTTCCAGTGAAGTTTTGGTGAACAACTTTTGTGTCACCCGAAAAAGTTTCGACCACTCATATTTAACCCCTTCAACATAATCGAAAGTTCAATCAGCTTGATTGGACATCACCTAGTTGAGAATTGGCTCTTAGTTTCTCACGTTTTCCTTTTTCTTTATCCCCTATTCCCCCATTTCCCCCCATTTCCCATCCCATTTTCCTAATATATCTCCCTCCCTGAACTTATGAACTTCATGTCGTATGCGTAATGTTAATATGCATAGAACTACAAAGTTTTTAAAGCTGCTAAGTGTTTGTTGGTAAGAGAGATGGAGTGCGGCTAAAAGGGGGCTGGAAAATAAAAGGAGGGAGGTGGAAAGTGGGCAGGAGAAAGTGGGCAAAAAGAGGGTGATGAAAGTAAAACTTTAGCATTTCGTGGGCGACATCAATGTGGCCACAAAATTGTGTGGCGCCAAAGTCAGAGGACCAGAACGGCGAGCAGACATTGCACTACACAGAGAGAAAATAAGATAACATTAATATATTAAGGTATTTATACCCGTTACTCGTAGAGTAAAAGGGTATATTGTATTCGTGCAAAAGTATGTAACAGCTAGAAGGAAGCGTTTCCGACCCCATAAAGTATATATATTCTTGATCAGGATCACTAGCCGAGTCGATCTAGCCATGTCCGTCTGTCCGTCTGTCCGTCTGTCTGTCTGTCTGTCTGTCTGTCTGTCTGTCTGTCTGTCCGTCTGTCCGTATGAACGCTGAGATCTCGGAAACTATAAAAGCTAGAAGATTGGCATTTTGCATACAGATTCTAGGAGTTCCTACGCAGCGCAAGTTTGTTTCAAAAAGGTGCCACGCCCCCTCTAACGCCCACAATCGCTTATATACGATTTTAAAAATTTCAATATTTCGGAAAAGTAAAAATGCAGTTTTATTGTGTTTATCAATACCTATCGAAATGTAGAAGAAATTTTTCAAATCGGACCATTCGTTAAAAAGTTATGCGTGTTCAAAGTTTCTATCTCGATCTCCCTCGCACTCCCTTTACCTGAGTAACGGGTATCAGATTGTCGGGGCACCCGACTATAGCGTTCTCTCTTGTTTTATTTTGATATTTGCTAAGCCTTTAGAAAAATAATTAACAATTATTTGCAACAAATGCTACGTAAAATAATTATACTGGCATTATTAAAATACAAATCTAAATAAAACATAAAACTGGTTTATACTTTAATCATGTTTATTAACTTTTTCTTGTTATGAAATTCTTTTACTCAGTTTATTGAGAATAACTTCAGAGTTTTCCAGAATTATTCAAAAACTAATTGTTCGCCATGGAAAAGGCAAAGGTCTAGGAAAAAGAGCGTCGCCTTTGGCCTCCTTTTTTTTTGTTATTTCCGCTGGCCACTGGCTCGAAAAAGAACATTGTCCAATCGAAACCGGAAAAACCGCATCCCCTTTTTCATCCCCCGCGCTTTTCTCAGCTCGTTTAGTTGCCATTTGATTTGTAACATTTAAGTGGGCAGACACAAAAAAAAAACTTTTCCAATATACCGGCACAATAGCCCCACAATTCCCACCCAGTTCCCAAACATTTTCCCCTCCTCCCCCGCCTCGACAACAGGTAACCGCAAAACTGTCAGCAGACGGAAAACTTTTCTATCTCCGCCTTTTTCGCAGTTGTCCGTTCAAGTTTTTCCGTGTTTTTCTCGTATCCGCCGCAATTGATTGAGTGTTGAGAACGTCATCAAACGTTTAACTGCAGGTCAAGAAAAGAGAACAAAAAATTCGGCCTTTGATTTATTTTTTGACAACTTTCTTGCTGGTACATAACACTTTTTTGGGCAAAAACAGAGTAAAATCGACAGAAAATGAATGGGAAGACTATATTGTATTCGTGCAAAAGCCTATACCTATCGAAATGTAAAAGAAATTTTTAAAATCGGAAAATCCATTCAAAAGTTATAAGCAAAATGTGAAACAGTCGCTAGATGGCGCTGACGTCTGCGTATCTCCATCTGAAAGTTTGTTGTTTTTGTTATTTTCCCACTCAAACCCCTGGGAAATAATTTCTCTCGACGAGTGTGTGACTTTTGACATTGTCCGAAAGTTAATTTGCCAATTTCTAGTCACTGCACCTGCCCCAGAAAAAAAAGAATAAAATCAAAAATAAGAGGACAATGGTCAAAAAATATATCTGCGTCGTGTTGGCGTTTTACAATCAAAACTCCTTGCACGTTTTCGCCTTTTGAACACATTTTTGTCTTCGCCATTTATATGTATTTTTTTTTGGCCATTTTATCTGCACATTTCGTGGCCCATTGTTTGGTCAAAAGGAGAAAGTCGAGAAAGCTGAAAGTGGAAGAGAGCAGGGAACAAAGGCAGGGACAAATTAAAATGCAGGCCAAACCTAAGCTGCATGTGATGACATTTCTGGCAGGACTGGCAGGACATGTTCAGGATTTCCAGACAACGGATGACGAAAGGCAGACGGGACTCCTCACGAGGGAATTGCGATTGAGTCGGGGAAATGGAAAAGGAAATAGCAAAAAAAAAAAGAAAAAAATCAAACAAGTTCGCCACTGCACTCGGAAATACATTAAAAATAGAACACCCTGCCGTTGGAAAACCAATTTTATTGAGCGATTCGGGTACGGAAAATTCCCTCATGGAGCCGTCCATTCGAATCCAAAGGTCAAATTGATTTGGAACTCGGGGAGATATATTTTTGGGAGTTATTAATAGTCCTTAAATGTAAGTAGCATTGTGATAAAACTTTTTAGCTCGTTTATTGTAATAAAAACATATTTTAGAAACAATTGTTTATTATTGCAACGAAAAATAATTCATAATTAGGTTTATTATAATTATAATCATCTAATGCATTTCCTATACGAATATGTGTGTTTAGCCATAATTTAAATACATTACAAAAAGCATTTAAAAATATAAATACAAATTAATTTTATTCTTATTAATAGAGGGATATTTATAATCAGGTTTATTATAATTTTAATCAGCTAATGTATTTCCTACACGACTAAGTACAAATGTTTAGCCATTTATTTATGTATTTACCTTCAACATCACTTGAAGCAGTCAATAAATGTATTTAATCGAGAGCTATTAAATAATAACTTTGTCTGCAAGATAAGTTGACCACACTGCCCACATCTCGCCTCACAATAAAAGCCACAATTGGCCCGTCTTGTGCGGATTGAAGGCCATCGATTAACCGAAATGCAGCCAATTGAAATGCAACCCAATAAACGGAATCCTTTTTATGGACTCCGGCCACTCAGTATGAATAAGCCACATAAAAAATGCGGCCAAGGAGTCGGCGGGATATTGCGAAGGCGAGCGATAAGTGCAAAAAGGATGTGTATATATATATATGTATAGGGAGCAGAAAATCTAAAAGGAAGAAGACCGCCGCATCTATTCATCCAGCCATTCACGCACGACTGGGCACACACGACCAAGGCAACCCTGGAACCTCGGGGGCAGGGCAACCCTGGCAGGAACTTTGATTTCCCCACTGCTCTCTCGCTCTCCCTCTCGCTCTTCCCCACTTTTCCCACAACTTTTTTGATTCTGTTCTGCCAGCGAAAGTGACTTTTCCTCAAAGCCTGGCCAGCGAAAATTTTTGGTCGGAGAAAAGGACACGTTCTCATCGCCTCTAACTTTTTCGGGACGAGTGCTCAACTTGCTGGATACAGCCAAAATAATAAAACCTTTTTTGCTTTCTGTAGCATTTAAGACGAATGGGCCAGAATTACATATAAATCACTTTCAATCACAGTCTTATATCATAAAATATATTAAAATCGATGTTTATAGCAGTCAAATTATAAGACATTATTATAGGATATTATGATATTTTTATCTGAAAGTTGATTGTAATCTTTTGTTACAATTCTTTAAAATATAATTACTTATAATATCTTAAAGTATCTTTAAATATTAATATGCGATTTTCCTTATAAATCACCATTGATTCAATTCCAATCTGACGTTTTCATAAATAAATCACCATTGAATCAATTCCAAGCCGACATTTTCTACGTGTTCCGTTCATGGCCATCTAGTTGATCCCCAATTGCCGATGGCTTTATGGTTTTATGACAAAAGTCATAGCCCATATCCCATATCCCATATCCATACCGAAACCGTGGAAATGCGAAAAGCAGATGGAAGTGGGTAACTTTGAGGACCTCAACGACTCTTTATCATAACAATTAGGCAAAGTGCTTTGCAAATTTGTGCACTTTTATAGGGGCTATCGCCCATGGTGGCTATGCGGCGCATATGGCTGTATGGCTGTATGGCTGCCATTATGAATGGACTCGTCCACCACTCGACCACCCGCTTTTCCGCCCGCTTTTCCAAGCGCTTTTCCCCACATGGGGGTGGGTGTGCTTTTGGTTGGCGGGTGTTTGTGCTGCGCTTTAACCAATTAGGAAATTACTTGTGTAAAGTGTTTGCCACAACAGCAGTAAAACAAATACAAATAGGAACTTTTGCCTTTTCCACCGGGAAAACGACAACGAAATGCCCGGGAAAACACTGGTCTAAAACCCCTGGGCTTAAAGTTCAACCGACGATCATTAGCCATGTTGTTCTTGTTGGCTTCGAGAGTCTTTCCGTCTTTCCGTCCCCCAAAAATCAATGGAAATGCTTCAAACTTTCTGCCTGCTAAAAACAAGAACTAATACAAAAAAACCAAAAAAGGATTAATAAGACTGTATACGCCAACAAATCTGCAAACTATTGAGCTCACTTGGCCGCAGGGATTTCGAGATTTTAAATGCCAGAGCAATAAAGCTAATTAAAGTAGTTCTCAGCTTAAGTTTTTGCACAAAGTTTTCGCCAAGATATCAAACATTTAAAGTGATTTAGACATTAGCCAAGTCGAATTCTCGAAAGTTGCAGAAGGAACTTAATTATATAAAGAGTACACAAAAAACAAGAGAAGTCAAGTACCTCGACTATCTGATACCCGTTACTCGGCCAGAGAGATAGAGGCATGCAAGCAGTAAAGCAACTGCTTGCACTGCTTGAATTCATTTATTTGCTCATAACTTGATAATGAATGGTCCGATTTGAGACATTTCCTCTACATATCGATAGGTATTAATAAGCACTAAATTGCATTTATACTTTTTCGAAATCTTTAAAAGTGTGGGCGGCAAAGGTCGTTTAAATTATTTTATTTTAATTATTAAGTTTGATTTACTTTTCCAAATCTCTAACTTTATTTATAATTTTTGAAACACTAAATATTTATTCTAAACAAACGATTACTTATTCACATTCGTTCCACATTTAATGTTCGCCTCTCGTTATAATTTATTCAAATTTTATTACTCCCTCTGTTTTTAATTATCCCGCTTTTATTAATCACTCAATTTTCCAAACTTTCCCCTTGCAATTTAACAGCTACTGTAACTTTACGCCGCGCAGCTCGAAACTTAAAGTTTATTTTTAAAGACGAAGATGGAAAACCAAAATCAAAACCAGCGAAACCAACGACCGTTGGGAATTTGTTGCCATAGCCGAGAAGCAGATTAAGTTTTTTAATTAATTCTTTCTAGCATGGGCGGTGGTTTCTGGTTTTTCCGCCGGGGGATTGGCGGGGGTTGTGTTCGCCTTTAAAGTCAATTAGTTTCATAAATCCGCGTTGACACATATTTGATTAAAAAGTTGTGCCCCGCCAACCCGAAAACCATGCCAATGCTGGAAAAAGATAGACTGATGGCGAAGGAAAGAGAGAGCACTAATGAAATTGCTATACAGAATTTGCTTTGGATAACCTACAGTCAAAAGTTTTCTTAAAATAAAAAAAAGCACTGTAAATGTTACTAAAAGTTTGCAGACACGCTAATCTTTTTTTAATGGGTTGTTATAAAATTGTAATTATTAAAGAAAACAAGAGAGAACGCTATAGTCGGGTGCCCCGACAATCAGATACCCGTTACTCAGGTAAAAGGAGTGCGAAATATTGAACTTTTTAAAATCATATATAAGCGATTGTGGGCGTTAGAGGGGGCGTGGCACCTTTTTGAAACAAACTTGCGCTGCGTAGGAACTCCTAGAATCTGCATGCAAAATGCCAATCTTCTAGCTTTTATAGTTTCCGAGATCTCAGCGTTCATACAGACAGACAGACGGACAGACAGACAGACGGACAGACAGACAGACAGACATGGCTAGATCGACTCGGCTAGTGATCCTGATCAAGAATATATATACTTTATGGGGTTGGAAACGCTTCCTTCCCCCTGTTACATACTTTTGCACGAATACAATATACCCTTTTATTCTACAAGTAACGGGTATAATTATAGGGGCAACCCAGCAAAATAGCTATAGAAATTGATGATAATAATGAGAATAAATAAAAAAACAAATACTTTCATTTATTAATACGAGTATAAATTATTTCATAAATTATTTGTTATAGGAAATCTTAAAAAAGAATTGAGTTCTAGTCCTTTTATTGCAAATATTTAATTATTAATTTTAATAAACCAATGTTAAAGTCTCAGTGGCTTTGTGATAGTTGTAAATGCCAACTGATGGCCGATAAAAATCTGATTAATAACAAGAAATTATTTGGACTGAGTTGAAAAATCAGTTTTCCACTCCTTTGTTATTTTGTGACATTTAATTATGGACAACATTACCAAAGCAAATTACATAATCTGTTTGATCGGGCTGTATATTAACTGGGTGTTTGGGTGCCAAGCCCGAATTGTTCTATTATTTTAATGAATTCAGTGGTTGCATATTACGCCTATCAGAGCGTTGGACTTTAATTTGTAATTACATTTTTGTGGCTTTTGCCGTTGACCATTCCGTAGGCCATTTGATTGAAGCATCCTTTTGACAGTCGGATGGTAAATAAAGCCCTCCCTTCTCCCTACTCATTCTTCTCCAATTAAATACGGCCAATAGTAACGATATCAAGCATACGCCCCGATGGCCCCGCCCTTCGACACACGCTTTTCCTGCATTTTTCCCAGCCTTTTCCTGCCTTTTCCTGCTCTTTCCCAGCTATGCAAATGGCTCAATGACAAACATATTTAATTTATACACACTGCAGTGCACAAGCGCTATTTTCCTCTAAATGGAAAATTGTTTGAAGGGCGAGGGAAATGAGCAAACATATATATGTACACCCATGTTCGATATGGAGGGCAAACAACGGTAGGGAATGTCAATAGAAGAGGTTTTAAACGGGCTTATCAGAGCAGTCAAAAGTTGAGTGCAGATTACTGGTAAAACTATTTAATTATTTATTGTGCAATGGCATTTTTAATTAAAATTTTTGACGAATGTTCTTTATTGCATTGGTAATTATATTTTTCAGTTATTATATAAACTGAAATAAAAATAAATAAATATTTTAGGGGTTTCATTTAACTCAAATATAATATTCCTATAATTTTAAAAAATTAATGGAATTGATTGTTATACAAATAAATTAAATAATTTTATAAATTATGCGAGTAAATTTTTAAATAATTTAAGATAAAAACTTTAAAGTGTATTACTTTAAGTAACATCAAAAATTTAGTAATAGATGACTTTTTTTTTGGTGAAAATACTATTCTGCTTTTCCACTCAACTTGTTTGTTACCCTTAAACGGAATACGGACTAAACACATTTGCCAAAAGAAAACAAACAAAATGGCGTGATTCATGTGCGTTACTCATACGCCGCGTTGCCAGCTCCACCAGCTTTGAACTTTCTCCATGTTTATTTTTCAGTTTTCAGTTTTGAACTTGGCCTGCTTCATCCGCTCCTCTTATTCCGAGAGTTAATTAATTATTAATATTTAATTTATAGCAGATGTTGCCTGTGTTTGGCTTCTAATTTAATGATGATGTTATTGTTTTGCCGCCTGCCCTCAGATGTTTTTGCTTGGCTGGCTTTTATGATTCGCATCCGCACTCGGGCCATAAAAACGCAATTAGATTGAACGCCACGTACATAAAAGCCACATGAGCCGTGTCGCCCCCTTTTCTTCTAATTGAAATAAATGGAATAATCGTCGTCGGCCCCGCCCGCAAATAATTGACTAAAGCTGGCATTGCTTTTCGGTCGAAGGGAATTTGCATTTGCATTTGCGGTGCACAAATCCATTGTGCGGAATTCCATGGCCGAGGAATACTCATTTGGGGGGATGTCCGATGTCCGATGGTTTACATGCAGATAACAACGGCGCGTATACGCAGTCTCCGCATCGGTGCGTATACGTAATCTCCGAGAACCAGCAATCCAATACACAGGCTGATTGAATGATTGACGGACTGCCCACTGGCGTTCGTCACTCAACTACACGGGAAACAATTGGTTTTCGATTGCGTTCGGTTACATACTTGGTATTCATCCTACATTTTCTTAGGGTTGATTTAAAATTAAATATTACTTAGATTGATTTAAGCTAATAATTTGAAACGCATGTCTTATAATTAAATGAATCTTTGAAAACTTGTAGTTTTAGTCATTTTAATTTTTTTCAATTTTAAAACACAACGGAAAAATTATTTACAATTCTTAGTACTCATTCTTTTGGTAATTTCAATTTTTACAAATTTCAAAACCCAACTGAAAAAAATTTTTTACTGTGTAGTAATTACATTGTGTCGCGATTTATGCTGGACCTAGGCTGTCATGAATCGACTGAAAAGGGATAATTGAAGGATTCCCGATTCCAATGTGACGACAATTTCATTAACAACTGATGGTTGATAAGTTGATTAAAGGCAACGATCGCATTGACCAACACCAATCATTGTTTCTGCGTAATACAATTATGGTCTTACTTTTCAAAATCAAATAAGTGCTTTTTGTTTGGAAGGGAAATGGAATTCAAAGATACATGAAATACACATGCTTCATAAATGCATTCTTACACCGAATAGGGGTGTTAAAACATCGATAGTGGTTACTATCGATACTATTGGAAAATAAAGAAAAAAAAAAACAAATTACAAATATGAAACTTGAAAAAAATTATGAAAGAAAATCAATTTAAAATAAATACTTGTATCATAAAATGTATGGGGAAAAAACTATCTAGAAACTATCTAAACGTTTCCTAAATTTTAAAACCATCGATAGTATTGATAGTGTCTATCGATTTTTTAACAAGCCGTAATGCCGAATCGCCTTAATCAACATTAATTAAACAAAAAAATGTTTCCTTACTGATATGATTTTGAAAAGTTCGCAATTTTATGGTTAATCATTTTATTTAATATTTATATTTATATTTATACAGAAATACAGAATTATTTTTTAAATAAATAAATATATAATACCTTTTCTGGTGACTTGGTTTCTTATAATTATATTTCTCAGTTCCCTCTACCAATATAAGTGGGACTGAGAAATTCAATTTCATGCCCGTTTGGCCCCCGATGACTGTGACGCGTTTTCGAGGAAAGCTGGGGGAGTCTCAAGGCAGAGCTATCACATCCGGTCGCTCCTTTATTCGCCTCTTAATCCATAAACAGTTTGCCGCAAAGCGAAATTTATCCGGGAAGCCGTAAATCAAAACAGCTTAAAATGCTCAACATAAATCGTGGCGTTTAGAGGACGAAAACCATTAAATAGCGTTTACCAGTCCATAATTCCCCATCACAGATTTGTAGCTTCGCCGAAAAATGAATAATAATATCAGCGATACGGAGAGACAAAGAGTTCATAATTATTGCTTGATTTAATTAAAGAAACGGCGAAAATAATTCATCCAGTCGCTATCAATTTGTGACAACAATCACTGAATTGCCTTCGATATTATCTGTGTAATTTATGGAAGGCAATTTTTTCTTTTGGTTGGATCTGTCTTGCGCATAATCTTATGTACACGATGCCAAATCGATGCCGTCTGTTATATTTATTTCTGTCTTTGGAATTTAATCCCAAGAAGTGGAGTGTTCTTGCTTCAAATTTCTGTAGTTTTTCACTTTTTTATATTAAACATATAAAATAAAATTTAAAAAAAATAAACTTACCTTTTAAAATTAAAGTCGCTTAGTTTGTTTTAAAAAAAAATTCTAAAAGTGTCTAAAATTGCAGTGAAAAATTCCTCGGACCTCCGGACCTAAAATATGTTGTTGCATACTTTTAGACACCTTTACAAGTGATTTTATTCTCTAGCACCCTTGTACCAAACCTTATAGAAGTCCTTGCAGATATTCTCTCCGCCGTTTTCGCAGTTGAAAAGGTTCTTAGAATTCCGTCAACGGAATTCCTTCATCTTCAGACGCACTCAATTATGCCGCCTCGTCCTTTTTCGTCGTCATCGTTTGTCAATCCCCCCGCCTGTGCTCCTTTCTGCTCCATTTTTGTGTTGCTCGCTTAATAATATGTTAATTGACAGCTTAAGCCAACTGTCAGCGAAGGGTGCGTGCCATTTCAGACACGACATGACAGCACATATGTCTCCTCGATTAGTAGTTAGAGTGTAATGCCATTGGACAGCAAAAGAAAAAAGAAAAGCAGAAATACAGGGAAAGGAAAAGGGAAAGGAAAAAGAAAAGAACAGAAATCGAGTAACATGTTTACAAGTGCTATCCTCCGGCGGCTAATTGATGCAGC
This sequence comes from Drosophila lutescens, assembly GCA_037075285.1. Taxonomy (NCBI): domain Eukaryota; kingdom Metazoa; phylum Arthropoda; class Insecta; order Diptera; family Drosophilidae; genus Drosophila; species Drosophila lutescens. The sequence goes on from JBAMCF010001034.1 coordinate 399,003, forward strand.
GCACGTGGCGTATGCGCTATATATCTACAATCCTGGATTCTGGATTCTGGATTTTCGGCATCGATGTTATTTATTTAACTATGGAAATGTGATGAATGGCTGCCAAGGTCCACTGTCTATTTTCCACAATTTTCCCCCTGTCTCCCTGAAATGGAATTAAATTAATTTTGCATAATTTGTACATGGCCAAGCAGATGATGGTCCATGGGACACAGTGGCATTGAATTAACATGGATGACTGAAAATTAAACATGTCACTTTGAATTAATCCAATGGAAAAAGCTATCCTCTTACTGTAAAATTGGGAAAAAAATGGTTATTAATAAAATATGGTTCCCCACTTTAATCTACATTTTTTTGGCAGTAAAAAAATATCGAACGATTTTACAAAAATTAATCTTAATTTAAAGGGTATTGCAAAAAAATATTATAGTGCAATGTTTTTTAAAATATAATCTTCATTTTTGGGGTATTTAAAAAAATATATATTAGGCTTCTGGGATTTATTGGGATTAAAAACTCAAATATCAATTCACTAACTAAAACGCAATTTATGCATCTATTATTCAACAATGCAGTTACTATTAAAAAAAATGTGTTAGGTTTGCCAAATAACTAAAATGCTATTTGGAAAATATGTTGACCTTCTCAGATAATTAAAATGCCAAAAAATCAACACCACAAAATTTAATTGCACTATTCCAAGAAAACATTTGCATATTTGAGCAGGCAGAATTTCTAGGAATCAATTATATAGTTATTGCATGAAAAATGTGGCAAATTTATCATGTAACTAAAATGCAATAAAATCAATTTAGACCAAAAATGCAATTTAACCAAATTTATAATGCATTTACAATAGTATTTATGAATTGCAAATTTCTTAGAAAATTCAAAAGTCCTTGAAATTAAGTAAATTAAGAATCCTAGTTGCTGAATTCAGACTACTGTGCCGCTTCACACTTCACTTTCGTTTTAATGGGGGCGAAACAAAAAGGAAAACCTATCCATCCAAACGCCCACACATCGACGGCCTTGACTGTCCATCTATTTTGCGACGATATGGGGGGGCGATATGGATGTAGATTTATTCGCTTCTCTATGGCCACGTATCTGCATCTGCCAGTTCATATCTAAAATATTTATTACACCACTTCAATTTGTCTCTTTCAGGGCGATATAACTCACGGATATGCAAATGCCGAGGTGGGCGTGGCCGGGGGCGTGCCGAAACAAGCAAATGGGAAGCGCCGAACAATAGAGACCGAGAGACATCCAATTAAAAAGGCCCTACAGAATCGAACAAGATACATATAGATAAAATATATATACACACATATATATATATATATATATATAGATAGATGAAAGGAATCTCTGCCAAGATGACCGACCATCGGTCGGTGGCTCTTTTGTTGGCCATGCTAATTAGCAGTTGGCCAAAAGCCTCTTTGGGCGCCACTGGAAATGGTAGTATTATAAACGCTAGCAACAACAACAACAGTAGTAGTAGTGGTGGTGGTGGCAACAATTATGCATTCACCTCGGAACACTCTGAATTCTCGGAACACTCGGACCACAATGCCAACGACTCCATGGAGTACGATGCGGAGAGTATGGCCCTCGAACGGATCGTATCCACGATAGTTCCGGTCTTCTTTGGCATTATCGGATTCGCGGGACTCCTGGGAAACGGACTGGTCATACTGGGTAAGTGGGGGGCCAAGAAAATAATCATACTGTAAGCATCGGGTTTGAAATCACTTAAAAAGGTGTCTGAAAGTATGCAGTGAAAAAATGTTGCAGATTAAAAATATACTTACTTTTTTTGCATACTTTTAGACACCTAAAGAGCTTTAAAAACATTATAGGGTCTCTAAAAACTCATAATGGACTTATAAAATAGAAAATAATAAAATAAATCGGAAAATAACATTTGAACCCCGTGAACAAATTTGTTGCATACTTTTAGACACCCCAACAGGTGTGAAGGAAAATCTAGAAACTCATGATAAGAATGGAATATAATAAAATCCCTTGGAAAATAACATTATAAAATTTTGAAAAATCTTGTTTCATAATTTTAGAGGTGTCTAAGCAGGTCTGAAAATAACTTAAGAAAATAAGAACTGAAGAAAAGAATAAAATAATTTGGAAAATAACATTCTTACCTTGTAAACAAATTTGTTGCATACTTTTAGACACATCAACACGTCTGACAATAACTCAAGAAACTCATGATGGATTGATAGAAAAAGAATAGTATAAAATAATTTGAAAAATCCCATTCTCACCTTTTAAAAACCAACCAAAAATCCTAGTACTTTTAGTAAGATTTTTCCCGCAGTGTATGCGGCCCCCTTCTTGCTATAAAAACTCGGATTCGCATCCGGCGAAACGCTTTCATTAGCGACCTCTGGCAAATTATGCGTAATAATTGCAAATGAAGCTGCAAAGGACGAGGAGCCATAAGGATGAGGTGCTGGAGAGCCATAAAAACATAAAAACGCCTGCAAGAGCTGCGCATTCAGGCGGAAGCTAATTGATTTTTTATATACCATTAAGGGACGGGGCGAATAACGGGAGGTGTGAGGCTGAGATCGTTAAGATTGCAATTTGCAAGTATTGCAGAAATTTAATAGGCGAGCAAAAACAAAAACAAAAACAACCGCATCTCGCCGTACAGTGCGTTTCAATTGTATTTAATTAACTAGAAAAATTATTATAATCATAAAGGGAAATTAAATTGAATTTTAGTTTGGTCATTTGGGGGGCTGTGATATTCAATTTGTTACTTTTTATTATGAAGCAATATTATTATAGAGCCCAAAAATTGTTCTTTTGAAAAACACTTAAAAGCTTGAAAGCTTTTTTAAATTTGGCGAAAATTGGTATGTTTGCCCAGTTTAATTGAATCATTTCTCAGCCACAAAAAAAGTAGGCAATGAAAGAATGTCAGGGGCCAAAATGGTATAAGACAAGAAGGAATTTTACCTCAAACACTTGAGTGCTTGTGTGCCTGTGTGTGTGTGCAAGTGCACAAGTGTGTGTGCTCTATCAGCGACACAGCAGACTAAATCTCAACAGGCAAAAACTCATTTTGCATGCAATCTCTTTTTTTTTTGTTTTTTTTTTATATACACGCTTTGTTGTTTCCTCGTTGCAACCTTGGTGTGAAATTCTCAGAGGCCATCTTGCCTCACCTGGAATTTCCACAGGTGTGTGTGCGAGTGTGTGCGGGTGTGCTGGCCACACCCACATCCCACCGGAAAAACAAAGCAACAACAAAACAGGGAAACAAGCTCAAACAGCTCGAAGAAAAAAGCTAAAAATAAGAAAATCGCAAGACAAAAACTAAAAAAAAAATGGAAAATAAAAAATGGAAAGAAAGTGAAAAAAAGGCGGCTGCTGTGCTGCTGTAAGTGTAGCGGTAAAACTAAACCCCTGACGTCAAGCACTAAGAGTATAGTTTTTACACCAGCCACCTCTTGACTATAAGCTTCCGTTCAAGCCTTTCTCTTAAGCTCAGTTTCGCAATGAAAGTGAAAGTGAAAATGAAAATGAAAAGGAAAACAACTCGTCGTAATAAAGGCATAACAAAATTCAATTAGAACAAATTTAATTTTCGCACACAGAAAGCTGTAAAGATTTAATAATAAACTTGGGCTTCGCCGAAAACGTTTATGGATTTTAAAGAAAGTTTTTAAGACAGGATAGGTAACCCAAAACGACCTCTTAAAGTTTATTGCTAAGTTCTTAAATTATTATTATTTTAATGTATAAATTCTTTAGGTTACCATAACTTTTTTAAATAAATCTAGTAAATTAAATGAATTTAAATGTTGTATTTTTTTTATGTTTCTTTGTTTGTTTTTAATTTCGAAAAATATTATTTTCAGATCCCTTGACTTGGCTTTAAAAATATAGTTTTACTAAATAGCAGTCCTCTAAAAGTTTATGGTTTTATTTACAAATTTATTTCTTTATTTAATAATTTAAAAAAATTAAACATTTCTCAATTTTTATGCCAGATTGTAGCACTTTATTATGTGATGTTAAAGTTAATTTTTTGATAGACTTCTCTCTAGTTATCTTAACTCGAATTTAAGCTCAGCCGGAGACAAATATATCCGAGAGCCCTTGAAAGTTATCCCAGAAACAAATGAGGGGGTCAAAGTGCAGGCGTTGGTTGGCCACGCCCACTTCAGGCCGAGTGAAAAGTGTTTTCCATGTCACTTTTCCCCCGGTTTCCTATCGCATTCTCGGCGCTGTCAGGCCAAAGGAAAAGTTTTATTAAAGTCGCAAGTGGCATCCAATTGCCCACGACAAGCAACCAACCAACGAAGCAACCCACCAACCAAGCGCCCACAATTTCCCAGCATCCTCCTCAATTTTCCTCGGGATGTGCTACTGTGTGTGGAAAAGCCACTTTGTCAGCTGCGTTGGCGGCATTATGATAAATGATTTGTAAATGAACGTGTGGATTTTATGGCAAATTATGAAGGCGAAAATTAGAGCCACTCGAGTGGGAGAACTTCCTAGTTTGTCTAGTGCTGCAAGGACAACTCGAGTTCGTGGCAAAGCAACCGCCTACAAGGATGCCCTGAAAATTCTGCATGATTTCAGAAAGAGATGTACCTACACAAGTTCTGGGAATATGCTAAAATAAAACAGTTAATCTAGAGATTACATGGAATCACTTGAAACAAGAAAGGAAGCTAACTTTGGCCAGTCGATGTTTATATACTCTTGCAGATCAGTCCTACTACAAATTACCAAAAAAAAATGTATACCAGAGTTATTATTATGTCAAAAGACACAGAAACTAGAATTTTTTCCGATCCTTGGGAGCTATAAGGTATAGTTGTCCGATCCGGCTAGTTCAGACTGATATACTACCTGCGATAGAAAGAAGATTTTTGGAAAAGTTATAGCTCGAAAGCTTTAAAACTGAGAGACTAGTTTGCGTGGAAACGGAAGGACAGATGGACGGACGAACATGGGTAGATCGACTCGTCTAGAGACGGTGATCAAGAATATATATACTTTATGTTGGAAACGCCTCCTTCACTGTGTTGCAAACTGCTGACTGAAATCATAACACAAGGGTATAAAAATACCCATAAAAATAAACCATACTATAGATTAGGTTTTTTACTAAAAATACACATAAAATAAAAGCCTTTTTTATCTAACTGAAAATATAGATTCTTTCTGTTTGTTATTAATTAATTTCACTCAATATTTATTTAAAAATTAATAAAATTTATAATTTCAGTTTTATAAGGCTTACACTCTTTTTTTTGGGATTTTTAAATATAGTTTTTACTGAATTCAATGTACCCAATGAGATAGAAGTGACATCTCAAGATTTAGCTGCCTACGGTGCAAAGTGCAAGCGTTTATTTATGGCTTATGGAAAGATAATTTGTCAAAATGCCATTACACATGGGCAGTTCGAAGAAAAAAAGAGGAGAGGAGTTAGATGATGATCATCTTCATCTTCAGCTACATCGGAGGCATTATAATAACATTATCCGTGTGGGAGATAAGGTGCTGCATTTTATGGCAGATAAGTCAATTTTCACACCCAAACACACAGCCGACACATTGATAGATGATGGCCTTTTCCCCAGCCATGGGCATTGGGTTTAAATTTATTTAATTTGGGCCCAGCCTTCGCCGCAAAACTATGGCAATTCCCCAGATATTTGGCAAATGTATGCATAAGTTTGCACAACTCTGACACAAACTGTCAACAGCAATTTGTGTAAATCTGGCGAGCGAAACAGAAACATGAACCACAAACACGAATCCAAAACTCACAATCCTTTATGCTTAATTATAATTTATGTTTCAAGAATATTGCGGGGGCCGCATTGTCACTTCAATTTGCATTGGCCTTTGTCAGATTGTCAGAGGAGAACGGTTCCATTTGGCAGTGTTTTTGCCCCGATTTCAGGCCTTCCATTTGCCTGGAATAAATCCGGCCGAGTGTCGAATATACAATATCCCCAGTCGGGGGGCGCACAAATTCTGTTATAAAATTGTAATTGCCTAGACGAACAGAAACGTGACTCAGTCCCCCCGAAAAAGATAATCCTGTCTTTCTGATTCCCACTGGATGTCGAAAGGGGTGATGTGCAAAGTTGAAACTGATTTCTTTTAAAAAGAGAAAGGAAGCAAGTTTTTAACACGCTTCATAGGAGCAAAGATTGTTGTATTAATATTTTGTATATACTCAAACAAATATACATATTTTTCAAATTCATATTTAGATACAAAATAGTAGAGCTGTAAAATATCGATATTTAATGTTTTTACCATTTTTACCAAATTATCGATATTATCGAAACAATGAGCTATTAAATAGCTCAATTTATATTTTAAAATGTATATCGAAAATATCGATAATTTTCCAACTCAATAGAGTTTAATAGAGTTTAATAAAATAGCTAAATTTATATCGAAAATATCGATAATTTTCCAGCTCTACTAAATAGCTAAATTTATATTCTTACTAAACCTTCATTATTTTTGTTCACCACAAAGTTTCTCTCCTTTTCGAAATACAGGGTATTTGCCAGTCGAAATAACCTCACCGTTCCCTTGATAACACCATTTTTTCTGTTCTCCTGACGGGGCTGGCAAATTTGATTTGGTCCCAAACCCAAAACATGTTTCTCATTCGGCTCAGTTTTCCCCCTTTCTTTTTTTTCGCCTTCCCTTTCGACAGATGGAACCGCAAAATCAACTTAAATGAAAGCGTAATACAATTTCAGGGGATATATAACCGAAAAGGGTTACAGATAGGATGGGATGATAAGCAGGAAGAGGGATGTTGCGAAAACATTATCCACCTGCATCCTGGCATCCTGTGAACCTGTGAAGGCCACGCCAAGGACGCCGGCCATAAATTGTTTGCACTTTCGCCATTGTTATTATGGCTTTTCGCTGGAAAATGCATTTACCATTTGCACAATTTCCATGCAAGCGTTGTTGGGGAAAATTCTCGATTGGTTTATTATGAACAAATTGTTTAGGTCACAACACATGATAAGAAATTGAAAATTTATTGCCTATTTAACATTCCATAGTTTAAATAAGTTATCATATTTTATATCCTTTAATATTTTATCAAAACATTTATTAGAGAACATGGAACCCTAAAAGGTTTAATATAAAGTGCTACCGACTATTTTATTTTCTCAAAATATTAAAGTATATATTAAAAAGATTTAAGATAAAGAGTTTTCGGTTATTTTATTCTCTTAAAACATTAAAATAAATATAAGAAAAACCCTTTGCCATAGAATATGATTGTGCGTTACAAAGTTCGACATTTAAATGCCCTCTTAGCCCAAGTTCCATCAACTCATCTTCCCACTCATTGTTTCTTTTTGTAGCTTGATTTTGTTGTTGGCTTGGAAAAAATACTTGGCCATAAAAGCATCCACACATGCGTGAGATACACATAGGTATAGGTGTGTGCACCTGGTTGGTCCCGATGCCAGAGGATTCACCTGTTTCTATGCTCCAAACACTTTATTATCGAAAAATGCCGGGCACTTCACTTCCTGGGCCAAGCCTCAATCTTTCGAGAGAGCTTTACATTTTCCCTTCAGGAACCGAATACCAATATATTTTTCCTCTTCTTTTTTTTGAAGGATGTGTTGCAGGCAGTTGCACGTAGCTGCAATTTGAGGGAACACATGTGAGTTTTTTTTCTCGTGTGAAGCCCCGTAAAAACGTACGCACAAAAGTATGCAGTGAAAGCAGCATTTAAGCAGCATATGGCCGTGTGTATCTGTATGCGTAATTGTGTGTGTGTGCGTTGGGCAAATTTACACAAATCCACAAGGCGTACGAATTTATTATCCAGCGTTGATAGTGATAAAATTTATAACCAGCATTGAGTACAGCGCCTAAAAGCGGGCAGTACAAATACAAACACGGCCGCACACAGACAGACAAACAATGCCCAAGTGGGCCACACACACAGAGGCAATTGTGCGTGGGTGAAGAGGACACTCTATCTGTCTCCCTCCCACTCTCGGTACATTCGTCATATTTATGCTTTTTTATGGGCCATGTACAATTTTATTGTTTTACTTTTCAATGCAATGTCTGTCGAGGCCTGACACACACACATGCACACACAAGAAATACACTCAAATGTATGTATATATGTCCACAGTCCTGGTCAAGAAAATAATACTCATATTTGTTGCAATATTTTCTGATATCCGAGGTTATAAAAAACTATGTGGAAATATTAAATAATACATATAAAGCAATAAAAATGTGAAATTTAGTTTAATTTTAATCAAAGTACACAGGATAAAAGCAAATAGTCTATATCCTGTTTTTCGTAGCATACTTTTAGACACCATTTAAAGAGGCTTTACCTTTTCAGAACACCTCTAATGTGTTCCCATATTTCTGTTCACAACTGTACAGAGGGACTAGAGAAAGGGGAGATACCCACTGAATAACAGAATATGTACATGTGTAGCTCAGGACCCCAAAACCCGTTTCGCTTGGCGAACAAAGGCAGCCAAACAGGTATAAAATGCCAGACAACCGTTGTCTTTCCGCTTCATTATATGAAGGCATAAAGACTGGACTTTCCGGCTTAGGATATCGCCCGAAATGAAATCAATCATTGCGCATCCCCAAAAGTAGGCAATAAATTTACATCCAATAATATTCTTTTATGTAACTAACTAAAATAAAAAACATACCTACATTTTTTTTTAATTAGCTATGCTTTACTTTTTAAAAAATAGTTTTTTAGCATAAATGTTTTAGTAAAAATCGTTAAAATCTTCAAAAAGGCGTTTCCGGTTTTGGGAACTCTCTGCTTTAGTTTTTATTCGCCAGTTCTTTTGTGTGCATTTCTCCGTGCTCTTTCTCTCTTTTCCACCCCCTTTTTTAGTCCCCTTTCGACGCTTCGATGTCTCCATCGCTCGCGCACACTTGTGGCGCTGTCTTGTCAACACATATGCGTCCATGATGGCCATATTGCCATATGGCCAGGTGTCCCCAAATCCCACAGCCACGTCTTCAACCTCTTCCTCGTATCCGTCGTCCTTATCCCCAACCCAGATCGTCCTTGGGCTTTTTGGCCCTCTGGCAAGTGGCCATAGATTTTTTTCTTCGTCCGCTGACTGATGCAAATCCCATCAATAATCCAACAATGCAGTGCCGCTCAAGACAAGATGCTGAAATAAAAAAAATGCTTGAAAGGAATGAAAATACACACTTTTCGGTTGAAGTAGAACCCTTTTTAATCTGCACAAAGAAGAAGGATTTTGTATTTGATGAATAAATGATCAAAAAATGTTATAAATATCTAAGAACCCACTAATTAAATAATCCAGTAATTATAAAAATCCTTAGAATTAATTTAAAAAATGTGATGAACCCATTTTGTACATTTTGAATAATTATTTTTCAGAATCAACTTTTTATTTCAATATAGGAAAATCAAAAATTGTTAAGCAAATTAAGAATTTATTAAGTATTAAGTATTTTTCTGAGCATGATGATTGACTGCTTGTCTGATTGATTGATTCACATTTGTTTGTCAATGATAATGATGGCAAACGTCGTGGGATGATGTTGATTTTCATGCAGCTGTCATTGTTGTCAATGTAAAGAGTAAAATGGCATTGTTACTCAGAAGTGCCAGTCCCTTCTTCACGGTACATTTGCAATATATACATAAATGTATAAGTACACTCTACTTTATCTAGCCATGCAAATGCAAAATTATTTAAATCTAAAGGAAATATTTATTTAAAGGAATTTTGCAGCTGCTTTCAGCTTTAAACAATTAGATATTCTTTTAGCCCTAAAGAAATTTGTCGATTTAAGTAATGTAAAGTTGATTGTTGTTTTTTCGAGCTATTTACCACAAAGTTGTTTAATTGAAAATAGCTCAGGTGGTCTAAGAAAAAAAAACAATTTGAAAGATGGAAGAAGCTTTTGAACATGAAGGACATTTTAATTGATTGCCCAAAGGCTGTTCAATTCAATTTTAATGAACTCAAGAATCAAGATGCAGTCGATTGGATTAGTAATGTGTTTTGATTGACAGTTGAGCTTGACACCTTGTAGGTTAAGTGACCAGCAGGTGTCTTGTAATTAATTAATAGACAGCAGTGTGATGAGACTAAGGCATAAATAAACATACATAAATAAACCTTGAACATTACACTTAAATAGTATAAACTTAATAATGAAATTCTTATATTAAATATTGTAATCTTAAATTAAAAAAATGCTTAAATAAAGATTTGCCCTTATGTTAGAAAATATACTGGAAAATAAAATTCTGGTTTTTAATCTGGTAATCTTCAAAAAAATACTAAGATAAATAGATGTACTTCTGTTCAAAAATATACTGAGAAATAAAATTCTAGTATTTAATTTGTAATAAAAAAAAAATAAATCTAGGTATTTAAAAAGCATTTTATTTGCTCGTTTCTAAATATTTAAATTCTTAAATTTGTCTTCTTTAATTTCTAAACATCTTTTTGTAATATTATTTAATTTTTTTTATAAACACTTTCAATTAAAATATTACAATTTCATTCACTCTTATCAATTGTAAATGGTTTCTGTACATTTAAGATACTTAAGCTAACGAGAAGCCATCGCTCTGAACCCAATCCAATCTGCCCTTAGCCAAGTTTTGCCTACAAAATGTCCTCTTCCTTTTTTGATTTATCCGAGTTTCGTCCCCCGAATTCCGGTTTCCTTTTGTCTGGCATTAAATATGTATTTGTATAGGCTGGCAAATGATGCAAATAAAAGAAGGGAAAACAAAACAGAAATAATGAAGGCTGGACACCGCCGATTCCAGGGAGTCTGGAGATTGCAGAAGAACCCACAAATGGTCCAAGAAAAGGACAATGGACCCTGGGTCCTTTGTAACCGGATATTCATGTGCCAAAACAGGATGTCTTTCTGTCTGTGCTGTGCATTAAAATTTAAATTAATTGCCATAGTCAGGGGGACTGTACTTATGGGGGTTTCCCATGGCAACAACTGCAGGCCCAAAATATTCCCTGCATATCCTGCATATCCTAGGAGCAATCATTTATGCACTTAATGGTCTTAAACCCACACACTCGGCCGACTTTAATTGGATCATAAAACAAAGGCCTTTGCCTTCGCCTTCGCCTTTACCACTGCCTAATATCTAAACTCGAACGGAACTTGTCTTACTTCGAGATAGCAAATTTTAATTGAGAATAAATTTCAATGCCATTAAAATTATGCCTCTTCGTAATGAGTCGTGTCCAAATAATCAGCCAGTGTGATTTCATTAGGTCCCAAAAACAAAAACAATAGGCTTAAAACTCGTAAATTACTCCGTTCGGTTTACGGCTCTCGAAAATAAGAACAGAATTTTTGATTACTTCCCTGGAAAATCCCTCGAGTCAGGGAGCTTAAGTCCACAGTAATTAAATCGCTGCACACTTGAGGCATCGAATTTGCCCACTTATTAACTCCTGAGCTGCCCCGTAATTTCCAATTACTCAATAAACGTTGGCCAATCGGTTTAATCACCCAGTTGAACTGAGGCTTTAAGGCTTGGGAACTGAAATATTTAAAACCTGAAAAAAAATATCGACAGTTTGTAATTTCTCAATATTTAGTTTGTGTTTTCCCTTCAACACATCGATATTGTCAAAATATCGATAATTTTCAAGCTCAATAAATCTTAAAAAATAAATCTTTATAAGTCATTTGTAAATTAGTAAGAAAATGCCTTAACATTGAAAGCCCTTTTACTTCAACTTTAGATTTAGACGGAGTGCTAAAACCTATCCACACTTTTGCCTACTAAATCAGGGCTCAAATTGCGTATACGCCGTGTGCGACTTGAAGTGCATCAATAACAGGGCTAAAAACAGGAAGGAAAATGGGGGCAACAAGCGGGCTAACGAAGGGCGATGGAAATGGGCGGGCATTAGAGTGACATTAAAGTTCAATAAAAGTGAATTTATGCCCCCAGATGCGAGTGAACAGGAAATCCTGTCTAGAACACAGGCACACATGTGTGTGCTTGATTATTTGTTTATTTGTAAGCTGCTTCGGAGGCAACGTGACACGCCTCCTTTTTTCGTTCCTTTTTTTTGCGGGCTAGCATTAAATAACAAGCGTTTTTTGCGCTTGAAGAACTTTTGCCGCTTTTGCTGCCGTGCCCCATAAATTATGCTACACTTTATTATTTTGTAAAATGCCAGCCAGACAAGAAACAAAAAATACGAAAAAAAAAAAATAAATAAGAACTGGCACACTTTTTCCTTTAATGGCGGGGAAAAAGTTAATGTCCCAACAAAAATCCCCTTTTTGGACCCTTTTTTTCGTTGTTGTGCGAATCCTTCTCGTGTGTCAACGGTTGCCACAAAAAGGTGGTTAACCACAGAGGCTAGTGGGTGTCTAGTGGTCTGTACGCCTTTTGTTAATTGATAAAGCCCCAAAAACAAAGTTGCCAACTGAACCCATTTTAAAGTAGTGAAAGGGGCGGAAAATATGGAATTGAATTGTGGCAAGCAAAAAGATCTAAGAAAATAAAATAAATTATTAAACAATAAATAAATTAAATTTAAATATTTTACTACAAGTTATTTCTTGAATATTCAAAATTTTCAAAACATCAAAATTTTAGAAATATTCTAAACATTCTAAAGAATTTAAATATTCTAAATATTCTAAATATATTTATATTCATATAAATGATCTAAATATACTAAATATTAGAAATAATCTAAATATTCTAAAAATTCTAAATATTTTAAATATTTAAAAACTATAAATAAAAACTATAGATTTTCTTCCTCAATTTTAATTTACTTAATGATCTGCATTTTTAACCAGCATGCCATTTAATTTACTTGCCATATTTGTTGGCCATTTCATGCAAATACTTATGCCAAAATAGCCAGAATTTACTACCAATCTGTTGCCAAAAACTATTCAGCAATAAACAAAGAGGAAAAGTTGGCAAGCTCTTGAACGGGGTTACAGTTGAAGCACCTTATGGCATACATCTGCTTTCTGGCCTTCTGTTTGTCTAAGTTACATAAAATAATAAAATATGTACTTATGTATATATTTGCGTACATGCAACCCAAATAATAATTTTTTTATTATTGTCACCGGCTTTTTATTGTTGCCATTACTATTGATTCGCACATTTCAGTTCCTGCTGCTGCTGCTGCTTATTACTCTATTGCCTGATTTTCTTTTTCCTTATTTTTTAGGTCGGTTTGCGCTTTTTGTTTACCTTGAAACATCCTGTGCTAAATATATATTTGAAAAGGAAATTGATTTGCGGGCGCGCCCTGCTTGTGCACTCAGAAAACAAATTGAGAAAAATATAAAATTACTTTTTAATAAAAGAATACCTTTAAAAAAAGTAAATCTTTATATAAATAATATAGTAAAGGTATTGTAAAAAGAAAATATATAATGGAAACATTTTTTACTATTATTACTGATTTTTCCTGAACTTTTTTCTGAATGTACAGCGCGGCATTTCCCATTTCCTTTGACTTCGCCACCTGTATAGCTCCACTTTTCCTCTCTTTTTACTCCCAAATGATTGTTGGCCTTTTGAGTTTGTATTTCCTTTGGCTTCGTGGCCCAGGCGCACATCAATCCATTGGCATCCAACTCATCGGCTCTTCGTTTCGAGCCAAATAACATTTTGTTACAGTTCAACACCGTTTTTAGCCCCTTTCGTCGTCTTTTTCTTTTTCTATTTCTATATTTTTCTTCCCCATCTTTTCTTGGATGTCTTTGTCACGCTTCTTTTGTGTGGAGCTACATAAATTGTTGGCTAATTGCAAGTGGCTCCTTTGGCCAAGAGAAAAAAGAAAGAATATAGCAACAACAAAAAATGCTGAGAAAAAAAAGGGGAATGTGGGCGTTTTAAGGAGAATGGGGAGATCTTTAAAGGCAGAATAAAGAGAACGCTGAATTCAGGGAAAGCGAGTAAAAAAGTGAAAGTAGAAAAACCGACAACAAAGAGTCCAAATAGTAACAATGTGGAATTTCGCCACACCCTTTTTCGACTTTTACCCCACCACCCATGTCACTCACACACTCTCACAACCACCCACCCACCCATTCACCCCCTCACACACATAACCATCCAAACATTTCGTATAGAAGTCTCCGTTGTTTGCTGCCTTTTGTCCGCGTAATTGGTGGAAAAGAAAAACTTGGAGGGCAAAGCCAGGGGCGGGTGATTTTCAGGGGGGTGGCAAGGTGGCCGGCGGAAAATTCACGGGGGGCTCGGGGGTTGGGGGCTTCGTGTTCCCGCACAGCAGTAAGTGAAAGCTGGTCCATTGCCATGACAGCGAGATTCTTAACGTTATGAGTTTTCATTTTATTTAACAATTTTCTATGAGAAAGGAACTCACTTCCAAATGGTGACTAACACATCTGAAGTGAAGCTAAATTTGAAACAATTTCACATTCTTAATAGGGGAGCTAAAAATAACGTAATAATAACTCCGAAATTCTAGGCAGAATTCAACAAGTTCTTATGTTACTATTATTATTATTAGGTATACTTATAAATTTTTGGAGTTGATTTTCAGGCCAAATATATTTTCGAAAAATCAGAACTCGTTATTAAAATGGATCCCAAGTTTTGAAATCGCTATAAAGGTGCTTAAAAGTATGCAATCAAATATTTTCAATCGGGTGGTTCGAGGTATCTATTCCTAAAGTCGAATTTTTTAGCACAGCATACTTTTAGGGAGCTTTATAAATGTTTTTAAAATCCTAATGGTTTCAGTGCAGCCACACAATTATTTTAAAATCTTTTTTTAATATTTAAGTCCTTAACTTCCGATACTAACATATACCCCTCAATTTGCATTTCCTTGCAGTGGTTGTGGCCAACCAGCAGATGCGCTCGACCACCAACCTGCTGATTATCAACCTGGCCGTCTCGGACATTCTGTTCGTCATCTTCTGCGTCCCGTTCACGGCCACCGATTACGTGCTGCCCGAATGGCCGTTCGGCAATGTGTGGTGCAAGTTCGTCCAGTACATGATTGTGGTTACGTGCCACTGCAGGTGGGCTCACACTCCTTACTCCCCTTTATGTACAAAAACATATGGCAGATATATCCCCATCTGCCATATATCCCATACATCCCATATAACCCGCTTCCCGACTTCTGACTTGCAGTGTTTACACGCTGGTGCTGATGTCCTTTGATCGCTTCCTGGCCGTCGTTCATCCCGTGACGAGCATGTCCCTGCGAACCGAGCGCAATGCCACACTGTAAGTGCCTCATCTAACGCAACTCCTTTCGTTACACCAGAGGAAAAAATAGAGAAAAATGCGAAGAACAATGAAAACATAGGCGTTGAAATCTATTTAAGAGATCCTACTACTGAGATCTTTCTAGGTGTGACCATATAACAATATAAGTGTGACCAGACTCACATTCAATTCAAAGTATAATAAATCATAAGGTATTTTTCAAAACTCGTTTTCCAATTAAGAACAAAATATCAGAATAAAATAAGGATGACCAAATGTTTTAAAATAAAATGACATCTAGTTTTTTTTTTCGTGGCGTAAAATGCAATTTTTTTGAGAGTGTACCGCAGCTGCTCCCCATAACCCACAACATCTAGAGTAATTGCATCAATTTGTCCAGGCTTTGTAATTAGCTAGCTTTGCCTACCTGCAGGCCTTGTTCCGTAGCGCCTGACCCCTGACCTTCTGCTTTCGCCTTCAGCCACCGGGTCTTTGTCGCATAAATATGTCCAAAGAAAGTGCATCCGAGTTGCATAACTGAATCTTTAAGAGGGGCCGACCTTTAAGGTAGCTAAAAACTTCGGTCGAAAGAAAATCGTCGACAAATTTCTTGGCCAACTGAGAAAGATTTGCAAGAAATTAAAAGCCACAAAAAACGTCCGGGAATCTCGTAGAGTTTTTTCTCCCCCTAACCCAAGTTTTAACTTTGTTGGCATGTTCCTTGATTAAAAAACTTACAACGTGCCCAAAAAAATTGAGGTAGGTAAAGAAAAGTGAAGAAAACAAAGTATTTTTTTTTTCAATCCTAACAACAAATTTCTGAAGGGACTAAGTAAAAAGTAATGAAAGTAATGTATTTAAAGACAACCATTCAGATAATTCAGCGCCATTTGGAGGTCCGCAATATATTGAAACCCGTTTATATCTGTCACTTTTTTCACATCTTTCTTCCTTCCATTTCCTTAGGGCCATCATGTGCGCCTGGATAACGATTGTGACGACTGCGATTCCGGTGGCACTTTCGCACTCGGTGCGAATTTATCAGTACCACGGAAATGCTGGCACCGCTTGCGTCTTTTCCACGGAGGAGGAGGTCTGGAGTCTCGTCGGTTTTCAGGTTAGTTTCTTTCCCTACACGGACAAAACCCAATCATATTTAACTTGACTCGAAAATGTAATAATATTGAAATTTTATGAATTATTATATTTATTATGCATAGTTTAGTGCAATTTAAATATTATTATTTGGATTTATGAATTGCGACATGATATGCCACATCTAATGCCACTAGAGCTTGAAAATTATCGATTTTTTCTATATGTTGACAATATCGATGTTTTGAAGGGAAAACACAAATTAAATAAATAGAATAGCAAACTGACGATATTTTTTCAAGCTCTAGGTACCAACTAGAACTTGAAAATTATCGATATTTTCGATAAATGCCAAAGTATGTGCCTAAAAGTATGTAGTGAATAAGGGATAGTCGTTTTCCTGTATGAATTCATATCACGTTTGGGTTAAAAATATATTGTTGCATACTTTTAGACACCTATTTTGACATTTAAAAATGATTTATTAAAAAAAAAAGTGCTGAAAAGTATGCTGTAAAAAAGAAATGCTTTTATAAACGATTTTAAAATACCAACCATATACCTTTCTATGAAAAACTATAATGCTGTTTTTTTCTGTGCACATGCCACCTACTTTGTTGTGCAAAAAGCTTGAGTGAAATGGCGAGAAATCGCTTATTGTTGAAATCAAGTCATATTTTCCAGTGCTTGGCCGGCAAGACTGCAATATATTTGCTACTTAACACAAGCACTCGCCTTCCCTTTTCCCCCACTGCCTCACTTTTAGTCCTTTTATTCCGAAATGCGAGGACAGCTTGACAACTTGTAACATATCAACGCAACCCAAGAACCAGGGGGTATACATATATATATTTATAGAGGTATATATCAGTTGCATGACAGTGGTTCTATATTAAAAACTATTTTTAAATATATAAATATATTCCTTTTGGTCAACTCAATTATCAAATAAGCTTTAGAAAAATTAAATGTAATATAAACAAAGAAAATTCCGCGAGTTTTAATAAACAATTGTTCTAGAATAAAAACCCATTTTTGAGTGTCAAAAGCCATTCATATGAATATCGCTCTTGTGCAAAGGGGAAGCTCGAATTTAATTATTTCTCCCGCAGAGACGACCCGCAGTTGTGGGAAAAAAAGGAGTAGACCGAGATTCGCAATAAAAATTCATTTTTTCCCTTACACACCTTTTCATTTCACGACATCCCGGGGTTTTGGTCGCATTTATTAGCACCTTTTTTTTTGGTTTTAATCAAAAATGAAGAGAATGCTTTTGACTTGATTAAGCCACTGTGCATCCACAAAGTGCACTTTTGTTTTTCGCTACTGACGAAGAAAAGTGCCAAAGTGCGTCCAGTGCCGTATTTTGCAATTATTGGCCAGTTTTCGTTGGAGCAGTTGGAATGGCACAATTCCATCATCATTATGGCCTAGATTCCCCCACATAGATCAGCGTTATCCCAAATGGTTTTTCCGTCCGCCCGAGTTGCTCATATTTTTTTCCGCCCCCCCGAGTTTGTTATGTTTATTACTTGAACTTCTGTCTATTAATCAATTCGGCTGCGCTGAAGGTCTTCGAGTGTAATTTCATGCCGGAAGGATGTTACACCGGAAAAGCCACAGTTGTTTTGGCCCTCAGGGCGTCGAGTGAAGGGGAGTGGAATGAACGAGCTTTGTCGTCTATTTCCATTCACAGGACGAATGAATGAGGCGCTGACTAACGACACTGAGAGAAAAAGGGCAGGAACATTTTTCCACTATATAGGCACCTGAAAGTTATTTTATATTGTAATACTTTCTTTCAAGTCTTTGCAAATGTATGTAAATTGAAAATAAGGTTAATTAGCGAATCCAACAATTTTTTGTCAGCTTTTAGTTTGAATTCTTTAGCTAAAATAATTTCAAGTATCCAACATTTATTTTACAATTTAAAAATAAGTTCTTTGTAAGTTTCCAACATTTGTTTAATAACAAAATAAAATGCAGTTAGTATTAATATTTTAGAATCTTTATTTTTGATCGAAAATAAATATCTCTACAAAGTTTAAAATTCATGCTGTTGTATCATTTTCTGTTATAACCAGTTGAGACTTATAGGCTCACAAAGTTTTTTTATGCAAAATGGAAAGACTCCTACAAATAATAAGCAAAATAGAAACAAAAGATAATATACTTTTTCAAAAAAAAACCCAATTAATAAATTAAGGAAATGGGGAATATTATAAGTAAAAATAATAAATAAAATAGGAACAGAAAAATATATCTACTTTTTAAATAAAAATAATCGAATTAATAAATTGGGAAAATTGGCAATTTTGTAAGTAAAAATAGAAATTTAAAAAGAAACAGAGGAATGTATACTTTTTTTTAATAAAAATAATCTGATAAATAAATCGAGAAACTGGGAAATTTTGAAAGTGTGGACATACCTTTCGCTCAGTGTGCCCAGGTGACTTGCTGACTGACTGACTGACTCCCTGAGCTATTCGGTATCTTCAGCTAATATGCACCCGTGAATTTGGCCGGCTCACCTTACCACTTCACTCCACACGACAGCCAACTGGCACGGCAAATTGCACAGTTCGCTTCGCTCCGAGTTTTCCGGGTTTTCCGACACTGACACGGATAAGGATACGGGGACACGACTACGGATACGGCGTGTCCTCCGTCCTCCGCCCTTGTGTCCACGCCCCCTCTGCCCGCATCCAAATCTCCCTCCCCCCGCCACTGTGCACATAAATCGCAATTGCTTTGGAAAACACGAAAAGGAAACCGCAACTTTGGGTGACTAAGTACAAAGTGTAAATGCCCTTTAAGGGAGCTCCACGTAGACAATCGAAACTTTGGCAATTAAATCGGAATTATCATAGATTTCAAAGGCATAATGGAAGTATTAGAGTATTGTCTGGTTTATAGCATAATTTAAAACATATTTTTAAAAAATAAATATATAAGTTAATATTTTGTTTGCTTATAAGTAGGTCACCCAAAACTTATTGAAACATGTATAATATAATAGTTTATATATATTAATATTATTTTTTATATTTCAATTATGGTCTTGAACGATTGAAAATAGTACCTATATTAATCTACTTTTATTCGAAAGAGCATCAAAACTGCCACAACGAATGGCGTTTGAATGGTGGAATTCCATTTTTAGTTCGAATTTGATTTTCCGCCCCTGGAAATAGTCATTGTCAGGGTCAATATATGTATAGATATCGGTGTTTTAGTTTGAGCCTTGTCTGGCAATAAAATAAAAATGGATCAAACTTGTGCGACGCATCCGTCAAAGCAAAACGAACAGCGAAACTAACGACCGAATTGTTGTCATCGTAAAGAACTCATAAAACTGAAACAAATAGTCTGGAAAGAGGCGGTGGAAATGGGAAAAGTGGGCGGAAAAATAGTGTTTATCTTTCAATGCCCCCAAAAAAAAAAACATAACGGCACTTTAGTTTATCTCAAAGTTTATTAAAGTTGACTTCTGTTCTTCGAATTACTGAAAAAGTCTGGGTTATTTAATTTGGAAGTCTTGTGATGGCTTTAAATTAAATTTAAGAGTCCCAAAAGCTAAAATCAAAGTATTCAATTGATCAAATATATTAATAGAAATTATTGAAGATTCTAAAAATATTTTTGCTATTTTAACACTATTTTAAAGCCTGCACAAAATACGAAATAAATGAATTAAACAAAATTGTTTTTTATTACTTATTCACTTTATTAAAGCTATTATTAAAAGTGCCAGCATTTGATGTCCCCAATTTCTCAGCCAATTTATAATTTCAATCATCTTTTCTGCCGAATTTCCTGCGGGTAAATATATTTCGAGGGAAATTTATGACGAAAAAAAAAAACACTCATCAGAGCCTGTGGCAAGTTGATTAATTTCGCTGAGTGTCAAGTTGCGTTTATGGACAAATCCCAGGCGCAATTTTTGGGTCATGCCGAATATTAAGTATACGCCCCCCAACCATTTATCATATGGCACACACTTCAGTTTATGGCTTTTTATTAGGACCAGCATAAAGTTTAAAGGCCGGGCAAAGGAAAACAAACGAAAAAAAAAACAAGAAAAAAAGTTCAGTGCTCAAGTTTGGCAACTTTTATTTATGGCGATTGTGCTGTAAAATTTCATGGTGTATATCTATCGATTCCGAGCATCCATGTATCTTTGTTTCCAGCATATTTTGCATCTTTCTATTTCCTAAGTGGAAGTTTTATAACCCCCATGGCAAAGTTTATAGTTGCTCAACTCCATATCCCGGGATCTAGATATATAATACGCACTTGTTTCGGACCATTGGCAAGGCAAAATGACTGGATCATCCATTTCCAAATGCAATTGGGCACAGCAAAAAAGCCATTTCAAAAAATGTTTGCTAATCATTTGGCGCGAAAATGACTTTCAGTTTTGTTTCGTTTTCGTTTTTAAGTTTAAAAAGAAAAAGACAATTTGGCTAAAAGCAGCTGAGCTCACTTTTGGCGAAAGTTTTGCTGATAACTAAATAATTTTAGGGAGGAGTTCGAGTATATTGCGAAAATTGTGCCAGTCAGAATAGTTTAAAGCTGTTGAAATTTTTGAAAATAAATTTAAAATAATATTTTAAGTTTTCCATAATAATTAAAAATCAAATTACAGGCTTTCCATTAATCGCAAAAGTTCAAAGAAAATCAGCCCATTGTTCGGCAAAGGCAATTAGCTTATGGCAGTCCGCTTGAGTAACCGAAACAATCAGCTTGTGACATATACCAATCAGACAATGAGGATAAAAGCCGACAGCCAAAGAGGGCAAATAATATTCAGGAATAAATTCCATTGTCTTGCTGCGAATGTGTCATAAATTTCAGTATTCAACTGAGATATCGTTAACATTATTGTCGCGCATTACAAACAATTTCCTTTGCAATCAACACTTTAATTAATGCATCAGTAATCCGCACTCATCGCAGCAGAATAAGTAGGGGATATGGGATGCGATTTGCTGATACTTCTTACTCAGAAAAATTTATTTCAAAGAATAATAACAAAAGAAGAAAATTATAAATGTAACATAAGTAAATATATTTATTATTATTAAATTTTAGGGGCTAGTACTCAACCCAAGAGAAAGTCGTCCAAAACATAGAACTTTATATGAAAAAACGTCAACAAATTTTGTTTCATATGAAGTTTTTTGTTTTGGCAGACTTTTCGTTGGGTTGAGTACTAGCCCTAAAATGTGAACTTTTTGTATACAAATTTTTGTGATTTAATTGTTATTTCTAATAGATTTTATTTAGTTACAATTTCTTAATATTAAGGAAAACATTTTTTTTATAATTTTGACAGTATTTTTTACAAACTTTACAACAAATTAGAGCTTGAAAAAATATCGACAGAAAACAAATCGAATCGATATTGAAAAATATCGATTCTTTCCAAGCCTTACAACAAATGCATTTGAATCTCTTTTAAATATATATAAAAAGTAACAAAAAAATTCATTAAAAAGTCCAAAAATGCAATATACCTTTATGAATGGGTGTAAAATCTGGTGAGTGCAGGATAAGATATCCGGATATTGATATGAGAGAGCCAGAGCTTTTCGTATTTGAAGTCGGATTGGGGGATACGGATCCCCGGGAAGCGTCAGTGCGGATTATGTCACTCGTCCTCGCAGCGATGTCCTCGCTTGTGTTGCCGTTGTCGATAACAAACGACATGTTCATTGGCCATGGCCATGGGTAAATCCCAACAAAGTGATTCCGATTCCATAGCTGTCAGGCATTCGATTCCCGCCACCCGCCCACCGCCTTTCGCCACCCGGAATATGAATGGCGGAGGCGTGGCAACGATTATTATTAACAATTCCGGTATGCGCGATTTCATCGATGCACTGGCAGCCAAATATACTTCAAACCTCTGACTGCAAAGCCAAAACTAATATCTTAAAAAACCATGAATGATTCTTACTATTTTTTATTTTATACTTTTACTAAGTATTTAGAATAGCTTAAATTTAAAATTCAAATTAAAAATTTGTTTTTAATATATTTTTTATTATCAATATCGTAACTCTCTTATGATAGTTAAAATTTCTAAAAATAAAACAAATGTTCTCCAAAAATACTTAAAATCTCTGACTGTAAACCCAAAACTAACATTATCCGCTTGATGCCACATTTTTCCGATCATAATTTTCTCTCTGTGTACGCTTCGCGCTTCCTTTCTTTTTCCGTTTCATTGCTCTCGTTTCGAGGCCCACAATTGATATATGTACATATATTTTGACTTGCACCTTTGTGCATATTTGGCTGGTTCTCATTGCCTGCCTTCCGCTTTTCCAAATTTTCCAGAGGTGGGGAAATACCCCTTAATCATTTACACATGGCTGCCGGCACCTGCCACCCACCAGGAAAAACTGGGATCCACTCGAAAGTTGAGGCACCGCCAAATGAGTTTTAAGCCAGCAGCAGCAGCAGCTCATTGGATATCCCAAAATGGAGGCACGGCCCCAGAAAAACCGAATAATTCAGGGCTGCGAATACTTTAAATATCAATTGCTGGCGTCTCTTGAAAGTTGGTAAAAGGCCGCCCCAACTAGCTGAACAATTCATAAAGTTCGCAAAAGGCAGAAATTACTGCGAGTTATTAAGTTGATTTCCAACGAACCGGTTGCAAAAGTGCTTTGAAAAGGGGTGTTAACAATTAATTTGACCTTTGGTGGAAATTTAAATATTTCATTGGCAAAGAAAATCCTTTATTTAAATATTATTAATAGGGTTTTGGGATATTAAACTTAATAACCCCTTAAAAAAAGTAGCTGCCCCACGATAAATATTTTCGATTTATGGGTCGTTTCTTTTCCCTGGCATTTTCACCGAAAAATACACGGATATTCAAGCGGAAACCAGCATAACTACGAGTATTTTCCGCCAGTTTTTCCAACGCCGCTATCTTATACAGACGCGTATTTTATGGACATATATGCATACCTATATATATCTTTTTGCCTGTTGGGAATACGGCTAAGCGGCAGCTGGTGAATGAAATTCGGGGGAGGAGGTCCTTCTGGTATTTTTCGGGGGCTGGCAAGTGTCTGGTACTCATATCTGGTATCTGGTCAGCATTACGGTTCAGCGCCTCTGACAATTTCCATGCAAAAACAAAAGCTGCTGACATGGCAGCAGATGGCAAGCGGAAAAACCTTCGACCGGGAAAGCAGACGCTAAAAAATGAGTAGCATAAAATAAATAAATATAAGAAGATTAACAGAATGCTCAGAACCAAAAATTCCTCAGAGATAAAATAGTCAAGTTCAAGTGCTCTTTTATTTACTAGGAAATTATAAGGAAAATTAGACCACAATCCTTTTAGAGGTATGCCACTTTATGAAATCAGTTCCATAAAGTCCAGTTTTGGGGTCACCATTCTGCAAACCTTGAAGTAGTTGAAATATTTGAATGCAGATTAATAGAGAATTTAGTCATGGATTCTTAAAGTACAGTTTTCAGCCATCTTCCTGGTAAGCTGTAAAATAAACATACACAATTTAATTAAAGAATAAAAATAAAGTTTTGGAAAATTATTATGGGTCACCCTTTTAATTGAAGATTTAAAATACAAACAAACTATTGAGAAATTTTAAATTCTAGGTAAAGCTTGAAAATTATATCGACAGTTTACTATTTCTCGATATATTTTCCTTCTAAACATCGATATTATCGAATCGATATTGTGAAAATATCGAAAATATTAATAGTTCTAGTTCACATTTTTAATTAAAGATTACACTTTTTAGAAATTTTAAATTCAATGTCAAAAATATGTAAATTCCACTAAATTAGCAGATGTTTATTTAAGCCTTCTATTTTGTATCTTTTTTTCAGGTGTCATTCTTTTTATCATCCTATGTGGCACCTTTGACGCTGATTTGCTTCCTCTACATGGGAATGCTGGCTCGTCTGTGGAAAAGTGCTCCCGGCTGCAAGCCTTCCGCCGAGTCACGGTGAGTATATCCTATATAGTGGTCTTGAAAGCAAAAATCCCCTCAAGCCCAAACACACAAAAATATCCGCCGTGGGTGAGGGAATGTTTCTGGACGGGTTTTTTCGTATTTATTTTATGCCCTACGCACCTGCTGCCATGATGAATGCCTTTTTATTAGGCTGCGAGGAAAGCTCATGAGCTTTAGCTCATGCATTTTTAAGTGGCCAGGTCAATGAAACCGAAACATAAGTACAAATGTGAGCGATATTCCCGCAGGATAGTCGCAGGATTCAGGGAAAAATGGGAGTGACAAGGACAGTATTTGTTGTTTAACTTGCTCGTATTATTTGCAAAATTAAACTGGAATTTAATATTTCATTTTTGTATTTTTTGTCGAGGCGTAAAAAATTATTATTAAAAAAATAAACAATTTTTGACAAAATTATTATACAAAATGGTATAATTTTCATGCCAAATAAATAGTTTTTACTTTAAATAAAAAACTGCAAAAGCATCCAAGCAAGTTACTTAAATTACGCTTTAAGTCTAAGGAGGAAAAAAAAGTAAAGTTGCCCCAAGTAACTCAGACGTGATCGGGGTCACCAACCATTAATTTCAGTTAAACTTGCAGCAACTTTAAACTTTGAAAAATACTTTGGCCAAGTTTGGTTTTATCATAAATCGAATACTATTAAATTGTACTCACATTGAGTTGAAGAAAACTTTTCAGATGGCATCAATAGGATGTTAAGGAAAATAAAGTACAAAAAGGGAATATTTTTCAAGAAATGTAGTTTAATATAATGCTTTAACCCTTGTGTAATCGAATGCGGTGGTGGCTGTCACACACATATTGCATGCAGTATCGGCAATCTTAATATATATATATACTTTAGGCTGCGTTTTAAATTTGAATGAAAATGAACTTGCAACGAGTTCGCAATTCGCACGCAAAGTTCATAAATCACCGAGCAGCAGGCAATGCAAAATTTACAAAACTGAACTGCGGCATAATTTATATGCACCCCCAGATCTATCTGTATATATTCATTTGGCATATACCATATAGCATATACACACATATATATATACATATATACCCCACACTAACTCTGACTTTGATTGTTGTTGCTGTTTCAGGAAGGGCAAACGACGCGTCACCCGAATGGTTGTTGTTGTCGTATTGGCATTTGCCATCTGCTGGCTCCCCATTCATGTAAGTAAAACCTATTTACCACAAAATAATGTTAAAAAAAAAACAGAGAGAACGCTATAGTCGAGTACCTCGACTATCAAATACCCGGTACTTAGCTGATTAAGAGTGAGAGAGAGTGAGATATTCAAACAGCAAAGCAAGCAGTCGCTTGAAAGTGACGGACAGACGGACGGACAGACGGACAGAAGGACGGACAGACGGACGGACAGACGGACGGACGGACAGACGGACGGACGGACGGACAGACGGACAGACGGACAGACGGACGGACAGACTGACGGACGGACAGACTGACGGACGGACAGACGTACGGACAGACGGACGGACAGACGGACGGACAGGCGGACAGACAGACGGACGGACAGACGGACAGACAGACGGACGGGCAGAGGGACATGGCTATTTACATTATGAGGTCGGAAACGCTTCCTTCTACCTGTTACATACGTTCTCACGAATACAATATACCCTTTTACTCTACCAGTAACGGGTATAAAAACAAGAGTGGCGAAAAGTGCAACGTAAATTCGCCAACCAGCTCATTAATGCCAATTTCGCAATTTTTGGTGGAGCCAATTAAAGGCCATCTGATTGACAGGCGACCAGGAAATCTCATTTCATATGTATATTTTTGGCCATAATTAATAAGGTCTGAAATCTAACATTGGGAGTCGGTCATTGGTAATGGATAAAAAAGGTCAAGGTTGACTTGCAGTGCATTTATGATTAAATCATTAAAGTTATCAAACATTTTTTGGGGTGATTTAAATTTAAAAATTGCCTTGAAGCCGCATTCCACACATAATCGATTTGCCTAAAGTTCAACTTACACTTTGAGTAGCTTAAATTGGCAGTGGCAACAGCTGCTGGCGAATTTCTTTCGTTGGCAAACACAATGGATAGTTGCGATAAATTGACATTTCCGATATTCCGGCCCCCTTTTTTGGATCAAGTCACCCCATTTATTTGCCGATGTTTAATAAGCCAACAGCTGCTGCTCCTTGAGCTGCCAGCACTCAAAGTATTTGCACAAAATCAATGTGCTCACAAATTACAAACGAAATTACAATTACACAGACACGCTCGATGTGCAAGATGTGCGAATTGCATTTATCAATGCCAGCATATGGGCAAAGAAAGTTCATCTTAAATTCTTGAATAGCAACTCTTATAAGTCTATAATTTAATCATTTTAAATACTAGTTGGTAACTATAAGGAATAATGTTATATTCAAGGAATTTATAAAGTTAAGAATTCTTTATATAAATTTGACTTATTAACTAATAAAATAAATAATTTGCCCAAGGAGTTACATAGGGTGTTCAAATTAGAGTAATTTTTTTTTATTGATTAATGTTGTCTAGTCTTTTTATACTCCTAAAACTTCATTTCGATCAGACCAATGCTTTGGGAGATATATTATTTGAAAGTTTGGTTTAATCGCCAGGATAACTCAAAATGTTATAAATCGATTTTTTTCACATATTCAACATTTTAAAAGCTACTCCTTGAATGAGAGATTTTGAAATACTTTAATTTTTATTAATTTTAATGAAAAAACTTTTAAAGTTCATCTAAAAATTAAAAAATTTTTTTTACATCATTTTAGGATACATCATGATCCTGTCACCAGTTATTATGTCCACATTTTGTATGTATTTTTTTTGAGTCTCAGTAGGAAAGTTGAAAATATATATTAATATTTTTTTAAACTAAATTTTACCAAATAATGTTATCTTAAAATATCATTAAAAAAAATAAGAAATGCTTGTTTGTGACCCAAAACCCCTTAAATTCTAATTCTATCCAAGAAATAACAGAATTTTATTTGTAACCTATCATTAATTTTTCCATTATACCTTTTATTCCAGGTCATCCTTGTTCTGAAGGCTCTGAATCTTTATGGCGGCAGCCACTTGTCGGTCATCATCCAGATAATATCGCATGTGGTGGCCTACACAAATTCCTGCATCAATCCCATACTATATGCCTTCTTGTCCGACAACTTTCGCAAGGCATTCCGCAAGGTTGGCACATTGATCCTACATATTTTCTAATTGTTTAATAACGATTTTTTGCAGGTGGTTTGGTGTGGCAGCCCGCCGCCTCTGATGACCAATCAACAGGTGACCAAGACCACGCGAACTGCAACTGGCAACGGAACGTCCAATATTGAAATGCTCTAAGCGGGTGGGTTTATTTTTTATCACTCACATAATATTAATATTTAATTTTATTTAAACAAATCGATCCATCCAAAATAAAATGTTTGCAATTTTTGAGGAAATGGACCGTATAATTTGAATTTTTAATTAAACATTTTTAATATAAAAAATGTATTATAAATTATTATGGTTTTTTCGTTATTGTTTTACTAAAACATTGTTAATTTAAATGTAACTAATTTAAATACTAAAGCATTTATCTAAAATAATAATTTATTTTTAATTTTATTTATCATAAAAACCATTTTATTAATTGCAAAAAAAACATATTTTCTCTTCACAGCTCTTAAGAATGAATGAATTGAGATCGTCACATCACTTTTTGGAGCGACTTTCAAACTCAAAACAGAAAATGTGAATTTAAAGCTAACAAAGAATACAAAACACTAATGTTAAACAAAAAATGTAAACGCGGCGCATATAAGTTAACTGCAAACATGTACTAACCAATATATGTCTATTAGGA
Source organism: Drosophila lutescens (assembly GCA_037075285.1). Taxonomy (NCBI): domain Eukaryota; kingdom Metazoa; phylum Arthropoda; class Insecta; order Diptera; family Drosophilidae; genus Drosophila; species Drosophila lutescens. Next base: position 427,285 of record JBAMCF010001034.1, read on the forward strand.
GAATATAATTTTCCGAGTTATGAAATGTGATTTATTTGAAAGATTAAAAAAGTTAAAAGGCTACTCTATTTTTTTTTTCGTAACAAAAATCAACAAGTAGTTTAGTTTTACATTTATACTTTGTTGAATTGATTTCTTATTGATTTTTCTATTCCTTGGACGCCGTTTACATTTCATTTGAGACCTAGAAAGTTAAGCGAAAGATGAGTAGACTTAAGAACATAACATACAATTTAATTTTATAAAAAAAAAGCTTACAATTCAATTGTTCGAAATGAAATTTTGCATCTGAAATATTGGAAAAGGCAAACCCAAAAAAATAATCTGAAACAGATATGCTGTAAATTCCTTGTGACACAAATTGATGAGAGATGAAATGAAAAATTAAAACTTATTGAGTAGGATTAATGGACAGCGAAATTCCTGTAACAATGTGTAGATTTCTGTGTAATTTGCATGAGTGTCATTTAGTCATTAAGCGTTTAATAGCGAAAATATATAATTATTAAATTATAAAATTACATGACCAGATTGAACAAAAAAAGATGGAATTTACATGAACCATTTTCGAAAGCTAATTTTCTTTTTCGTTGCCAATTGAAATATATATATTGTATGGCCGCGTAGAACAAAGATAACTGAAATTTGTATTACACCTAAGAAGAACTTTATATTAACACAGCTGGAATTTTAGATGAATTCGATTTAGGGGCTAGTTCTACCTTTCGAAACTAGCAGAGCTCAATTGAATATAAATAAGCCCACATAATCCCTTCAACCCTTTTCTTTATGCAAATTAAATCAATCTAGATTTAATTCAACAATAAAACAAGAGAGAACGCTATAGTCGGGTGCCCCGACAATCAGATACCCGTTACTCAGGTAAAGGGAGTGCGAGGGAGATCGAGATAGAAACTTTGAACACGCATAACTTTTTAACGAATGGTCCGATTTGGAAAATTTCTTCTACATTTCGATAGGTATTGATAAACACAATAAAACTGCATTTTTACTTTTCCGAAATATTGAAATTTTTAAAATCGTATATAAGCGATTGTGGGCGTTAGAGGGGGCGTGGCACCTTTTTGAAACAAACTTGCGCTGCGTAGGAACTCCTAGAATCTGTATGCAAAATGCCAATCTTCTAGCTTTTATAGTTTCCGAGATCTCAGCGTTCATACGGACAGACGGACAGACAGACAGACAGACAGACGGACAGACGGACAGACGGACATGGCTAGATCGACTCGGCTAGTGATCCTGATCAAGAATATATATACTTTATGGGGTCGGAAACGCTTCCTTCTAGCTGTTACATACTTTTGCACGAATACAATATACCCTTTTACTCTACGAGTAACGGGTATAAAAACGTACATATATTTCATGTTTTCATCTGCATAAATTACAGACCCTTTGAATCAAAGAAACATTAGCCATAGGTCACCCGAAAATCCCCTCCACCTCTATTAGAGTTAATTAATTCATAAATTAGCCGATTGTTGACCATGCAAAATGTTTCAGTTACGACATTAGTTAATCATGTAAATTACAATTATATAAACATAACGATATTTATACACATTTGACTATTAAATAAGGGAGTAAGTTAAACCAATTTAATTGTTTGTTGACTTTTTCGTTTGCATTGTCGAATTTAAATGTAACACAAAGAAAAAACTATTAAATTACATAATGACACTAGAAATATACGAAAATGGGAGTAGGTGTTCATAGTCGAATTTTTATACCCGTTACTCGTAGAGTAAAAGGGTATATTGTATTCGTGCAAAAGTATGTAACAGGGAGAAGGAAGCGTTTCCGACCCCATAAAGTATATATATTCTTGATCAGGATCACTAGCCGAGTCGATCTAGCCATGTCCGTCTGTCCGTCTGTCTGTCCGTCTGTCTGTATGAACGCTGAGATCTCGGAAACTATAAAAGCTAGAAGGTTGAGATTTCACACACATATTCTTGGGCTTCCTACGCAGCGCAAGTTTGTTTCATCGAGGTGCCACGCCCCCCCTAACGCCCACAATCGCCATAAACGATTTTCAAATGTGTCTGGAGGCCACATCTTTTAAGATTTTAAAAATATATAAACGCAATTTTATAGTGTTTATTAATACCTATCGAAATGTAGAAGACATTTTTCAAATCGGACCATTCATTAAAAAGTTATACGCAATCAAAATTGTTTATATATCTATCTCCCTCGCACTCCCTTTAGCCCCAATAGATAGTCGGGACACCAACCCGAGTACAGCGTTCGCACTCCCTTCAGCTGAGTGACGGGTATTAGATAGTCGGGACACCAACCCGACTATAGCGTTCTCTCTTGTTTTTTTTGTTATCGCTGACTGAAGGATGCATACTAAATTAATTATTTTCCCTTGCACATAAAATAAAACTTTAATTCTGAAGAATAATACAAGTTATAATACAAGAATCAAAGTATGCATTTGGATTTCTCGATTAATCTCTGGACTAAGGATACCTACTCTCCCTTCGGTATACTACTGTATTAAACCTAAGCAAACTATTGTATCTATATATCAAAAAGATATAAATATATATAGCAAACATAAATGAGTATTTATGTAATTATATTTGTATTTGTAAATGTATATTCTACTGCATTCCTAGCACAGTTGTGGAATTGAACAATATTTGAATTTAGAAAAGGCAAAAAGGAAACAACCAAAAAAGAAGGGCAAAATTGAAAAGCGGAAAATTTAAATATTCTAGAGTTTAAGCTAAAAATTGTTTTTTTTTTTGCGTGCCCTTTAGGGTATTCGCTAGTCGCTAGACGCCTAGCCCACAAAAGATGAAACCAAAAAAAAAAACTAGCGAGTAAAAAATGCATTATGATATGTAATCATACGTTTCTTGGATTTTCGGTTATGCAGCAAATAGTTTTATAGCGTAAGATGAAAAGCAGAACTTATTGTATTTGTATATGAATGTATATGTACAATAAATTTTGTTCATTGTGTTAAATAAAATTGATGACTCTGTGTACACAAAATTAATTCGATTTTTTATTGGCACGTCAGTGGCATTCAATTAGTTTTTTCCTTATGGTGAATAAAAACCCAAACGTTACGTGATACAAATAAATCGTTTTAATCCTTTTATGCAACATTAAATAATGCATTTGTATTTCAGTTAATTAAAGCGAAGCCTATTTACAACAGTTTCAAGTGACCTGCTAGGATAAACACAATGTCAGCATTAATTTGACACATTGTTGGATTGACCATTGATTTCAACTAATTGTTTGTTTATTCAATGTAAACATTTGGGTGTGAAACCGATAGATAGAATTTTTTTAAATACATAGGCACATTCAAAAAAACGTTTAGCACCTCTGGGTATTTTTTACATTTTAAATCTAAGTTTGGAAAGCACTTACAAAAAATGACAGAAAAAAAGGCCTGTTAAAAGCAACCAGCCACCGGCAAAGTCATCCAAGAACTGAGCTCGAGAAATAGACAAAGGAAAAAGGACTCTGACTTGGAACTGGAGGAGGATTGTGGTCGGAAAAGGTGCATCATAAATTCGCACAGAATGTGTAAACAGTGACATTATTTAGCTAACCTATTGTCTCGTGTGGGCGTTCTTGTGTGTGCTCACAGTGGGTTAAAAATAAGTCTTAAAAAATATTTAATACTTTATCCTTTACTTAATTTGTAAAATATAGTATCTGAAGATTTTTTTAAAAATATTTAAGATTTGTTAGAAATGTAAAACAAAATTTATTTTATATAACAATTACATATGTCTACACCATATATGATGCATTCTAAAAAAAAAATTTTTCGTACAATTTGAAAAGTTTTTTACAAAAAAACTCTTTGGTGCATTAATATCGGTTCACTCATATGAAAGTTGTAGCTTCTCAAAAAATTTCTCCCCAATAACTTTGCCTAATTATACGGTGGCAACCCTACATGCTACAACCCTTAAATATCACTTATTGTGTTTGGTTTGACGAGCACTATTACGTAAGAAATTACAAAAGTATTAAAATTCAATGTAGGGTGGCCGATTTTTCGGAGAAGGCCTTAATATAAATAAATCTAGAATTATAAACAAAAAAAGTATTTTCGTTAATATAATTTCTGTAGTACTTTCAATGGGTATTTAGCCCACTGTTTCGCCAACCTGGGCCGTATTGAAATTCGTGCAAATATTGGAAAATTTATGCCAACTTCGAAATAAAAACAAGTGCCCGGCGTTCGGCTCGTTTTACGAGGCAAACAGTGTAACTTGCGGATTTTATGATGTTTTGTTAGCCATGCAACAGGTTTTCAGGTTGGAAAATCTCAGGTGGAAAAAGGGGCGATAGAGAAGTGGGTCCAATTTGCGGTGTCCGATGGACCGGCGGATAAACAAGGCAATAAGCGGGACAACGGGCCGCATACGCAATTGCTGCCGTTGCTCTTCATTAGATTGGATTGGCCGGGAGAAAGTGTGTGTGAAAGGTCGAGACCCGGGATGCGGGCCTCATTACTTCAAATAGAGCGCTGACCAACCGATTTAATTATGCCGCCGACGCCCGACAGTTGGCCGCCACCGCCACCGCCACCGCCGTCGGTGGAGCCCGGCTCCGGATATATTTCAAAACCGGACAACACACCGGCCAGAGCGTTCAGTTGCCACGCGTCCGCCGTGTGAGCCACACCAGGATCGAACGGTCAAAGTCCAAAGTCCAAGCCGGGAGGATCCGAAAATGTCCAAGATGATACTACCCAACACGGGCAGCTGGACGCTTTGCGGCGCCGTCCTCCTGTTCGTCCTGCCGCTGATCCCCACGCCGGAGGCACTGCAGCACACGGAGGAGGGTCTCGAGATGCTGTTCCGCGAACGGTAAGTTGAGCTGCCATTCATTTGACACCGCTCCGGTTCAAATCGGTTAGACGGCAGCCGAGTTACGTCAGGTTGTTGGCTACTACGGGAAGTCTTTTAGTGCCGTTAGTGATATGAAATCTTGAGGTTCGATGTACTATGTCCGAATAATCATATTCAACACAAAAAAGAATGCCCGAACCCTTTTTTAAGAGTTCCCCTTTGTAGCTAGACTTTAAAAGTTTTGAAATAGTTTAAAACTTAAAAAGTTTTTTTCCAATCAGTTCCCAATCGGACTGGGAGAACGTGTGGCACCAGGAGACGCACTCCCGCTGCCGGGACAAGCTCGTCCGTCAGCTTTACTGGGCCTGCGAGAAGGACATTTACCGACTGACACGGCGCAACAAAAAGAGGACGGGCAACGACGAGGCCTGGATCAAAAAGAGCTCCACGGACCGTAAGCCTATATCAATGTGTATTATGTGGAAAAAAGCCAAGAAACGATGATAATGATATAATTTGAAATGATCACTGGCTTTTTTACAGCTGATGGCTCCACCTGGCTGCACGTGAACTATGCCAATATGTTCCTGAGGAGTCGCCGATCGGATGGTCATACCCCATCGATCTCGAATGAGTGCTGCACAAAGGCGGGCTGCACTTGGGAGGAGTACGCCGAGTACTGTCCTTCGAACAAACGACGCAATCACTATTGATTCACCAGCAACGTGGGATTCGCTTAGATATATAAAACCATATATATATATTCGCTTTTTTTTCGTGGTTGTTGTTGATGTTCTTGTTGTGGTGAAATAAACTCTTATTGAAAATAAGCCTGTTTGTGTTGTTAGCCATCTTGCCTAATGAATAATTAATTTTTGAATAACTTTAAAATCCTTCGAAAGGATTAGCCTTTTTTCCCGGTAAACTACCCAGAACCTGAAGTAGAAAATTCTAGATGTCTTAAGTGTTAACAACATTGGTATGATTTAAGTACAAAAGCCGTTCTAGCATTCTATAAGAAAGCGGTGATGTTCATGTGGTCTACTTCTAGAACTAAAATTTACAAAATCAAACTATTTTGTCAAAAATAGCCGAAGGTTTTAAACTGAGAACAAGACTTATTACCAACATTTCACAAAATATTTTATTTGGTAATCTGACAATTATCAATATTTGGTATTTAGTCTGAGCTCGAATAGTTCACTTCCGATCTGGAGACCCTCGTCGGACCCCGTTTGGTGAACCCTCTTGGCCTTGAATGTGTAGCATCAGGGTTCATCGTCCTTATCGCTGGACCCATCTACATGGGCCTCATTTCACCCCTCTTGGAATTTATTAGGATTAACGAAGCTCTTGCCGTGTGTAATTTGTTTTGTTACCATCCTCCAGATCGGATGGAGGTTTTTGTATCCGAATTCTCCGCGGTAAAGTGATGCAGACATGACTCTGCCCAAAGTATGAGTCCCGTTGCGGGACGCAGAGTCGTCTTGTCCTTGATTGGTCCTTGAGAATGGTAGAAGCTGCCCGCGTGGACATATAAGTGCTTCTGGTCATCGGCCACCGGAGGATGGATCACGTTGATGATGCACTATCCGGAGACCGATGACCAGAACCATTTATATGTCCGCAAGGGGAGCTTCTACCAGGCTGAAGGACACGATCAAGGACAAAATAACCTTGCATCCCGAACTGGACTCACACTTTGGGCAGAGACATGTCCGTATCACCTTACAGCCGAGGATTCGGATTCAGAACCTCCATCCGATCTGGAGGATGTCAACCGCACAAATAACAGACAGGGCAAGAACTCCGTTAATCCTAATAAATTCCAAGAGGAGGAAGACACTGCGTCACAAAGAAGGGATCCTTATATCCTTATGATTTTCTTCTTTTGATATTCAACTCGAGCCGCATCCGTCATCCCTTGGAGATTTGTTCACTTAACTGGACAAGCCTTGTCCCGAGTGTCTGAACAAAGCACATAGGTTTGTAAAAGAAGAATGAATATTTAGCACAGCTACCCACCGATTATGGCCTTCCTCCGATTTACCCTGAACGTCTGTCGTTGTGGTTGCGATATATCCCCGACTGATGTCACCGGTAGGTGAGAAAGTGCACGGCCTTCGTGAGCCTTGCGACTGGTTAAACCGCCTTCTTCGCCGGCTTGTGACTAGTTTCTAAATGAGCCGTGTTCACCACAACCCACCGATTATCATAGCCAGCACAACTTCCATCACATTCATCGCAGACTAGAGCGTATAAATGGTTTAACTACAATTTTCATTTGATGAATATTATTTAACTTAAAGTACTAACCTTGCAGGTCTCGAATATGAGGATTAAAAAGTAAAGATTTTTTTTTTTGGGCTTTCTTTGTTTGAACGAAGTTGTCGACTCGGGTAATGATCTGAGAATGAGGAAAGAAAATTTTCGTTCACACGACCTAGACAGCAAATATGCTTAGTCATCTAACATTAAAGTCAATGCAATTCCCTATCGATTAATGGGCAGAGCCTAGGGCTGTCACCCAAACTTAAAGTGTTGTTAAAGACTCAATTCGAAATCGAGAATAAGGCTTCCCTTAAAATATTCTTTGGTGGATTCTGGTTAGGAGAATGTCCACCAATTATAAAAAAAGCGCTATTTATTTAATATTGTGCAGATTTGTCCACCAAAGTAAACAAATCTCCTCAAAACGTCGGATGCATCTCGAGTTTAGTAAGAAAAGAAGAAAGTTACAAGGATGATAGGCACGAGCCGAGTCGATATAGCCATGTCTGTCTGTCCGTCTGTCTGTCTGTCTGTCCGTCTGTCCGTCTGTCCGTCTGTCCGTCTGTCCGTCTGTCCGTCTGTCCGTCTGTCCGTCTGTCCGTGTATATTTATACCTATCGAAATGTAGAAGACATTTTTCAAATCGGACCATTCATTAAAAAGTTATGCGCAATCAAAATTGTATATATCTATCTCCCTCGCACTCCCTTAAGCTGAGTGACGGGTATTAGATAGTCGGGACACCAACCCGACTATAGCGTTCTCTCTTGTTAATTTCCAATTGTCACGACTTTCAGCGGGCTTCCAAATGACCTGCCGTATTATTTCAGGACTTAATGTTCAAAGTTTTAACATGAGTCTTTAACAACACTTTAAGTTTGGGTGACAGCCCTAGGCTCTGCCCATTAATCGATAGGGAATTGCATTGACATTAATGTTAGATGACTAAGCATATTTGCTGTCCAGTTCGTGTCAACGAAAATTTTCTTTCCCCATTCTCAGATCATTACCCGAGACGACAACTTCGCTCAAACAAAGAAAGCCCAAAAAAAAAATCTTTACCTTTTAATCCTCATATTCGAGACCTGCAAGGTTAGTACTTTAAGTTAAATAATATTCATCAAATGAAAATTGTAGTTAAACCATTTATACGCTCTAGTCTGCGATGAATGTGATGGAAGTTGTGCTGCTTTTATAATCGGTGGGTTGTGGCGAACACGGCTCATTTATAAACTAGTCACAAGCCGGCGAAGAAGGCGGTTTAACCAGTCGCAAGGCTCACGAAGGCCGTGCACTTTCTCACCTACCGGTGGCATCAGTCGGGTATATATCGCAACCACAACGACAGACGTTCAGGGTAAATCGGAGGAAGGCCATAATCGGTGGGTAGCTGTGCTAAATATTCATTCTTCTTTTCCAAACCTATGTGCTCTATTCAGACACTCGGGACAAGGCTTGTCCAGTTTAGTGAACAAATCTCCAAGGGATGACGGATGCGGCTCGAGTTGAATATCAAAAGAAGAAAATCATAAGGACATAAGGATCCCTTCTTTGTGACGCAGTGTCTTCCTCCTCTTGGAATTTATTAGGATTAACGGAGCTCTTGCCCTGTCTGTTATTTGTGCTGTTGACATCCTCCAGATCGGATGGAGGTTCTGAATCCGAATCCTCCGCTGTAAGGTGATACGGACATGTCTCTGCCCAAAGTGTGAGTCTAGTTCGGGATGCAAGGTTATTTTGTCCTTGATCGTGTCCTTCAGCCTGGTAGAAGCTCCCCTTGCGGACATATAAATGGTTCTGGTCATCGGTCTCCGGATAGTGCATCATCAACGTGATCCATCCTCCGGTGGCCGATGACCAGAAGCACTTATATGTCCACGCGGGCAGCTTCTACCATTCTCAAGGACCAACCAAGGACAAGACGACTCTGCGTCCCGCAACGGGACTCATACTTTGGGCAGAGTCATGTCTGCATCACTTTACCGCGGAGAATTCGGATACAAAAACCTCCATCCGATCTGGAGGATGGTAACAAAACAAATTACACACGGCAAGAGCTTCGTTAATCCTAATAAATTCCAAGAGGGGTGAAATGAGGCCCATGTAGATGGGTCCAGCGATAAGGACGATGAACCCTGATGCTACACATTCAAGGCCAAGAGGGTTCACCAAACGGGGTCCGACGAGGGTCTCCAGATCGGAAGTGAACTATTCGAGCTCAGACTAAATACCAAATATTGATAATTGTCAGATTACCAAATAAAATATTTTGTGAAATGTTGGTATTAAGTCTTGTTCTCAGTTTAAAACCTTCGGCTATTTTTGACAAAATAGTTTGATTTTGTAAATTTTAGTTCTAGAAGTAGACCACATGAACATCACCGCTTTCTTATAGAATGCTAGAACGGCTTTTGTACTTAAATCATACCAATGTTGTTAACACTTAAGACATCTAGAATTTTCTACTTCAGGTTCTGGGTAGTTTACCGGGAAAAAAGGCTAATCCTTTCGAAGGATTTTAAAGTTATTCATAAATTAATTATTCATTAGGCAACAACACAAACAGGCTTATTTTCAATAAGAGTTTATTTCACCACAACAAGAACATCAACAACAACCACGAAAAAAAAGCGAATATATATATGGTTTTATATATCTAAGCGGATCCCACGTTGCTGGCGAATCAATAGTGATTGCGTCGCTTGTTCGAAGGGCAGTACTCGGCGTACTCCTCCCAAGTGCAGCCCGCCTTTGTGCAGCACTCATTCGAGATCGATGGGGTATGACCATCCGATCGGCGACTCCTCAGGAACATATTGGCATAGTTCACGTGCAGCCAGGTGGAGCCATCAGCTGTAAAAAAGCCAGTGATCATTTCAAATTATATCGTTATCATCGTTTCTTGGCTTTTTTCCACATAATACACATTGATATAGGCTTACGGTCCGTGGAGCTCTTTTTGATCCAGGCCTCGTCGTTGCCCGTCCTCTTTTTGTTGCGCCGTGTCAGTCGGTAAATGTCCTTCTCGCAGGCCCAGTAAAGCTGACGGACGAGCTTGTCCCGGCAGCGGGAGTGCGTCTCCTGGTGCCACACGTTCTCCCAGTCCGATTGGGAACTGATTGGAAAAAAACTTTTTAAGTTTTAAACTATTTCAAAACTTTTAAAGTCTAGCTACAAAGGGGAACTCTTAAAAAAGGGGTTCGGGCATTCTTTTTTGTGTTGAATATGATTATTCGGACATAATACATCGAACCTCAAGATTTCATATCACTGGATAATTCCGATTCCTCGCCAGAACAGGCCATTCTCCTGCTGTCCGATGATGAGGAGGCCAATGCCATGATGGAGGCCGCTAGTTTGGAGGCGAAAAACAGCGAGGAAGTCAGCAGCAGCAGTACACCGGCCAAGAGCAGTAGCTCCGCCACGAAAACAGGGGCATCAGGTGGCCGCCAGTTGACCCTGCTCGAGATGCTCGACTCTCATTACGAAAAGGGACAGGCCTCGAAGAGGCCACGAAAAGCACCAGCCAAAAACCGCAAGGAGAACAATGTGGAGGACAAGAAGGATCATGATGACTAAGTGATATTGCCCTAGAGGAATTGTACTGCCCTAAAATAAAAAGTTCTAACCGAAATGTTCCCTTAAACTTTAGGTATTTTTTTTAGTACAAAATTAAGACGTTTTTAAGAAGGCTCAAAATATTTATGTGCTTGGTTTACAATGCAGTTTGCATTTTAAACGTGCAGAAAAGCTTTTGAAAACTTAATTGCTCTTTAACACTTGCTAAACTTGAAGTTTTTCTTGTCTTTTAATTAAACAAGAGAGAACGCTATAGTCGGGTGCCCCGACAATCAGATACCCGTTACTCAGGTAAAGGGAGTGCGAGGGAGATCGAGATAGAAACTTTGAACACGCATAACTTTTTAACGAATGGTCCGATTTGAAAAATTTCTTCTACATTTCGATAGGTATTGATAAACACAATAAAACTGCATTTTTACTTTTCCGAAATATTGAAATTTTTAAAATCGTATATAAGCAATTGTGGGCGTTAGAGGGGGCGTGGCACCTTTTTGAAACAAACTTGCGCTGCGTAGGAACTCCTAGAATCTGCATGCAAAACGCCAATCTTCTAGCTTTTATAGTTTCCGAGATCTCAGCGTTCATACGGACAGACGGACAGACAGACAGACAGACAGACGGACAGACGGACAGACGGACATGGCTAGATCGACTCGGCTAGTGATCCTGATCAAGAATATATATACTTTATGGGGTCGGAAACGCTTCCTTCTCCCTGTTACATACTTTTGCACGAATACAATATACCCTTTTACTCTACGAGTAACGGGTATACAAATTATTACATTTTCTATTAAAATTCCTTTTGAAAAATAATCTTTTTTATGTTTTATATTTATTTAAAACTTTCCTATACCCTTTCTTTGTTTAATAATGTTTAAGTTATTATTATACCCGTTACTCGTAGAGTAAAAGGGTATATTGTATTCGTGCAAAAGTATGTAACAGCTAGAAGGAAGCGTTTCCGACCCCATAAAGTATATATATTCTTGATCAGGATCACTAGCCGAGTCGATCTAGCCATGTCCGTCTGTCCGTCTGTCCGTCTGTCTGTCTGTCTGTCTGTCTGTCTGTCTGTCCGTCTGTCCGTATGAACGCTGAGATCTCGGAAACTATAAATGCTAGAAGATTGGCATTTTGCATACAGATTCTAGGAGTTCCTACGCAGCGCAAGTTTGTTTCAAAAAGGTGCCACGCCCCCTCTAACGCCCACAATCGCTTATATACGATTTTAAAAATTTCAATATTTCGGAAAAGTAAAAATGCAGTTTTATTGTGTTTATCAATACCTATCGAAATGTAGAAGAAATTTTTCAAATCGGACCATTCGTTAAAAAGTTATGCGTGTTCAAAGTTTCTATCTCGATCTCCCTCGCACTCCCTTTACCTGAGTAACGGGTATCTGATTGTCGGGGCACCCGACTATAGCGTTCTCTCTTGTTTTTATAATATTAAAACAACTTTAATTGACGTACATAAAACAAGGTCAATGTGTACAGCAGTTGTATTACATTGCATTAATAAATAGGGTAAACATTTTTAAAAATTAGATATCCGGAAAATATTACGATTATTATCAATTGTAATTCAATTTTCACAGAATTGTTATAATAGTTGTATTGCAAGCAAAACCATATTAGTGTGCTGTATACCGATATTATTATTTGTGAAGTGATTGAAGGAAATGACTGATGTATTCCTTAATATCATGTTAATGGATTTCAAGTGGGCATTGATAAATTGTCAAAAATGTATGTTCCGTACATTACCGATGGACAATTTAAGACCTGGAATTAGATTTTTAATTTTCTCAGCATTTTGACATTCTTGTAATTTTCTAGGCTAAGATAACAAAAAAGGCATGTATCAAAATTGTATGTAGATTCTTTAAAGGCCTAATATATAATATGTAGTGGAACTTAGTGACGTTCTTTTTTAACCAAAACCTTTTTATTTTCATTAAGGGTTTATTTCACAACAACAAGAACAGCAACAAACTATGTATGTAAATGGCAGCTCGTTTTCAGTTAATTAAAACTATGCAACATGAAGTCGTTGAGAAAAAGTCAACATAGATGTTTTTTTAAAAATAAAAACCCGAAGTATTTCGGGTAGTATAATGTTTTGAGTTTAAGAACAACAAAGCATTACCAATTTTTTCCAGCTCGTCTGGGGTAACTAATGGAAATTCGTACATAAATGTTATGTTAATAACTTTTCGAAGAAAATTATAATTTTTCGAATAAATCATTAAGAAAAGGTGAATAACTCGCAATTATATTTCTTTTTTATTAAAAACTAACAGTTGCTGACCTTAAATTAAAATCAGTTGAAAATTGTGAAAGGGTTCCAATTCGCCAACTGATCCGCAAGGAATCAAAGAGGCTCGAAGGACCAAAATGAAAGGGATTCCTGTAATAAGGAAAACAACCTTCACGTTTGAGTTCTGTATAAAAAACTGAGTTTATTTTTCTAAGTCTTCGCTTACGTAACTAACATGAAATTCTTATGATATACTTATCTATGGTCTACGCAGAGACCACATCTGCTTGCCTGAGCGGGAGCCTTATCAACGGTCTCCTGCAAGGCGACCCTTTGTGCAGTGTGAGAACTATATTTATGGTCAGGCTCAAGTGGCCTGTACTTAAGATTACAAGTGTTAGCACTGCACCCTTGTAGGGTTTGAGTTACAGATCGTTATTTACGGCTCTAGATCAATTAACATATTGACATGTACCGAACTCGTAAAGTATTAGATTTATTATAAAAAGTGTTCTTCTTGATCATTCTGCCAAGGGCGAGCAAGATGCGGTGTAGGGGTTATCAATTACATAGATTCTTTTTTGTTAACAATGCAAATATAAAATTAGTGGACTGTATATTTAATTCGACATATTGTATTTGCTTTTTAACTTATATATTTAGACACCTTGCAACGGTCTTGGATTTTATTATCAAATTCATAATCATTATATAATCAATCTTTAATTTTAACATGATACCTTTTCATGTATTCTTGATCATTCTTTAACCGTTTAACATTTACTGTATAATTAAACAGACATAGTTTTAATGGGCACCAAACCATTCTTAAATAGAAACTACTTTGCTTCACAAATTTGTAATTATATAACTTGGCCCGAAAGTGTGCGTTGCATATCCTAACTATCATAGGATATCCATTCATTAATTCTTTGTCTATTGACTCTTCTTCTACTAAATGAACGGTTGTAAGAACGTCATTTACTTCAAGTAACACGGATGGTGAACTAAAAACAACCTCACCTTCAAAGTGAGGTCCTGCCGGCGGAATATTACGGCAGTGTATTTCTTTATCTTCTATTCCTTTAGAAATCGTTAAGCTACCTAACTCTTTTTTTTTTAATGGACTCGATAATAAAACTTGTGAATCTATTCTATTTGATTCTAAACTATTCTCTTTATGTTTGAATTCATTGCAACAAATTAATTCATCGAGATAATTAGAAAACTGTTTCTCTGACAGGGTAAGAAACTCCTCTTCCCTAACAACCACAGGAAAATATCCTTCAATGCGGAATCTTTTCTCTATGGCCGTTACTATATTTTGAACATCGAATTCTAATTCATCAATAATGCGTTCAAATTCATTGCGTTCAAAATAACATCTAGCCTTTTCCACTACATTAAACAATTTTGTAGCTAAATAGTTAATCTTATTTCTTCTTATGTTAAGAGAATCCTTGCAGCCACTCAAATTATTCACTGTCTCATCGAGATATTTGTTTAATTGCTCGACTTTCTCTAAGAAAGCCACTTTTGCACTAAAGTAACTAATATCGGACAACATCGTGCTCTTTACAACTATATCAGTTACTAATATCGAACTTATCTGTTGATCACGTTGACTTAGCCCATTGTTGACGATAGCGTTTTTCCAAGGATGGATTGAATGGTACTTGATGTCGAAGATGTTGGTTCCTTGCTGCTTGAAGTCGGTGATGCTGGCGATGCTTGTGATGCTTGCTGCTGAAGTCGTCTTTCTGGGGTTGTGGGTCTTCTTTTCTTCTTTTTGGAGTTGATTTTGTTTTTGTTGTTGTTTTTCAATTTTGTCTTTGAGATGTAATTTTTGTTGATGTTATTTTGTAAGCAGGTTTTTGTAATTTTTTAATGCTTTTTTCAGCACTGTAGGCACTTTATTTTGCTTAGCTCTTTGGCTTTTAGCATTTATAGGCACTTTCCAAATTTTTGGATTTTTTGCAATTTTATTTCTCTTGTGGATTTATTCTTTTTCCAATGCAAGAGTATTGCATTTGTAATTAGGCACTTGTCACAAATGTTATTTTGTGGGCACTTTTTTATTTTTATACCCTTCTAATCTTGGGAATATAATTTTTTATATATTTCTGAATTTCGAATTAAATATTTAAAAAATCGGATCACTATATCATATAGTTATTGGTTTTAATATATAAATCACTATATTTCTTTATATATTAATCCGATGTTAAGGCCTCAGAAACGCCCTACTGACTTTAGCAACCTGCAGCTGTTAAAAAACAGAATCTTTAAGGTGCTTAAAAACAAAAAAGACTCTTTGCTTGTCTTTTTGCTTTTATTTTGTTCAACACTTTTGTCTCTTACCTCTGGTGGGGGAAAACAATCGTGTGAATCTGTTTGCAACCTGTAGCTGCAAGTGTCTAGCACTTGACAGAATCTTTAAGGTGCAGAATATCTCTGAGTCTCTTACCACTGGTGGGGGAAAACTGCAGAGTAGTCTGGCCAATTGTTCCGCAAGGAATCAAAGGCTCGAATGACCAAAATGAAAGGGTTCCAATTCGCCAACTGATCCGCAAGGAATCAAAGAGGCTCGAAGGACCAAAATGTAAGGGTTCCAATTCTCCAACTGATCCGCAAGGAATCAAAGAGGCTCCTGCAAGGCGACCCTTTGTGCAGTGTGAGAACTATATTTATGGTCAGGCTCAAGTGGCCTGTACTTAAGATTACAAGTGTTAGCACTGCACCCTTGTAGGGTTTGAGTTACAGATCGTTATTTACGGCTCTAGATCAATTAACATATTGACATGTACCGAACTCGTAAAGTATTAGATTTATTATAAAAAGTGTTCTTCTTGAACAAATTGGCAATGTGGTCCACTTCTGGAAGGGAAATTCACACAAACAACCTATTTTGTCCAAAATAGTCGAAGGAGCTTTTAAAATCAAAACAAGACTCAATCCCGACATTCCACAAAATATTTTAATTGGTAATCTGATAATTATCAATGTAGACTGGTAAATGCATTATGTTTATTACAATTTCGTATACAGCGGATATTTGGTATTTAGTCTGAGCTCGAATAGTTCACTTCCGATCTGGAGACCCTCGACGGACCCCGTTTGGTGAACCCTCTTGGCCTTGAATGTGTAGCATCAGGGTTCATCGTCCTTATCGCTGGACCCATCTACATGGGCCTCATTTCACCCTCTTGGAATTTATTAGGATTAACGAAGCTTTTGCCCTGTGTAATTTGTTTCGTTACCATCCTCCAGATCGGATGGAGGTTTTTGTATCCGAATACTCCGCGGTAAAGTGATGCAGACATGACTCTGCCCAAAGTATGAGTCCCGTTGCGGGGCGCAGAGTCGTCTTGTCCTTGATTGGTCCTTGAGAATGGTAGAAGCTGCCCGCGTGGACATATAAGTGCTTCTGGTCATCGGCCACCGGAGGATGGATCACGTTGATGATGCACTATCCGGAGGCCGATGACCAGAACCAATTATATGTCCGCAAGGGGAGCTTCTACCAGGCTGAAGGACACGATCAAGGACAAAATAACCTTGCATCCCGAACTGGACTCACACTTTGGGCAGAGACATGTCCGTATCACCTTACAGCCGAGGATTCGGATTCAGAACCTCCATCCGATCTGGAGGATGTCAACCGCACAAATAACAGACAGGGCAAGAGCTCCGTTAATCCTAATAAATTCCAAGAGGAGGAAGACACTGCGTCACAAAGAAGGGATCCTTATGTCCTTATGATTTTCTTCTTTTGATATTCAACTCGAGCCGCATCCGTCATCCCTTGGAGATTTGTTCACTTAACTGGACAAGCCTTGTCCCGAGTGTCTGAATAGAGCACATAGGTTTGGAAAAGAAGAATGAATATTTAGCACAGCTACCCACCGATTATGGCCTTCCTCCGATTTACCCTGAACGTCTGTCGTTGTGGTTGCGATATATCCCCGACTGATGTCACCGGTAGGTGAGAAAGTGCACGGCCTTCGTGAGCCTTGCGACTGGTTAAACCGCCTTCTTCGCCGGCTTGTGACTAGTTTATAAATGAGCCGTGTTCACCACAACCCACCGATTATCATAGCCAGCACAACTTCCATCACATTCATCGCAGACTAGAGCGTATAAATGGTTTAACTACAATTTTCATTTGATGAATATTATTTAACTTAAAGTACTAACCTTGCAGGTCTCGAATATGAGGATTAAAAAGTAAAGATTTTTTTTTTTGGGCTTTCTTTGTTTGAACGAAGTTGTCGACTCGGGTAATGATCTGAGAATGAGGAAAGAAAATTTTCGTTCACACGAACTAGACAGCAAATATGCTTAGTCATCTAACATTAAAGTCAATGCAATTCCCTATCGATTAATGGGCAGAGCCTAGGGCTGTCACCCAAACTTAAAGTGTTGTTAAAGACTCAATTCGAAATCGAGAATAAGGCTTCCCTTAAAATATTCTTTGGTGGATTCTGGTTAGGAGAATGTCCACCAATTATAAAAAAAGCGCTATTTATTTAATATTGTGCAGATTTGTCCACCAAAGTAAATAAATCTCCTCAAAACGTCGGATGCATCTCGAGTTTAGTAAGAAAAGAAGAAAGTTACAAGGATGATAGGCACGAGCCGAGTCGATATAGCCATGTCTGTCTGTCCGTCTGTCTGTCTGTCTGTCCGTCTGTCCGTCTGTCCGTCTGTCCGTCTGTCCGTCTGTCCGTCTGTCCGTCTGTCCGTGTATATTTATACCTATCGAAATGTAGAAGACATTTTTCAAATCGGACCATTCATTAAAAAGTTATGCGCAATCAAAATTGTATATATCTATCTCCCTCGCACTCTCTTAAGCTGAGTGACGGGTATTAGATAGTCGGGACACCAACCCGACTATAGCGTTCTCTCTTGGTAATTTCCAATTGTCACGACTTTCAGCGGGCTTCCAAATGAGCTGCCGTATTATTTCAGGACTTATTGTTCAAAGTTTTAACATGAGTCTTTAACAACACTTTAAGTTTGGGTGACAGCCCTAGGCTCTGCCCATTAATCGATAGGGAATTGCATTGACATTAATGTTAGATGACTAAGCATATTTGCTGTCCAGTTCGTGTCAACGAAAATTTTCTTTCCCCATTCTCAGATCATTACCCGAGACGACAACTTCGCTCAAACAAAGAAAGCTCAAAAAAAAATCTTTACCTTTTAATCCTCATATTCGAGACCTGCAAGGTTAGTACTTTAAGTTAAATAATATTCATCAAATGAAAATTGTAGTTAAACCATTTATACGCTCTAGTCTGCGATGAATGTGATGGAAGTTGTGCTGGCTATGATAATCGGTGGGTTGTGGTGAACACGGCTCATTTATAAACTAGTCACAAGCCGGCGAAGAAGGCGGTTTAACCAGTCGCAAGGCTCACGAAGGCCGTGCACTTTCTCACCTACCGGTGACATCAGTCGGGGATATATCGCAACCACAACGACAGACGTTCAGGGTAAATCGGAGGAAGGCCATAATCGGTGGGTAGCTGTGCTAAATATTCATTCTTCTTTTACAAACCTATGTGCTTTGTTCAGACACTCGGGACAAGGCTTGTCCAGTTTAGTGAACAAATCTCCAAGGGATGACGGATGCGGCTCGAGTTGAATATCAAAAGAAGAAAATCATAAGGATATAAGGATCCCTTCTTTGTGACGCAGTGTCTTCCTCCTCTTGGAATTTATTAGGATTAACGGAGCTCTTGCCCTGTCTGTTATTTGTGCTGTTGACATCCTCCAGATCGGATGGAGGTTCTGAATCCGAATCCTCCGCTGTAAGGTGATACGGACATGTCTCTGCCCAAAGTGTGAGTCCAGTTCGGGATGCAAGGTTATTTTGTCCTTGATCGTGTCCTTCAGCCTGGTAGAAGCTCCCCTTGCGGACATATAATTGGTTCTGGTCATCGGCCTCCGGATAGTGCATCATCAACGTGATCCATCCTCCGGTGGCCGATGACCAGAAGCACTTATATGTCCACGCGGGCAGCTTCTACCATTCTCAAGGACCAATCAAGGACAAGACGACTCTGCGCCCCGCAACGGGACTCATACTTTGGGCAGAGTCATGTCTGCATCACTTTACCGCGGAGTATTCGGATACAAAAACCTCCATCCGATCTGGAGGATGGTAACGAAACAAATTACACAGGGCAAAAGCTTCGTTAATCCTAATAAATTCCAAGAGGGGTGAAATGAGGCCCATGTAGATGGGTCCAGCGATAAGGACGATGAACCCTGATGCTACACATTCAAGGCCAAGAGGGTTCACCAAACGGGGTCCGTCGAGGGTCTCCAGATCGGAAGTGAACTATTCGAGCTCAGACTAAATACCAAATATCCGCTGTATACGAAATTGTAATAAACATAATGCATTTGTCATTCTACATTGATAATTGTCAGATTACCAATTAAAATATTTTGTGGAATGTCGGCATTGAGTCTTGTTCTAAATTTAAAAGCTCCTTCGACTATTTTGGACAAAATAGGTTGTTTGTGTGAATTTCCCTTCCAGAAGTGGACCACATTGCCAATTTTCAACTGATTTTAATTTAAGGTCAGCAACTGTTAGTTTGTTAATGCTTTGTTGTTCTTAAACTCAAAACATTATACTATCCGAAATACTTCGGGTTTTTATTTTTAAAAAAACATCTATGTTGACTTTTTCTCAACGACTTCATGTTGCATAGTTTTAATTAACTGAAAACGAGCTGCCATTTACATACATAGTTTGTTGCTGTTCTTGTTGTTGTGAAATAAACCCTTAATGAAAATAAAAAGGTTTTGGTTAAAAAAGAACGTCACTAAGTTCCACTACATATTATATATTAGGCCTTTAAAGAATCTACATACAATTTTGATACATGCCTTTTTTGTTATCTTAGCCTAGAAAATTACAAGAATGTCAAAATGCTGAGAAAATTATAAATCTAATTCCAGGTCTTAAATTGTCCATCGGTAATGTACGGAACATACATTTTTGACAATTTATCAATGCCCACTTGAAATCCATTAACATGATATTAAGGAATACATCAGTCATTTCCTTCAATCACTTCACAAATAATAATATCGGTATACAACACAATAATATGGTTTTGCTTGCAATACAACTATTATAACAATTCTGTGAAAATTGAATTACAATTGATAATAATCGTAATATTTTCCGGATATCTAATTTTTAAAAATGTTTACCCTATTTATTAATGCAATGTAATACAACTGCTGTACACATTGACCTTGTTTTATGTACGTCAATTAAAGTTGTTTTAATATTATAAAAATAATAACTTAAACATTATTAAACAAAGAAAGGGTATAGGAAAGTTTTAAATAAATATAAAACAAAAAAAAAATATTTTTCATACGGAGTTTTAACAGAAAATGTAATAATTTTTTAATTAAAAGACTGTAAGAAAAACTTCAAGTCTAGCAAGTGTTAAAGAGCAATTAGGTTTTCAAAAGCTTTTCTGCACGTTAAAAATGCAAACTCCATTGTAAACCAAGCACATACATATTTTGAGCCTTCTTAAAAACGTCTTAATTTTGTACTAAAAAAAATACCTAAAGTTTAAGGGAACATTTCGGTTAGAACTTTTTATTTTAGGGCAGTACAATTCCTCTAGGGCAATATCACTTAGTCATCATGATCCTTCTTGTCCTCCACATTGTTCTCCTTGCGGTTTTTGGCTGGACCCTCAGGTGCTTTTCGTGGCCTCTTCGAGGCCTGTCCCTTTTCGTAATGAGAGTCGAGCATCTCGAGCAGGGTCAACTGGCGGCCACCTGATGCCCCTGTTTTCGTGGCGGAGCTACTGCTCTTGGCCGGTGTACTGCTGTTGCTGACTTCCTCGCTGTTTTTCGCCTCCAAACTAGCGGCCTCCATCATGGCATTGGCCTCCTCATCATCGGACAGCAGGAGAATTGCCTGTTCTGGCGAGGAATCGGAATTATCCAGCGATGATTGCGCGGCAAAGAGATCAGGACTTTGCTGCGTAATGGTGTCTTTCGGTAGTGTTGACTTTTTGGTGATTTCCGGCGACGTTTTCGCTGATGCTGAGGGCTTTGCATCCGCTTCTCCTGATCCCGATCCTGATCCGCTCGCTTTAGATGTTCCAGCTTCTGCGGATGGTCCCTCTCCTGGCCCATCTTTGAGCTTCTTGAGTTCCTCCCTAATAAATTCGTATAGATTTATATTTTTGGTTGACCTGCTCTCACGCGGCTCCTTGGAGCCCTTCTCCTTCACCAGCCTACTGTAGGACCTTAGAACACTCCAAAGCTGCTGCACCGTAGTGCCCTCACTCCGAAAGAACAGCCACATGTCATGGAAATCATCTCTGAACTCGGTATTACCGAAGGTATAGTAGGCCAAAGGTCTGCCCAGTTGAGCGCAGACCATTAGCTGCAGCAGGGCTTTGAGGTAGGGATCTCCGCCGAAGGCTCCGCATCCCCAGTTGCCAGTGGCCACTCCCGGTGGCGGCGTGATCATCCAGTGGACAAATCCGATATACGCCTTGTTCAGCTCCCTCTCCATGAGATCCTCGCGATACTGATGATGCGATTGGGCAAAATGCAAGGCATCTATGGCCACAATGGCCGTTTGCCGCCGATGCGAGCTATCCCTGGGTGTGGAATCCTCACAGTTGCCGGACCACTCGAAACTCCCGGCATATCCCGTATAGTTACTATATCGCTCGGCGCCCAGCATCACCAGCGCCTCGAAGGGCCGCAGACTTTCCGTGAACAGTTTGCCGACCAGCAGCTCCGGACAGATGACGAAGCGTATCTCCTCCTGAACGCAGCCGTGTCCCAGAACACCGCCGCCCAGATACTTGTTGGCGAAGTCAACCTGCAGCAGGCCGACGCCCTCGTCCTCGATGGTTCCCTCGGCGTCCACATGCAGCGGCACATCGCCCAGCGGCGCCGCACTCTGGCTCCAGTCGACCTGATGTTCCGGCAATCCGCTGCGTCGCGTGAAGGTCACCACACCGGTGGGCACATTGCTGGCATCCCGCTCCGTGGGACACACGCGCCGAAAGTAGTGCATAATGCACTTGAGCTTCTCCAGAACCGCTGGACCCGTCGATTGATAGAGCCTGTGCGGGAATGATAAGCCATGTAGTGACTGATGCTTGGTACATTTATGTATTTCGGCTAAAGTTACCTGTTAAAGTTGATATCCGGAAAGCTGCTGTACTCGGACTTCCGCTTCAGCGTGTTGCGCCGCGGGAAGGTGCACAGGAAGGCGTTGGCCAGCAGGCAGGCGATCTGCTGCTGACTCAGGCTCAAGGAGGCGTTCTTGTGCTGCTTGAGCAGCGGAACCGGCGACTGGATGAGGTCCGGCAGCCGCAATGCCAAGCGGATGATGCGCGGCAGCAGGTCCTCGAAGAAGACCCGCGACTCGCTCTCGTCCAGCTCCTCGTCGAGCAGCTGATGGAGGGCCCGGAAGTGCCACTGGTCCCTGTAGGTGGTGTTG
Source organism: Drosophila lutescens (assembly GCA_037075285.1). Lineage (NCBI taxonomy): Eukaryota > Metazoa > Arthropoda > Insecta > Diptera > Drosophilidae > Drosophila > Drosophila lutescens. The sequence goes on from JBAMCF010001034.1 coordinate 449,773, forward strand.
TAGGACAGAATGGCCGCCTGGAGCTCCTCGCTCGATTCGATCGGCTGCAGCAGGGCCCGCTCGATCATGCCCCAGCGCGAATCGATGGTGGTGCTGCCATCCGGATTCTCCCTGGGATATTTCGACTCTGGCGCGCACGGCAGACGCACATGCTCCGAGTCCCATTTCCCCGGCGCCTTGTGTGGCCGCGGTGGTGACTCCCGGACGGGCAGTTGGTACATCACCCGGTGCAGATTGCCAGCGGCGACGGCTGGCAGCGTTTCCAAATCGAAGGGGCAGCGGAGATGGCGATGAATGGCCTCCATGGGCAGGCCACGCCACGACTCGTCCAGAGATTCGGATGCCGACTGGTTCGACGGCTGCTCCTCCGTTTCCATTTCGGAAATCCCGCCATCCGGCGACTGTTGTTGTGACATTGCGGCGGATGGGGATCCCAGCCAAACCCTCGCGCCCAGCCGGTTGGACGATGCACTTGCTCCACGGCAATGAGCCGAAGATCGGTAGAGCCTCTGGAGTATCCGCAGGATGATGGTGTCCTGTCCGTCCTTATTTATTACTTCTAATGAGCGCGGATTTCGATATTTGAGAAGTTAATCGATATCAGGTTAAAAAAAAATAAAAAAAACAAACAACACAACCTAGAGCTGGAACTAAAATTGATTTCAGTTCGATGCTATCGATGTTTCTAGACTTTCGGCGATAGTTTTTCGAGTTGCCAACACCGCTTGAAGTGGTGGGTGTACTAGCTTTGAGCGGTGGTTGCAATCACTGTGTTGGGAGTGTGTACTTGCTAACCGTTTGACAGGAGGAATATAAAAATATTCAAATATTAATTAAAAAACAAGTTACCAGAATTTTTATCTTATTCTTATTTTAATTTATTCTTATTCCCAGTTTTCTGCAATAGGGGGGTTGCTTAGAACTAAAATCATGTATAATTTTACCTCTCATTGTCAGTTACCGTCTAAAATAGACGGGGGGATTTGGTAAATAATAATAAAACAAAATAGGAACTTGATTCTGTTCGGATATAACTGCTTATTACTCAAGCCGAATAAATAAATTCAAATTTGGCGGTCTAAAGTGGGCCCATCTCCAGTTGGTATTTTCACCTCAATATCGGTATGGTATTTAAATACCAAATGTAGTGAGTACCAAACTTTGAGTGCGTTGCAATGCGAATTGCGAAAAAACCGGGCTGCAAAAACAACAACAACTACAAGTAAACAGAAAACAACAACAACCGCCGCACAAATTATCAACTATTTTCACTATTTTTTTAAAGTGCGACAATTCAACGAAAAAGCGCCAAAGAAAGTGTTGAGATTTACTAAATATAAAAGCGGAAATTGAAAAAAGTGCACTTACCCAGAAAACAAAGTTAAATACGGCCAAAATCGGTTAATTAAGAGTAAAAAAATAAAAATAAGCAAAGGTAAGAAACAATATGAAAATAGTGGCTTACTATTTGTTTAAATAGTTTTCACAGAATTTTGTATTTTATCTTTTTTTTTTGTTGACGTCAGTGGCAAAATCGCGGTTTCCTTATTTTTAACCCCTATTATGGCGCTCTCACTCGCACTTATGTGGCTGTAGCTTTGTGCCTCTCTTTCGTTTAAGCTTACGTGTTGAAAAGAAGAAGAAAGACCGCTGCATACACGTGCAAAAATTCTGAGAGCAAAAAAAAAGAGAGAGAGAGGGAGAAATAAAACAAAAGAGAGAGAACGCTTTTGTTTGTTTTGAAAGCGCCGCAAAAACAATATAAAAAAGGTCATAAAAACACACACACACAAACAAGTAAAGAAAAAGCAAATTCGCAGCTAGCTAAAAACCAAAATAAATATAATTTATTAAATGTACTTTTGCTAAAGTTCAACACACCTTTATCTCTCTGCGAAATTTCTGTCGCCCCATCTCTTTCGCTCCTCTTTGCGGAGGCGTAAACAAACAAAATAGCCCCAAAAGGGGAGCCACAAAATAGAAAACAAAAAATAATTATCAGAAGAATTCCACAACAACAAAATCTCTCCTTCTTCTATTTTTCTTTTTTCGTGTTTGTGTTTAGCCTTCAAATTTGCTTAGATTTCGCCTTGACCATAACCTAGAAATATACGAAAAAAGTACTGTGAACTCTCCCTAAGTAGTTATCATTTATAACGTTTCAGTTTTAATTTCAAAAATCGTTTTTTTTTTAATAAATATTTAAATATAAAATTATTCAATGGAATTGTTTCAAAAGTAAAGAAACAAATATACTGTAATTCGATTACTTGAAGCTCCACTGTACCTGTAGCGCTGTCTCTTTTCTAATTTGCGTCAGCGGAAAAGAGATGGAATGAGCGGGGGAGGCGTTGAGGGAGTGGCAAAAAAACAAGCAATAACAAAATTGCACAGAGCCAAATAATCGCATAGAAAAAAGCGGGCAATGAAAAACGCCCAAAAAAAACGCCAAATGTTAGTAAACTTATTCAAGGTCACCTCAAAAGCATGAACTAATACTAATCAACAGCTGGAAGAAGAAGACTGCAGTTCTATGAGTCAATTTCAAATTTTGAACAAAACAAAAAGAGGCAAAAAATCAATTCCGACATTTAATTAGTTTGCGAAAAGTGCAGTCGTCTATACATACAAATATTCTTATGTAGGTATTTATTAAATTGCTTTTCTTATTTTATCATTTATTTATTTATTCATATTTTATATTTATTTTTCTTATATTTAAAACCATAAATTAAAATATATATAATAAGAATATTTAGGTTCTCTTTACCAAGTGATCACTGTTCATTTTTGAGCGAAAAAATTAAATGTGTAGTAAAGCAGTGAGTTATATCATGTGATCTACAATTGTTTGAAATAAATGGGGTTAAAAGTGACGTGACAAAATTTAAAAAGGGATCTAGAAATGATTTTATACCCGTTACTCGTTGAGTAATACATATGTATATTGTATTCGTGCAAAAGTATGTATGTAATAGGTAGAAGGAAAAAGTGAAAGTGCAATTTGGTTGTTCTAATTAATACCTATCGAAATGTAGAAGACCTATTTCAAATCAGACCATTCATTAGAAAGTTATGATCAAATAATTAAATTCAAGCAGTGCAAGCAGTCGCTTCTCTGCACGTATGTCTCCATCTCTCTCGCTCTTCCTTTGGCTGAGTAACAGGTATCTGATAGTCGAGATACTCGACTATAGCGTTCTCTCTTGATTTTTTACTTTTTCTTACTTTACTTTCTTCAATTTCTAGTTATGAAATCCCTTTTTTTTTTCTTTTTGGCCCTCATGGTTATTTTTTTTTTAGCTTTTTCAATTGTATGCAATAATAATAAAAAACAAAAAAAATGAAATGATAAATGAAATGGTTGTTGCTTTTGTCAACGCGACTTGCCTCACGTTAGCTTAACAAAGTGCAAAACAAAGAAGAGGATGATGAACGAGAAGAAGAGGAAGATAAGTGGAGAAAACCTTGCAATTACAGTGTGGATTGGATATGTGCAACAATACATAAAGGGAATGGGAATACTTTAAATCATCTTCCATTCCAAAATGTTTTACTATTTTATATTCAGGCATTGACTATTTATTTTCTATTTACTTAATGAGGTGCTCTAATATTTTTTAAAAATTTATATTATTTCCATCTTAAACCAAACTTTAGTTTGTCAAGTTTATGTAAATACGTATGTGGATAAAAAACTGGAAAACAATTTTTACAAAATAAATGTAAAATCTAGAATAAATGTAAAACTATAATTTTTTCCTGAAAAATACCCTTTAAAATTATATAATTTTTGTATTCTCACCTATTGCAAACGCCAATATATAATGTTTATTGCATACGAGCGAAAACAATTAGAGGGGGAGGCAAATAGATAGCTAGAAAGAGAGGGCAGACCACACGTGTTGCTAAGGAGGGTCGCTCAACTTTATCGCCCATCGTCCTCCCCCTTTCGAGTACAAGTACCTTTGAAGCCCCAAGTTTTTCATATGTATTTTGGCAGAAAAAATATTCGCACACTCGCGCAAACAAAATAAAAAGAAAAACAGAGTGCAAAAAAAATAATTCGCATGCGCGGATGACCTTGAAAATTCTATAAGACGCGAAAAGCGAGACTGCGACGCCTGCAATGCGAAATGAGCAAGAAAAAAAGTATACAAAAAAAAATCACGAACAAGAGCAAATTTCGTCTTCAAGAATAAAAACAAATAAAGACTGCGATTTTGCTTGTTTAATGGGAAAAATTCGAAAAAGAATCACATAAACAAAGTGTGATACATAAAGGCAACTTGTAATTACAAATGTACAAAGGAAAAAAATACAAAAAAATAAAAATACAAAATAATAACTTTAAAAAAATATAGCTACAAATTTAAAATATTAGTTTAAAAAAATAGAAGGTATAGAATAAACTCATAAAATATCTACAAAGAATATATTTTCGTAATGTACTCGCTTAAAATAAATTGATAAATAAAATATTAAAATATAATGTTAAAATTTCCCTTGGAAGAGTAAAAGAGAGAGTACTATGCTACCTGTCAGCAAACATAAAATGTTAATTTATTTACCGTTAGTTGCAAATGCAAAATGGCCCGCACAAATCCATACGTTTCTGAATATTATTGTTTTTATTTTTTTTTTTTTTCTTATTTTTGGCAATGTTCACGCCCCCATCAGCACAAAAAAAAGAGAAATCGTTTTTACCTATTTGTTTTTTGCACGTTTTCAAAATAAGCCAAAAACAAGCCAGCGAAAATACACAATAAAAAAAAAGCAAATAAATATGCAAGAAGCAGCAACAAAAACAAAATATTAAAAATAAAAAAGCAAAAGGTGATGGCCAGTTAAGAAGGCCTTAACCCCAATAAATGTGTAAAAACAATTAAAAGGCAACCAAACAACAAAAAGCTTGGGTTAATTTTTGAAGCAATAGCAACATCAAAACAAAAGCGTTGCAATTAAAATCAAAGAAAAAATATAAAAAAAATTGTTTATTTATTGCCATTTCGTGGGTGGTGAAAGTGAAAATATTTAACTCGAAATTCACGACAGATGGAGCCACTCAAAGTCTGTACAATAGGATAAATCACTGATAGAATCGTAAAAAATATTTATTGACAAAAATAAAAACAAGAAATTAAATAACCAATAAAGTAGCTAGCAAATGAGCAATCTACACTCTTAAGAATTAAAACAAGTTCATTTACAATTATTGCATAACGAACTGAAAAGCCTTGGGGCACACAAAAAAAATACAATAAAAGTAAGTCAAAAAACAAGAGAGAACGCTATAGTCGGGTTGGTGTCCCGACTATCTAATACCCGTCACTCAGCTAAAGGGAGTGCGAACGCTGTACTCGGGTTGGTGTCCCGACTATCTATTGGGGCTAAAGGGAGTGCGAGGGAGATAGATATATGAACAATTTTGATTGCGTATAACTTTTTAATGAATGGTCCGATTTGAAAAATTTCTTCTACATTTCGGTAGGTATTGATAAACACAATAAAACTGCATTTTTACTTTTCCGAAATATTGAAATTTTTAAAATCGTATATAAGCGATTGTGGGCGTTAGAGGGGGCGTGGCACCCTTTTGAAACAAACTTGCGCTGCGTAGGAACTCCTAGGATCTGCATGCAAAACGCCAATCTTCTAGCTTTTATAGTTTCCGAGATCTCAGCGTTCATACAGACAGACAGACGGACAGACAGACAGACAGACAGACAGACGGACAGACAGACGGACAGACGGACATGGCTAGATCGACTCGGCTAGTGATCCTGATCAAGAATATATATACTTTATGGGGTCGGAAACGCTTCCTTCTAGCTGTTACATACTTTTGCACGAATACAATATACCCTTTTACTCTACGAGTAACGGGTATAATAAACAATCGAAAGTACAACAAAAAAAAACGGTACAAATAAAGCAAATTATTTTTTTTCTTCTTTTTTTTTCAGGCAAGCAATTACAATTATTTCCACATTAAGAGCCATTTGGTTGCTGCAAAAATAAATTTGTTTTTAATTTGGCGAGCATAGGGCTATCGCGCCATCTCTTTCCCGCCTTTTGAGAACACCTTCCGATGTTTGTCTTTGTTCGATTTTGGTCATATATCTTTGCACAAATACCTTTATGTGTTCCCCAGGAAGTAGATAATAATGTATGTCGACCCGATAAATGCCCAAATATACAAATACTTTACTCTGTGCGCGTGCTTTTGTGTTTAAAGCTTTTAATTCGTTTATTTGAATTTCTAATGATATTGTTTTTTATATAACTCTATGATTTTTTAGTTTGATTTAAAAATTAGACTAAGAACTGGATGTATTTAAAGAAGTCATGACAACATTTTGGATACAAATATCCTAGATTCATAAAATGTGGTTGAGGTGATAGTACTTTGGGTTTTGTTTTTAAATATCTTGAAATATATTAACATCATTAAAAAATTCGGAGAAAAATTAAAGATTATAAACAACTGCGTAATTTATGCTTTACACATTTTTTCTGAAAAACTTATAGTCTGCGGCCACATCTTTTAAGATTTTAAAAATTTATAAATGCAATTTTATAGTGTTTATTAATACCTATCGAAATGCAGAAGACATTATTCAAATCGGACCATTCATTAAAAAGTTATGCGCAATCAAAATTTTATATCTCCATCTCCCTTGCACTCCCTTTACCTGAGTAACGGGTATCTGATAGTCGGAACACCCACCCGACCATAGCGTTCTCTCTTGTTTATACTTCAAAACGATACATTGAATAATAAGTCAAAATGGTCCCATATCCAACAATACTTCTATCGATTAATCGAAACTATCTGACATTATTTTTATGGCGGGATATTGCGATATTTTAAAATGTTTACCGCCTATTAATAATATTTCTTTTATGTTTTTTTTTCCAAATTTAAGAAAATTTAAAGAAAATATAAGAAAAAATATGCGTTTTAAAAAAAGTATTTTATTTGTATTTATTTTTCTAATATTTGACAGCGCCTAAGCTGAGTTATTTATTTTACTAGAATTTATATTTAAGGTTCAGCTGAATATAAATTAAAAATATACCTTTTTTTTTAAGTATTTAGGTTGGTCCAAATTCAAATGGATTTAGCTTTAATTTTTACAGTTATCGTTGCAATTTCATCATGTGTCGTCTTTTTTCATCTCCGACTGACGTCAGCGACGCCAGCAGCGCTGCCAGCGTCGCAGCTGTCATTGGCAGAGGCGTTGTAACAGAGTTATATGGATTTTTTATGGGGGTTCGGGACAAAGGGGGGGCATTAGTCACTTGTGACAGTCACAGACTAAATGGCACTTGTTGTTCGTTCGTAGCGAAAAAAAAGTGGAAAATAGTGAGTGAGAGGGTCAAGGGGCTCGAGGCCCCCCTCCATCCCCCTATCACCCCTTCCGCTGGGTAACACAAAAGTAAGGCGAAGCAAAAGGCTGATAAGCTGAAAAGTGAGTAATAATCACACAATCCAAAGTGACGAAGTGCAGGTGTCGGAAAAAATAAGTAAAATATAGACGTTTGTATCATCTATAGATAAGGGGTAAAAAAAGGGGCCGCAAAGGGGGTACATCTTTCGTAAAATGGGGCAAAAAGGTGAAAAATTAGATCATGTTCATGGCAAAAATGCAATTTCAATTCAAAGGTCGTCCAATGATTCCTGTAAAATGAAAAATAATAAAGGTGCTTAAAAGTATGCTGCGAAAAATTTTTCGAGTAATAAAAACATTAAACTTAAATTGGTCGCATCTACTTTTCTACTTGTGTGGTTCCAAAATATACACTCAAATTAAAATATATGTAGTTTGTGAATATTTTTTCAAGTATTAAATATGTATTTTTATTTCACAATTCAGAAATTGAAAAAAAAAAACACTAGGGAAAACCCGTAGCCGCAAAATTCCTTCATGCAAATCTTCAAAGAAAATGCCAAATAGATATTTTTCCCACACTCTTGTTAAATATTAATCAACGAAAAAACCAGCAGCAAAAACAGCGAATGGCCGAAAATTATAAATAATTATTTTTGTCACATTTTCAATGTCAACGTTTTCATACATTTTTTTCAGCACACAAATTAGCATTCTTTTCTTTCAGTTTTCCTCCCAAAAATTTGTTTTTGGCTATTGCACTCTGATTTTCATGTTGTTTTCTTGGTACTTGCGTCAAATCCAAAAAACTTTTTTTGGGTGTTTTTTTTATAGGACTTGAATTTGTTGTTGCCTTTTTCTGGAGTGAACCAACATCTTGGGCTTCTTTTTTTCAGTTTTCTATTTTAGTTTTCATTTTCTTCCTTGTTGTTTTAGTTGCTTATATTTTTTTGTGCTTTGTGTTGTTTTTTAATTTTTATGAAAATATAAAGTGCGTGACTTTTTAAGTTTTTCGAAAATTATTTTTCTTCTTATTTTCTAAAGCTATGTATGTACATTTTTTTTTACCTTTTTTTGGTTCCTCTATTTTTAATCACTTGATTTTTTAGTAGGAAGTATAAGTACATACATATGTACATATGTACATATGTACATATATTAGTTTATTATTTTGTTGCTATATGTACATATGTACATATGTACATTGTACATAAATGAATGTATTTTAATTGTTTATGTACAATATACAACAAATATATGTACACAAAATTATAGTAACTATGGAAAAATTTATTTTTAAATTTTTTTGGTGTATTAATGATTTAACTTATAATTTTTGGCTAACTTTTTTACCCTCGATTTTCATTATACAATTATTTCCACGAACTTGTTGTTGCTGTTTTTTGTCGTCCGTTGTTCGCTGGGCGAAGAGAGGGCCAAAGAGAGTCTATTTTTTCACACATTGCACATGTCTCCATGAGTGTGTGCGTGTGTGGCTGTTTCGTATCTGACATCAGCGACAACAATAACAAAGCAACGTGCGCCAGCAAAGCAAAAACAAAATCGAAAAAGAAAAGACAGAAACGCCAGCGAAGACAACAACAAAAGCCAAACCAGTAAACACGTCAACCAAGTCATTGAACACAAAAAAACACGCGAAGTGAAGAGCGGACGGCGAGAGAGCGAAAGAGCGAAAGAGAGGGTAAAACAATTACAGTGCGAAAGAGATGGCGAGAGGCCGGAAAATTGAGAGCAACAGAGATAGAGAGAGTCGTTTGCGTGGCAGCTTTTTGGTTTTGGCAAAAGAAAAGGCAAACAAACTGACTCTGACACGTGAGCTTACCGAAGAGAGGGCGAAAAGAGAGAAGTGAAGAGCGAGTGGTTCAGAAGAGCGCCGAAAGAGAAACTCTAGGAAATACACAATATATTTTAATTTTAAAAATCTAATTTATCTCAAGCTAAAAAATGTTATAAAATAATTTAAAAAAAGCTTAAATAATTTAAGTTGTAATTGTGAAATATAATGACAGCAAAGTAAGCAAAGCCAAACATAAATAAAATATAAAATACGGCCAAAACTAACAGCAATAGACAAATGCAAAAAGGGGAATCCTCTGTTGTAAAATTAAAGCAAAATAGTTTTTCAAATTAGGAGACTGCAACAAATAAACGAAAAAATAACATAACTAAAATAAACATCCAAAATAGATATTAAAATAAATAATAATAAATAAAAATAATAAACATGAGAAAATCAGTCGTTTCTCTTGAGAGAGAGCCACATCTGCATTTTGCATTTGCAATGACAACACCCCAAAATGCACACACGCCAACACAAACGCAAACAGAAAATACAAATACAAACGCTCTCCTCTCCCGCTCCCGCTCTCTATCGCTCTCTTGTTTTTGTGTCGCGTGATTGAGGCGAAGCCGAAATAGCGGTAAAGACAACACAGCGATAACACAAACACACTCCCCCGCTCTCTCTGAGCCACCCACTCGTTGCTCGCGCTCTCTCTCTCTCTCTCTTAGCCTCTGCAAGCTAATACGACCATCTCACTCGCACTAGCTGCTATCGCCCGCCGCTTATTATTGTAGGTCATAAATGCATGCACATGACTGCACTTGGTGCGAGCGAGAGGGGCCGAGAGCGAGGGGGCGCAAGAGAGGCTGTGCCTATGTGTGCAAGTGTGTGTTTTTTGGGCTACGTGTACAATTTGAATGCGCTACTTTGCTTATTATGAGCTCTCAAAACCCGCAGATGATTCATGCAGAGACAAAACTAAGTTATTCCAGATAAAATGTTTTGGTGCTGTGGGAATTCTCGATACCATTTTGGAAAATAATAGGGGTAGGCTTATCGGCGAGAAAGAAAGTCAAAAAGAGTTCGTATTTAAACACATTAGCAATGTTAAGTTAAAAAATCCGACTTAAAGTTTTCATACTGGGCTTAAAAATTGGTTTAAGAACCTTTTTCAAGTTGTAGAGAATCCTGGAATTCTTCATAGTCCGGTTCAATCTGCTCTGCTTCTGCTTCTTCCCTTATCCCTGTTGCTTCCTCTTCTTCAACCGCTGTCATAATCAAAGCGAACGCTCTGTAATTAACATTGTCTGCGTGTGGGGAGCGAAGAAAAGGGGGTTAGAGGGTGGAAAAAGAGGGGGTGGAAGAGAGTGGGTGTCAGTGAGAGCTCAGCAGAGAGGGAGACTGACTTGTTTTGCTTTTGTGGCTTTCGTAAAACGTTTGTTATTGCTTTTTGTGGCAGATGCAAGCTTTTTCCTCTCTTCCTTCACTTTACTCCCTCTCTTTTCATTTGTTGTGTTTTTTAACATTCATAATAATTCTTAATTTAAAGAAAATTAGACCATGTGCATTTAAAATTTTTTTTTTTATAATTTTGTGGGTTGTTGAAATACAGAGATCTTGAAAAATAACAATATTTAAACATCTTAAAACCATTTTAAAGGACTTTTAAATACCTATGAATGTTTTTTTTTGTTTGGAACCATAAATTAAGTAATAAGTTATTATAAATTGGTAGTAATCAAAAAACAAAAAAAAGAACAAAATTCAAAATCAAGGGGCTGGGGTGTCAACGTGACGTATGCGCAATTTGTAATGCAGTGGGAGAAAAAAGAAGGAAAATAAGGGGAAGTGGCGCTGAGGCAGACAAGAAAATAGAGAAAAAGAGGCAGAAAGAGCGGAAAACAGCGACTGCACTTTGTTATTGTTTTTCATGCGTCTCAGTTAATTAATTTTCATTTTACGCCCGATCATTGCCAATGTCTGCCTTTATCTCGCCTTTATTTATTTCCTCTTTTCTCTTAAAATATTTTGCTCAATTCGCAATATTTTTTAGGACTTTTAAGTTTGTTTTAAATTTTTCTAGGAGTATTCTTGTACTTTCAATAACTCCGTATCTGAATCCATTTTTTTTTCTTTTTCTCTATTTCATATATGTATTCACTATTTATAATGTATTATATTTATTTTAAAACAAATTTTGAGTTTGAGTTTGAACCTCAAAACTCTCAAATAGCTAAATCTGTTTTTTTTTAGATATGTAAGAGATTTTAAGAATTCTTAAAAAAAAACCTGAGGTGGTTGGTTATATAGAAAAGAAAGAACTGCATTTCCTGTGCCGTTGAAACAAAAGAGATAAACCCAAGTCGGAAATCAAGAAATTGCAGCAACGAAGGTTAAAGAAGAGAATTGATAGAGCGGGCAACAAATTGAGGTAGCCCATTAATGTTTCTCAAACATTTCGATAATGGTCGAAACTAAAAGGAATTAAAAGGACTGATAGGCGTTTTGTGTGGGTAGCGATAGAAAACAATTTTTAAGACTTGATAAGGTTATACATACATATGTACATGCGTTTGTGTGTAAGTATGTGTACAATGCATTCATTCAAACACAGAAATGCGCATTTTCAAGGTCACAGTTTTATTTTAGTTTAGTAGTGTTAATAGCAGATTAACTTCGAAAGGGTGAGCTTTATTATTTGAAATAAATAGCTCTTATGTCTTTAGAAATTCTTCAAACCTTCATTACCATCTTTGTCCCCCTTTATCATCGAGCACCTTGTAAAAAAATTTAAATTACACTTCGCAAACACTTTTCAACTTGTTCTTCTTGCGCCAAATAAACAAGAAGAGCAGGAAAATAAAGAAGCGCCAGCGAAGAAATAAGAAAATGAACTCGGTAAAGTGGCAAACTGGTTGAACGTGCCAAATTCCAATTAGTTGGGCACTTTAGTGGCTCCCCACTGTCCTTACCCCTCGATAAGGCCCAACCTCTATGCCCCTAACCCCCCCTTTTGCAAACAACCATTTATAAAAACTCTGGCCCAAAGACAAACTGCCTGAAAGCCAAGTTTACTGTAAACTTTTTGCAGCTTTGCTCTGTTTTGGCCTGGCTTGTAATGCTACCCTGGCTTTTTGGGGCATATAGAGTGGATATATAAATGGATTTCTTAAAAAAAAAAAAAATTTTGATATCAATATTTTTCCATAATAAATCGAACTTTTATTCTCTTATTTTTTGGTAATAATTTAAATTAATTTAAACTTTTTCTTGTTTGAAGATTAAATACTTTCCATATTTTGTGAAGTCCATATATAATATTATGTATGTACTTGTATAATATAAAACTTAGTGTTCTTAAATGTGTTTTTAATATCTCAAAATTAAGTGAACAAGATAGTTTTCGATTCCATTTTTTTAAATTAAGGGGTAATATTACTTTGTTAGTGCAATATCACCTTTACACTATGTATTTTTTGTATATCTTGTTCTTCTTCAGTCGCAGCTCCTGTTTTTCTGTTTTTTATTTCTTTTCCCTTTTGGCCCTGAAAGTCTGAAAGGAAAGAAAAGTAAAAAAAAATGAAACCAAGAAAATAGGGGACAATTTTCAGTGGTACTTTCCCCTCCTCCTCTTCCCCCTTAATCCCCACCCCCTTTGTTGTTTTGGCTGTCTTATCACCAAGAACAACAACATCAGCATCTAAGACACATTTGCTGATTATGCTTCCGTCTTAAACAAAATAAAAAAATTGTTTTTTAAATAAAATAAAATGAAATGAAATAAAATCAAGAGGAAGACGAGGCTCAAGATGCAGACGACGATAAAGGAGAAGCTGAAGTAGAGGGAAAAAATACGCCCTCATTCAGCTCCCAATGCAATCCCCAATCCCAATCTCTCTCTCTCTCACTTGCTCTCATTCATTCCCTTTATCTTTATCTCTCTTTTTTCGCCTGATAAGTGTTTGCATTTTGTTTCTTGTCTTTGCTTTTGTTTTGTTTGTGTGTATTTGCATTCTGGCATCGGTGTGTGTGTGTGTGTGTGGATCAGCTGAAGCTAAAACCCAGTGCATTCTGATTGGAAAAACCCAAAGTGGACTTCACAAATACCGTTTATAATGTCGTTTATTTTATTTGTAAGCCTTTTCTTGAATCTATTAGGTTTTCTAAAAGTATTTTTTTAATATCCTTTGTTATACGTATTAGTATTAATTAATTTGCATTAAATATATTTCTAATAAACTTCTATTGAATTTAAACAAAGATTTTCATTTATAGACACACATATTTTTTTTATACAAAAGATAAATTTGTTGTTTAAAAAATATATTTTAAGATCTATAATTCTAACTATCCTTATCTAAATCAAGTAAGAATCAATATCAGTACTTAACGATTTTTAATCATTATCTTTTCAACTATGTATAACCAACTTTTTGACTTATTTTTCTTTCGCATTTATCGTATAACCAATAGACTTTGGGTTTACACTGCCATATCATGTGCCTGTAAAGAAGAAGAAGCAGCCGAGACAGCATTTTGAAAGTGAAAAGTTCAAAACAGCACAAAGTGCAACCCCCTCATCCCCAATTAACCCTCTTTTGCACCCCCTCTTGAAGGTTTCGCCACTTTGGAAATTTGTTTGCTGCTAATTAGAGTGCGGCACTCTGATTACACACACACACACACATGTTTACCTTGTAGGGAAAATGGGAAAAAAATACGAAGATACTTTGTTGATAAAAACAAAACAACAAGAACAACTTAAAGAGAGGGAAAAGTGTTTGCTCACGTCATGCTAAAAAAAAAAACATGTATACGAAAAAAAACAGGGCAAAACAACAAAAGGGGGTTAAGCCCTGGGAGGAGGAAGGGATCCGCATAAGAACGCACACACAGAAAAGAAATATGTTAATGATTTTGCATTTGGAAAACAAGAACTTACAAATATCTTATTCCTATTAATAAATTAGATTTTCCTTTGTAAGCTTTGAGTAAAGAAATATGAATATTTGGAAATATTTAGAAAGATTTAATAATATTTATATACCATATTTATTTTAATTCATAAAATTTTAACAAAAATCATTCCCATTGATATGAACTCATGTAAATGTATGTATTATGCTATTATATGTTGGTATGGCCAAGAAAAATCATTGAAAAACAAATATCTTAATAATTTTGCATTTGGAAAACAATAACTAACAAATATCTTATTCTTATTAATAAATAAGATTTTCCTTTGTAAGCTTTAAGTGAAAAAATATGAATATTTGGAAATATTTAGAAAGATTTAATAATATTTATATACCATATTTATTTTAATTCATAAAATTTTAACAAAAATCATTCCCATTGATATGAACTCAAGTAAATGTATGTATTAGGCTATTATATGTTTGTATGCCCAAGAAAAATCCTTGAAAAACAAATATCTTACCATCAAATGTGGTTGCATTTTCTGCCAATGTGACAGCCTCATCAGAACCCAGCGTCATCGACATCAGACGTCGGTTCACTTGGCTAACCAAAAAGTGGGCGCTGCATTTTACACTTGAACGCTTTTGTCATTCGGGTCGGGTTAGAGTGCAAAAGGGGGAAAGGAGTGCACCGTGCACATAGGTCGGGAAATAGGGGGGAATTGTTAGGTTGTATTAAAAAAAAGAGGAGGTTTCCTTCCTTTCATTTTTTTCTATTTTGCTATATATGTGCAAACACTCAGCTTGATTGATTTATGCATGCAAACTACGAGAAAAATAGCAACAGCAGCAGAACCAGAATAAGAGGTTTCAAGAAGACAGCAACAAAAAAAAAAAAAAAAGGGGAAGAGCAGCATGAAAACTGTATCAGCTCTTTATATTTTCCTCTTGCAACTTTTGCTATTTTTACCCGGAATTTAATTAAGTTAAGACTGCTGCTCATCTCATCTTTCCGCCTTGCCTCGTTTTTCCATACCAAGCCCCTATTATTTATATTATAATTATCGATAGGCAGAACTTGATATCGCAAGCAGAGCAAGGAATTGCGATTAATTACTGATTTTTAGCTGACAATTAAGTTAATGAGATTCTTAAAGATGTGGGTGACTGGAATATAGAGCAATTGGAACTAAGAAATATAACTGGTTATCGTTGAAATTGTTGATCGATAGACGATTGTGGATCAGAGGTGGTTCTATAATTATCGTTACAAGTAAATTACAATCAAAATCGCGATGACGTGGAAAACCGAAAAATGAAAATGAAATCGGCTTGCATTTTCCCTCCTCCTCCTTCTCTGTTCCTCTATCTCTGTCTCTTGCTCTTCTCCATTTTCTATCTCTCGTTCGTTTTTCAGCGCGTGCTGATTGCATTTATGTCAACGTTCGTTTTCAATGTTAAAAGTCGTACTCAAATTAAAGGGGGGTGGCATTGTACATGCATGGGCGTCGCAAAAAAAAAATGGAGGAAAAAAGGGGTGGGGGAGGGTGCTGATAAATTAAGGGGATTTAAATGCATAAAACGAAACGAAAATTATGCATGAAAAGTGGCATAAAAGTTGCATTTTGTTGTCTCCCGATTCTCCGTTTCTCACTATTGCTCTCTGATTCTCTGTGTTTCTCTCTCTCTCTTTCATCTTCATATGCAACAATCATGTCCAAACACGCACACAGCCACAATCTGATTGCATTTGCCTATGTGCATGTGCACAGTGTAAATGGTAAGGGCAACAACAACAAAATAGCAAGTACAATGGATCGAAGAAAATGAAGAATTTTTTAACTTACAATATTTAAGTTTAAAATATTAGTAAAAATATATACATTACTAATCAAAACTGAATTTTATTTTCTTTAACAATTACTATCGAATTTCGGTTTTTGATTTAAGATTTCTTTGACATTTCAATATAAATTTTTATGAAATTTCCTCTTCTTCTAAAGAATTTGCGGGTAAATTTTTTTTTTAATTCGTGAATTCGTGAGAAAAATCATATTTAAAGACAACCAATCCATATGTGTTACAGAAATTGTCCTTTAATGGTTCTTCTTCTTCCAAAGAATTCGCGGTCTCATTTTGATCAACATTTCGTGTATGTCGGGTTCCAAGACGGTAAAACATAAAAAAATCCTCTTGTTCTAAAGAATTTGCGGTCTGATATTGTTAAAGAATTGATCTATGGTCTTAAGTTGATGAGACTAACAATTGTGATATAGTATTTTGGTTGATTTTGTTTAATAAAAAAACACGAGTCAGATATGAGTAAAACGATGCCGATGCCAACGATTCTCCTATGCCACGATGCCAGATTTGACAGTTGGAATCGGCATCGCCGAGTAGTAATCGAGTATATTTTTACTTACTCACTATTAGTGAACCCCCCAAAAAAAGTTTGTGAAATTTATATATTACATCCTTGTTATTTTTATTTTTTTGATATTTTAAGTAACTTCGCCCACTGTGCCGTAGGCCCGCATAGTACCGAAAACAACAACACGTGAGCAACAACAATCAGACATTGATGATGGGGCAAGCCCATATAATCAAAGTCGGGAGAGTCAGAGTCAGGGCTTAGTGGCTGGGCAATCAGTCAGTCAGTCCGTCAATCAAGCGGCTATATATAGTCTCAAAAACTGCATTCACATACATACTGCATACATATGCATATAGCACTAGAGTCGAGCGAGATGGGGCTATTTTGATGGGGGAAAGAGATGGCGAATAAGTTGACCTGTCAAGTTCATGCGATATTCATTCCATTCAATTGAAGTCGCATTGTACGAACAATTTCAAGCTTTTTGCTTCAGAATAATCCGTGGAAAAAATGACACTACATAAATTAATAAATGGTACCTTTGTTAGCTTCGTTTTGCACACAAATAATTGTTGTTTTCATAGTTCAAAGCTAATTATTTAACGATTTAAGAGAAATAGTGCTACTATTCAATATTATTGTTTCTGATTTAGTTTCATAAATTGACAAATCTTTAATCCTGAAATATCGTTATTTATTATATTCACTCAATATCACTCAATACTGTTTAACAAATAATATAATCTTATACCTTTTCGACCTTCATAGTTACCTGTAAGACGTTATTTTTAATTTATATTGACCCTGTTTCATTATGGGTATCAGTAATATCTCATGATATCTTATCATATTTGTAGTATCTTTAAGATTAAATCGAGCAATCTGTCAGATATTTCGCTTCTCTCTTGATTGATGGCTGTGATTACGAAGCTCTCACTTCTGATTGATGTTTAACCCTTTGACGCCCCACACTCCCTCTTTTGTCCTTTTCCAACCTTTTTTCGGGCAGGAATTGCAGGGTTTCAGCCTTTTTTTCGGAGCGAATATCTTTGTTGGCTTCTTCAATTTAAATTTCATTTCCCGTTTTAACTTTTTTTTTTGTCGCCTGTGGAAAAGGGTTAAGTCTTGAAACCAGCTGTCTCCTTCAGGGGCTATCAAAAGTGTTTGGTTACTCCTGTTCTTTGTGTTTGTTTACACTTGTGAATATTTCATGTGCACTTACTCATCCTCCGTCTCTTTCCCCCATTACAGCTGTCGGAAGAGGAAGGATAAGAAGAAGAGCAAGCAGAAGAACAACCAATTTGAAGACGATTCTTCTCGCCAGTCCGCTGTATTTTCGTTTTTCGCCATTCCGGCTTACGTTTTATTTGGGTAAGTTGATTTTTCGAGATACTCTTTGTGATTTCCAAAATATTTAAACAACTTGAAAATATTTAAAAAACTTAATATTACGAGTTAAATACAAAAGAACCTCATAATCAGAAAGAACTTACATTTTGATGGGGAAATTTTCAACTTTAAAACAGCAATAGATTTATTAGAGAAAATTTTGATTTATTCATTTATTTTGAGTGTTACAAATTTTTAAGAATCTTATAATAGTTCCTTTATTTCTATAACGATTAGCTTGAAAAGGTAGCACAATTTAAATATAAAACCTTTACACCGAAAAACAAATCCGTTCTCAACGTTCTTGATTTCAGTATTTCCGTGCTCAAAAATGAGCCAAGAACGGTTTTACTAAAATCAAGAACGAGTATTCTTGATTTGAGAGTACTTTTTTGAAAATAAGTATTCTTGATTTCAGTAAAAGTCTTCTTGGTTTCAAGGACGTTTGTGCTCAAAAAAGTGAGAAGACAAAATCAAGAAGATTCGTTCTTGGTTTTTTCGTTCTCAAGTTTTCTCAGTGTAAGATCAACATAAAATTTCACAATCGTTCGATTTATTTTCTTTTACCTACATAAATGGATACAAAATTGTTTCTTATCTAACGACACATAGATATTTCATATTTCGTTTTTCTCGATTCTTCGTCTTTAAGGGTATTTCGTAAGCTTTAGGGTTACCTTTCTGTCGCTCTAGTCTTCCGCCCGTTTATTATTTCGTCTTGTTTTTGTTTATTAATTGAAATTCTCTGGAATGCCAGAAGTCGAAACACTTGCATCGTAACCTGGCACTTGTTTCGCCTGCATTTGTTGGGTTTTACACACACATACATACATATGTACATATGCACGGGGTCTACTAAATGAAAGGGCGAAAAAAAGAGAGAGGAAGGGTTGCATTACTCATACGCCACGTTATGCAGCCGCTCACTTTATTTACTTTGTTTTTTAGTCCAACGCTTTTTGGCACGCATTTTTTGTGTGATTTGTTGCCAACTGAACTGTTTTTGTGCGCTCTTTTCTTTTTCGTTTTTTGTACATTTTTTTTTTGAGTCAGTCAGTTGTTATGTGGGCTTATATGAAGGGATTGACGGCTGAACGGGGGATTGACGTGAATGCGGGGATCGAAAAACTACATTTGAGTTGCGCTGGCACCATGACTAATAATCAAAAAAATATCCAAACATTGAAGAAATTTCAATTACGTGTAATGGAAAATTAAATTACCTTAAAAGGGAGGTATTTCTATTGCCAATCGATAGAAATGTTATTTTGGAATACCTAAAATTGGCTAAAAATGTGTTCTAGGTCATTTCATTTTAAGGCGGTATCTATGTTTAGTTATGGCAAATACTTTTCTATTTATAAACCGGTTAATGTGTACAAAAAATAATAATTTGCTAAATGGAGGAATAATTATAACAATTAGGAATCAGTTATTAAACGGTATTTTATATTATAGGTATCAAAGTGGTATATTTAAGATAATAGTACACACAAAAAAAAACTATATAAAATCTATTTTACTATTTTCTGAATTTTTCATGTATTTTGTTGTTTTATTTTTTTGGTCATTGAATAGTATTTAACAATTAAAATAGTAGAAAACCGTATTACGAAATTTTTATGTATTTTGTTGTTTTATTTATTTATTTATTAATTAATATCGTAGCAAAACAATTTTATTTGTTCGCGTGTATTTTGTTGTTTTATTTATCCAGCGCAGGCAAAAAACCGGATTTGTAAGCTTAACTATCTGTGAAATGTAAGTGTCTATAAATAACTTCCATATAAATTAATATAACAAATTAAATTGAAAATAAAAATAGTTAAAAAAATAAATTTAAGAAAACAACAAATTTTTTCTGGTAAAATACTATTTTGTAGGTCATCTACTATTATATTGGTAATCTACTATTTTTTGGGGCATTTTCTATTTTTTATGGGTTGGGGCAGTTTTCACTACTAAATAGTTTATTTTACATAGTTTTTGTTTGTGTGTAGAAACCAGTCACTAAATGGCTAAGAATGATCTTGATTTGATTTTAGTTAATTTTTCGTAATATGAACTGATATGATATGAAAAAGTTCCTGAATCGTTTATGAAACGGTCATAACTTGGTTTTGTGTAGTTCTACCGTTTCCACAAGACTGGCTTTAATATCACCATGAGTACCTTGTTATGCCCAGATGAGCTCATCTCCACTTGCAATGTCCCTAATTGCCTTTTGACCACATTTGAGCTTTCACCCACAAACACGTGTGGTTTCAGCTGCAAGTTGCAGCATCTTGTGGCCTGGCCCTCTCCTTAACCTTATCCCTTGCCCCTTAGCCCGAATCCAACTAATTAGCCCTTGGCCCAGGCGGCAAATGCAAATAGATGCCTTTCATAATGCGCTTTCTAATTGCGAAGACATAGAAGGGTTGGGAGGGGTGGTTGTAAAGTTGTGCTGTAACTCGTGTACAGTGGTGTTCGATATATTAGAACTATGTTGATAGCTCTAAAAGTGATTTATTTAAAATTTAACATGATTTCAAAACTAAATTTTTGAATTAATTTTTCATTTTATATATAGAAATTAAAAAAAAACATTTTTTTATAAAAATTATATTTATTTGTAAATTTAACTAGTTGCTTATTAGATTAGAAACGTAGGTAGTTACTTAACTTAAGTACTGTTATTTTGAGCACAGCTGTCAAAGGGTTAAGAGGGGTGGTGGGAGGGAAAGTCATGTAAGTCATAAGCGAAAAGGAAGCCCAGGACAGCTACAGCTTTCTCTTTCTCTCTCTCTCTCTCTCTTACTCTCTCTGTCCCTCTCTCTGTGCCAACATGCTGCGGCAACAAATTGTTGCACTGTTATTGTTGTTTTCATTACATTACTTTGGTTCTCCTGTTTTCATTCACTTGTTTGCTCGCCGTCTATTTCTCTCCTTTGAGCCCGGTTTTTCTCTCCGCTTTGCGCTCCCTTTCGCTCTCTCTCTCTCTTCGCTTGCTGCGCCGTTGCTTTTGACCATTTGTCTTCCGGTTTTTTCCACTTGCAGCTTGTTTTGCTCTCCCTCTTCCTCTCTTCCTGATACCCTTTCATCTAATTTGCAAACAACTCAACTTCATAAAAAATCTTTATTTACATTAAATAAATAAAATCATAATAAAAAGTTTTTTCTTGTAAATTATATGCTAACAAAGTTTTTAAGAATCTTTGACTTAAGACTATTTTTAATAATATCTTACAATTTAATGTTAGAGTAATTGTTAATTTAATTTGAGATATTTGTAATCGACTTGATATTATGGTTTTTTATACCCTTGCAAAGGGAAAAGGTATAATGATTTCAGTCAGAAGTTGACGTGAAGGAGACGTTTCCGACCCCATAAAGTATATATATTTTTGATCAGCATCAATGGACGAGTCGATCTAGCCATGTCCGTCTGACCGTCCGTCTGTCCGTCAGTCTGTCTGTCCGTTTCTTTATCATTCACTTTTGATCAAAATCGGACGACTATATCATATAGCTACCATGAAAACGATCAGAAAATAATGGGAAATTAATAGGAAACAAATTATAACTTCGTTGATTTTTTTTGTATTCTTCTCTACTCTGGAATATGACTTTTTGAACATTTCAGAATTTCGAATTAAATTTTTTAAAAATCGGATTACTATATCATAGCTGCCATAGGAAGGATAGATCAATTAATGACAAAATAAAACGAAAATTTACATTTTGTTATTTTTAATTTAATAGGGTATATAAGCTTCGGATAGCCGAACCTAGCTTCCTTTCTTGTTGGCTATAAATAAAGACATTTTCTACATGTATTATGTTCCAAATAGAAATATGAAAGTGAAATAATAATAATAAATAATATTCCTATTGGCATATCCAGAAATGCTTTGGTTTTATTTTATGAATTTGGAATTTTCGCAATTGGTTGATGCGTCTGAGATATCTTTAATGTGCTGCTCCCCCAAATTTCTCAAGTTACTATGAGAGTCCATCATTGTTTTTTAATGTTTGTTTTAATGTATTATTTATTGCCTTTGCCGTTACTCAGCTTCTTTCCCATCTTCTCCTGCTCACGCACACATATTGTACTAACATAATAACATCCTGGCATTGGCATCGCACCTGCGCCTTATTTTTTTGCGTCGCATTTTCCTTTCGCTTGGCACTCACTCTCTTTCGTCATCCTGTTTGCGGTGCGTTGTGTTCGTGCTCCTCTCGTGCTCTCTCCTCGGCTTCGCTCACCCGGTTTTCTGCAAGCTCTCTCTTTTTAGCTCCTTCCCCTCCCCTTCTCCATTTGTCACATCGCCCACGCTGTTTTCCCTCTGCTTCTGCTTTATGCTCGTATGTGTGTGTATCGAACTCCAATTAGAGTTTGTCTCGCCTTCCTCGCCTCCCCCCGCACCCCCTGCATTTCCTCTTTGGACTTGATTTCCGTTTTGCGCCGTCATGCACTTTGAACTCTTTCCTTTTTTGCTCTGCCAACTGCCCCCTTCTTCTCCTTCGGCCCTCCTTGGCACATCCTTCATTGCTCCTGCCTTTTCAACAGCGTCTTTGTAGCTCGAAAATAAAACAAGAAACACCAGGAGGACAAAACAAGGGGCGAAGAATTGTGGAGGGTGAGAAGAATTCAGAGGGGATGAGAAGAATTCCAGAAGAAGTGCAAGAGAAGAAGAATCGGAGTGAGGGTAAACAAGTTTTAGGACCTTTTCTTGTCCTAGTCCAAGTAAATCCAGTTGAAGTTAATCACAAACAGTAGGGAAAAGAACAAGAAGAGTGGTGTCTTCAGATTCAGATTCCGAGATTCTTATTCTCTTTCTGATTCTTCCTATCCTTTTTTTCTTCGCATCCATTCATTTCTTCCTGCGGAGTAATTCTTCATCGAAAGTTTGTATCCTACAAAACAAGCTGTTTGTCATCTAAACTACTTTATATTAATTGATATATGTATTATCTTAATGTCTTCAAATATCAGTGATCTCATAAGTATCCTTTACAAGGACAAATCAATTGCCTAGAAATGTGATTGAAAACTCGTGCAATCTAGCTTAAAATTCGTACCATATTTTGTAAGAGGACTAACAACGTTTTTTTTAATAATAACAAGTAATAAGTAAATAATAAAAAAAAATTCATAAGAGGATCAGTACATTGTCCTTGTCAATCAGCCAGGTTCTCAGTTCCGGAGTCAAATACATTGAAACCACTGTTTAAAAAGGGAAATTAAGAAGCTGGCTTGTTTTGGTGGTTCAGCGATGACAAATCCAGTATTCTAGTCTTAAATCATCCACTCGGCTGCTCCGCAGACGCATTGCCTGATCTTGCGATCAAGGTTCTTGATGTCCTTCAACAAATCCTGGCACAAATTGTCATGGGATGGGCATCCCTGGCAAATTTCACCACCGGGTCCACATGGCTTGCAACCACAGCCAGGCTTAGTGGTGGGTTTCTGGGTCGTAGGATTTTGGGTGGGTCTCTGAGTGGTAGGTTTTTGGGTGGTAGGTTTCTGGGTAGTTGGTTTCAGAGTGGTGGGTTTTTTAGTAGTGGTGGGTTTTTTAGTAGTGGCTGGCTTTTTAGTGGTGGCTGGTTTTTTAGTGGTGCTAGGTTTCGTTGTGGTGGGTTTCAGAGTGGTGCAGGGTTGAGTTGTGGTTGGCTTTTCTGTGGATTTCGTTGTGGTGGGTTGTTGAGTGGTGCAAGGTTGTGTAGTCGTGGGTTTCTGAGTGGTGCAAGGTTCTGTTGTGGTGGGTTCTTCTGTGGGTTTCGTTGTCTTGGTGGTTTTGGTGGTGGGTGCCTTGGTGGTGACAGGCTTTTTAGTGGTAACGGGCTTTTTAGTGGTGACAGGCTTTTTAGTGGTAACGGGCTTTTTAGTGGTAACGGGCTTGTGGGTTGTGGGCTCACCACCACAGGGCGGAGGTATTATTATATCACAAGGCGTAGACGAACAGCCGATCAGCAAGACGCTCGCTAATCGAAACACAAAAACAAAATCAGTCAAAACGAATACTAGTGCTACGAAATTGAAGTACCAATCAGAAAGCCAATGGTGATCTTCATTTTGGTCCTGGTTTGTTCCCTTAGCTAGATAACTCTTTCCTTGATGGTGCCGAGCCCAGAACTGATAACTTATCAGGCAGTTCCAACCCATTTTATATAGTCCCGCTCCTTTGGATCGCGACAAGTGTCCTGGTATAAATAGACTACGAATTTGTACAAGCTCAGGTACGGGTCGAAATATAGGTGATATTTGCTTTTAATGTCACACGTGCGGTTCGTGAACAGTAATTTCTATTTTTATCGCCTCTTGTTTAAAGAGATGTTTTAACCGCGCTGAACCTGTAATGTTGTAAAACATTTGGCTAAGAAAGTCCATATGATGAAATAAGGATGATCTATGTTGTATGTATTATTATATTTAATTATAGATCCATTTGATCCAATTTATTTGAGTTGTTTACTCGACATTTTGGGGCTAAAAAGATTCAACAATTAATTAAGCACCTAATATTCTAATGCGATTCTAAAAAGTGTTCTTTTAAGTTCGTTTCTCGGTAGAAGGCCTGCAAAATAAAACTAAATCGGAAATTGTAAATTTTGACCTAGAAATGCGAGCGCACAAAAGCCAAAACAAAGCGCAGATGATAAAGCAGGGTGGGGGGAGAGGCAGAGAGGAGGATGATGGACGGGGGCGGAGGGAAAAGGGAGGCAGAGACCCAAAAAAGTACAATGAACCCTCGACAATTGCTGTCGTCGTTGTTGTTGTTGTTGTTGCTGCTGATGCGTCGGCAACATTGTTGCTGCCCCGCCCCTAGCCACCACCCATAACCTCCCCCACCACCCCTCCCCACTCATTCACACAGCCTCTTCTTCTTCCAGAAGGGAAAAGAAGAAAATTATGAAAACAAACAATTTGCTGGGGCGATGTTGCTGCTGTGGCACGCTGCAACTTTTGCCCGGGGCCCAGGTTTTTTGGACAGCAAGAGCTGGCCATGCATATCAAAACAAGTTCCGTTCCACACAAATGCCAGCACGTTTCGAAATTGCCGACGTCGACGCATCATAACAATAACAAAAGCCCCAACCAGACACACCAGCAACATCAGCAGCAACACCAACAGCAGCAGCAACATGAGCAAGCAAACAATTTGGAAGCCAACGCAGCTACAGTAGATATTCCAGAATGAGAGCAACCATCTGTGGGGAATAGGGTGGGGTGAATTTGTTTTGGGGGGTGAAATCAGAACAATTTTTGTGTTGCATACTTTTTGAATACCAAAGTTCCTTTCATTTTTCACCCGAATCCGCGCAGGGTTGCAACTGACCCTTGTAAACTACTCAAAAAAAAAACTTTGTAAAATTAACCAATATAATTGTCAAGCAGTCCCCAACCATAAAAATTGTCAATTCTATAGAATTGGTATACCAATTAAATAGTTACTTTCACAACAACAAATACAGACAAATAGCAAAGACACACACCCAAAGCAAAAACAAAATACACGTAACTAATTTTTATAGTTACATAACTATCCGTATAGGTCAATTTTACCAATCATTTGTCTTTGTGTGTAGTTAAATAGTTATCAATTATTGGAACCACCATACGATAATATGGTTTTAAAGTTGTACTATATACATAGTTCAAACTCCTTTCATAAAGCTAGCACTTGAAGACTTTTTGCATTTAAAGATTAAATAGTATTATGCATTAAAGTATCTTCCCTCTTAGCCAATGTTCACTGTACATGTGCATGAAACAGTGCATTACCAGTGGCAGCGACGTCGACTGCAGCAGAGGCTGTGCCAGAGGAGGCGGCAAAGGGGGCGGAAAGAGCAGAAGGGTCGGCGAGGGGCAGAAGAGGGGGAGGTAGGAAGCAGCGGAAAAGTTGCCGCGGACGAAACAATGACGCAGCAACAGCGGCAAAATGCGAATGAGAATCACAATGGGAATGCGAAAGAGAATGTGGAGCCCAGGAGAGCAAAGAAGATGAAGGAGAGAGCCAGAGCCTGTGCAGCATCTTAAGGTGATCCTTAAATTTTAAAAGTATATTTAAAAAAAAAACATAAAAGTTGATATTATCAAAAGCTTGTGACTTAACAAGAAGAATCTTTTCGTTGAAAAATAATATTTTTTAATGGAAAAAATTTAAAATTAGGCAAAAGTTACTTTGAAAAAATTTCCGAGAAATGAATAGGCACACGTTTTTTTTTAAAGTTGATCAAAAAAGTTTGTTCTTGGTCCGCCCTAAAGTTCTTGGATATCTTAGCTATGCACAGACATATCGACAATTACACAGCGCTGTTGTTATTATTGTTATTTTCTTCCTGTTTCGCTATGCACAAGCGCAGGAAAAGCAACAGCAACAAACGGACAAACAGAAAAACAGGCACAACAACACCTACAGTGGCGGACAAAAGTCTACATACGCCCCCCTTTTTTCGAGTTTTCCCACTCCTTTAGCTTTTACAGAAAAAGTAATGATGCCATCTTGTTTTAAATGTTATTATTATACTATAACCAAAATTTCATTCTTATTCAACAAAAACTTTAAAAGTTATAAACAAAAAACCTAAAAATGGCACTGACAAAAGTCTACATACGATTTTTTACATAGAACTTTCGAAATTTTTGCTTCACAATTTCTCAAACCTGGTCTATAATACTTATGTACCGGCTTAGTGGTGGTGAAAATAATTGACAAGGAGCATAATACAGCAGCCAATCCCTCACGATATGTGGCGTATGCCTAGAATTGTTATCCTGTTGGAAGGTCCAGCTCGTTCCGAGGCATAATTTGTACCAAGATGTTTTCAAATTGTGTTCTAATATGGTCTAATACTGAGAAGGAACCATAATACCTTCGACGAAGACCAAATATCCTACTCCCGAGTCTTACGCTGATCCCCACGCCATGACTTTCCCACTTTAATCCCACCACAGTACTTATTTGGACCAAAAAGCACTTCGGTGGGAGTGTCATGGCGTGGGGATCAGTTGACGCCTGGAGAGTAGGATATTTGGTCTTCGTCGAAGGTATTATGGTTCCTTCTCAGTATTAGACCATATTAGAACACAATTTGAAAACATCTTGGTACAAATTATGCCTCGGAACGAGCTGGACCTTCCAACAGGATAACAATTCTAGGCATACGCCACATATCGTGAGGGATTGGCTGCTGTATTATGCTCCTTGTCAATTATTTTCACCACCACTAAGCCGGTACATAAGTATTATAGACCAGGTTTGAGAAATTGTGAAGCAAAAATTTCGAAAGTTCTATGTAAAAAATCGTATGTAGACTTTTGTCAGTGCCATTTTTAGGTTTTTTGTTTATAACTTTTAAAGTTTTTGTTGAATAAGAATGAAATTTTGGTTATAGTATAATAATAACATTTAAAACAAGATGGCATCATTACTTTTTCTGTAAAAGCTAAAGGAGTGGGAAAACTCGAAAAAAGGGGGGCGTATGTAGACTTTTGTCCGCCACTGTACATTCAGACAGCCAGCAAACAGGCGTGCTGGTTGACAGTGGCAGTCAATAAATTAGTGACCCTTAATATTTGCACAAATAAGAAAAATTTTAATAAAAATGTATTTTCATTGAAAATAACAGAGCATATAGCATATAGTCCTAATAAAAAAAAGGTGCATCCATTTAACACACGTATATCTGAGAATGAAATACACTGACCGTTCAGACGTATGTATTCAACATTATTTTAGTTTATTTAATTTATTTTTCTCTATGTTTCTAACTTGGTCGTTTTCAAATAACAGATTGAAATGTATCTTCAGAGCCTACGTTGCTATCATCCCGACCTGGGCTGTATTTGCAACGCGTCACGTGCGCTCTCTTCTCGCCGCTCTCTTCGCGTATTTCTCCCGCAGCCATTTCGCTCCCTCGCTCTCTGGGCTGCACTCGTGTGTGCGTTTTGCCACTGCTTTTGGTGTTGCCTTGCGAATGCTGCGACGGCGGCGCCGGCAGCGACTGCAGCAGCGGCAGCGCAGTCGGGCTGGCAAAGTTAAAGTTAAAACTGAGCGGCCGCATTTAGTTTGCTTCTGTCATTGCATTCGGCGGGTAGGATCACAAGAAACAAGAAACACCAAAAACACAAAACCGAAACCGAAACAGACAACACACAAAATTAACAACAAATCGAAAAAAACAGAACAGCTTGCCTTTTTTTTCACGTTTAAGTGCAACCACACAGAGAATAAGAAGCAAAACCAGAAGAAGAAGGAGCAGCAGAGTGCCTAATAATTCTAACGGTAAATAGTGAGCGAAATTTCTAGGTGTAAAGTGCAAAACGAAAAGTTTTCTGCAAGTGTGCGTGTTGTTTTTGTATTTGCTTTGCATCTGTATTTCATGGTGAACTGTTTTTCGCTTTGCCAACTTTTGCCTTTGCGCTTATATTTTTTGGCTTTGCATTCATTTGTTTTTATTCTTCTGCTTATATTTTTTGCTTCGCATTAATATTTGGTATTTTGCATATAAAAATCCATGGCGAATAATTTGTATTTTTTGCATATCTTATTTGCGTTGCATAAATTTCTCCAACTGTCTTTGTTTCTGCTTTTTCATTAATTTGTTGTTCATTTGTTCGGTTTCAATTTGCATTCATTTTGCCTTTGTTTCGTTTTGTTTGTTTTGATTTGTTCAAGATTTGCCCTCATTTACTTTGCGTTCAATTTGATTTTTCGCCTTTCGAGTGTGTATTTGTTTGTGCTTACTTCGCGTCCCTTAATTTAGTTGAAGAAAATTTGCATTTGTACATATCAAATTAAAGTGCTTTTGTATCACTCAATTTTGTTTTGTGCAGTGGACGTATTTTGCAAATACGATTTTTTTATTTTCTTTTGTTTAGATGTTGTTTTTTTCTTCGGAAGACCCGTTCTTCAGCTTTTTTTTGATGTTGTTTTGCTTTGGCTTTGTTTTTAGCATGTGCCCTTTTTCGTGAGAGAGTGAGAGAGAGAGGGTGGGGTTTTCTTTTTTTGCCTTTGTTTTTTCTTTTTTCTCCACGCCATCTGCCATGCACACAAAAATAACAAAAACAAGAACAATTTTACAGTGGAGCGCGTGCTTTTTTCTGCCGTCTCGCTGGCCACGCCATTCGCCCACTTACACTAGCGCAGGCCATAATTGCCCCGCTCTTAAAAAGCCCTCTCTTTGTGGGGGCGCTCTCTTAGGTCGTCTCGTTCTCGCGCTCTCCCTGCCACCGTTTGCTGCCTTGGCATTTTCGTTCGTTCGCTTTTGCCGTTCCTCTCATTTCTCGTTGTTTAGCCGTAGCGTGCGCGTCGCAGTCGCAGTCGCCGTCGCCGCAGACGTCACACTCTAAAAGTTGCGTCAGTTCAAAAAAAGTTTTTTTAACAATTATTAGAAAAAGGAAAAATAAAAACCACACATTTTTTTTCAAGTTTTCAACCAAGTTTGATCAAAGTGCATGGCAAAAGTTTATAAAGTAGGTGGAAAACATAAGAGAAAAATAAAATAATTTTGTATGGGTATTAGTGCTAACTTGTCTGCTCTTTAATCCTACATATTGTGTGCGTGTGTTAATTTTTTTTTACCATAACAGTTCTGTCTTCTACTTAAGATAACAGTGATGCATTGTCAAAAAAAAACACTCAAAAATATAGTTTGGAAAATTGAAATAAAGCGTTTGCATATTATCCCCATTGGATTCTCATTTAATTGTTGAAAACAAGCTGGGCTAAATTTTTAAAAATTTATAAACTAGAAAACGAAAGCCGTGGGACTCCAACTAATAAACTGCATTTAATATTATAGATCGTGAAAAATTAAAGAAAAACAATCTCAGGAAAGATTTTCCTCTTTCATTTTTGGCTATTTTTAAACGGGCGAAACGGAATTTTTTTCTTGATTTTTTTTGCACGCTTCATCACTCTTCATTTCAAAATTAGCAACAAAAACACATGACGAAAACCGCCAGAAAAAAAAGGAAATGCAAAGAAAGTGCGTAAAGCGGCGGAGAGAGCGCTAAAGAGAAAGAGAGGAAATGACAAAGAGAGCTTTGAAATACTCGGGGGAATAAGAACAAGAACTTTGTTGTTGTTGTTGTTGTCTGTTTCTGCCTTCTTTTTAATTTTTACTTTCTTTTTGCCTGCTGTCCGCAGAGAGCTTTTATTTTAATTTATTTTCCACTTGTTTTTTTTTACTGTTTGACTCAAGTGCATTTGATTAATCTTTACTGTGAGTGGATACTTTTCTCAATGTTTAAGTAGGAAAAAATGCTAAGGTTAATCAGCTATCCGTTCCCAAAATGGCCCGAAAAGGATTAAATTTCTCCGAGACCCTTTTCTCAGATGACAAATCTCTCTTTCTTCGGTCAAATCAACCGCAAATGTTCCTTTAATTTGTTCGCTTACTTTTTCCCTTTCAATTTTTGCATTTTGACTTTTGAGTTTCGGTTGAGTGTTTTATGTGATTATTGGATGGGGGAATCTCAATCACCTCTCGTGTGTGCAACAACCCCTCTTTCGAGTCCTTTTCCGGTTTTTGCCCAATAAAGGTTTCCCTTTGATTTCCTCCTATTCCCTTTCGATTTTTACACGCACAGGAGAACCTCATAAGTAGCGAACTTTCTGGTATAACAAATTTGAATTTTTCGATAAACATTTTCTGATTTCTCCTATAAGCACATTTTAGTAACCAAGAGCTATAATTTTTAGACCACATATAATATATGATTATTAACAGATAACAATTTTTTTCTTATAATAATACGCAATTAAAGTACAATAGTTATCAAGTAAGATTTTTAAATTAAGATAAACAAAATTGTTTAATAAATCTTACTTTCCGAAATAGATTTTCGTTCACGTTAGATGGGCTTTACTGTCTTTGATTTCTTTCACACGCTGGCCAAGAAAGCTGACGAAGAAAGCCTGACAATGGGTCATATACCCTATAGGGTATTTTGGGAAACATGATGACGACCCTTGGCGAACCTCGAAGTGCGAACCTTGGGGTGGAATTTCCCTCCCCCCGGCCCACTCTCTTTGGCTTCTCTTCATTCCCTTTTTCTTGGGGTCGGTTTCTGTTTTGCGTTTTCAGGTACAATATACCTATATTTGTATTAATGTATACGTTTTTTTTTTGTAGTTGCGTTCTCGGGTTCCCAAAAAAAAATCAAAATGCAGTGTGAGGTTGCGTGGGTGTCTCAGTCAATTACTGCGATTTTTTCTTTCTCGTTTTTCGTGCCATTTAAAGCGATTTCGATTTGAATATTTAATAGAATTTGCCACGCGCCGCAGGCTTTCTCACCCATTTCCCATCCTCGACTCTCTTCATCGCCATTGTTTTTGCTCTTACCTCAGTTGACAATGAACATGTCACCCCGTAAAAGAAAACAAATGACGATGGAAAAAGAAGAACGAAGCTTTTAGTACCTACCATTCACATCAGAAGGTTTTAGGATCGTTAAATCATTTCGCTTAAAAGATTTACGAAATTTTGGAGGCACAGTTGTCTTCAGACCACAAAATATGAAATGTTAGATTTATACCCATAACTCGTAGAGTAAAAGGGTATATTGTATTCGTGCAAAAGTATGTAACAGCTGGAAGGAAGCATTTCCGACTCTATAAAGTATATATATTCTTGATCAGGGTCACTAGCCGAGTCGATCTAGCCATGCCCGTCTGTCTGTATGAACGCTGAGATCTCGGAAACTACAAAAGCTAGAAGGTTGAGATTTCCCACGAATATTCTTGGGCTTCCTACGCAGCGCAAGTTTGTTTCAGCCGAGCTCCACGCCCCCTCTAACGCCCACAATCGCCCTAAACGATTTTAAAAGGTGTCTGGCGGCCATGCCATAAAAGATTTCGGAAAAGTAAAATGCAGTTTTATTGTGTTTATCAATACCTATGAAATGTAAAAAATATTTTAAATTGGACCATTCGTTAAAAAGTTATGCTCTAGCAAAGTTTTATATTTCCATCTCCCTCGCACTCCCTTTAGCAGAGTAACGGGTAAATGATAGTAGGGGCACTCGACTATAGCGTTCTCTATTGCTTATTCTAAATACCTTCATTGGGGATCATTTCAACCTATTTAAACAGACATATAGAGGTAAAAGATTTATTGAAAGTAACATCTCTTTATCCTAAAAATATGCCATATCCTTTGGAACGGCCCCATTTTAATATATTTAAAAACAATTATAGATCAGAATTCGTGTTTTTTTTTTGGCTGGACCAATTTAGAAACCCCTGAAACGGATAAAGCACTCTGTAAGCTAGGATACTGCGGTAAAGTGAGGGTGTAGCAAGATAATGAGGGGTGTAAATGGGAGGTGGCTGGGCGTGGGGTTGGGTTTGTGAGGGGGGGGTGGCCATTTAAAGCGTGTTTAATGCCAAGGCAGCGTCATTCAAAGGACTTTTGGTCATATCGCGCAAAGCTCTCTCCAATTATTTTCCCCCAATTTATTTAATGTCCCTCTCCGCAGGGACAGAGAAATAATAGAGCACAAGGGAGAAAGAGCGAGAGAGCAGCTGCACAGGCTAAAATGCAATAAAGCCGGCTGCAATTCTCTATATAGCCCTCTCTTTCTCGCGCGCGACCCTTGACCTTTTATATGAATTATGACAACAACAACAACAAATACAATGCAACATTATTATTATTTTCTCTTAATGCTTTTCACCGCTCAGTTGAATGCCCCACACACACACAAGGAAAACCAGCAGCTGACGGAAGATGAAAAAGGGAAAAGGAGAAAGAAGGGGAAGGGGATTTGATGGGGAAATGGAAAAAGCAGAAGGAGGGGGAGGAGAAGCCTGCGCGCACGCGCCAATCTATCTTTTTTTTCCCCTCCTTCATTATTTCCTCTCGTGTTTTGCAGTGAACTCTGCAATATTGAACCATTATTTATATTGATCAAATTTGTTTAATTATTAAAAAGATTTTTTTTTGAAAATGTAATATCTGTAGTAATTACAAACATTTAAATTTGATTTTTAAATGCTAAAGCTTCTTTTTAACATTAATAATATGCAAAATCCACATTAAAATGATGGGAAAAATGTAAAAACATACCTAACCAGGTACTATTACTATGCATAATATGGGGTTCCACTATATCGAGGGCACACCGTATGCTCTGTTTATGCCCCTCAATTTCCGTTTCTTTCGTTTGACTGCAACTTGTTGGTTGGGGCTCTCTCCCTCTCTCATTTTATTTGTTTTTTTTTCCGTCTTTTGTTTTTGTTTTTTGTGTCCGTGTTGATGCCACGCAGCTGTGCACAATTAGCGCAAACACAACAGCTGCTGACGTCGACGCTGGCCGCGCTGCTCAGCTGGCAGCGCAAACGAAATAATAAAAAGACAAATAAAATATGTAGTTTAAGAGTCGACCAATTTGAATTTATTACCAATTATAGATGACAACTAACCCTATTTATTGCCCGACATTGTGACCTTTTTATGTGTGGCATTGCGTGCACAATATTGTTAGCAACTGGTTTTCGAAAAACGTTCTTATTTCCCTCCCAATTTAAATTTATATTATCTTAGTGATGTGGAGTTTTGAAACCCCATTTTTAATAATTTGTAAGGTATAAAAAAGGAAGGAAATAATTTATATAAACTTTTTTTAAACTCATATAACTAACAAAAATTAAATTTTATATTTCTCATTTCAGCCCAATCCACTAAAAACAAACAACACCAAAATCAAAACTGCAACAACAACAGCAAGCAAAAACCACCGAAAAATCAACACCATCAAAAGTGGCAGAAAACTCACCAAGTTCAACAATAATATTCAACAACCAGCTAAATCGTAAAACAAGAAATCACCATCAGGAACCAATAATTTCAACAACCAATCGCCAATAAAAACAACATACGCCAACAATTTTCAACAACAATATTTTCAACAATTTTCAAGTACTTTCAACAACAACTTCCAAGAACATATTTTGAAAAAACCAAAGTCCAAAAGTTTTAAACCACAATAGTATCCAAAATAAAGTTCAACAACAACTTCCACAATAACTGTAAACGTGTCGCGACTTAAAGCTGCTGCCTCTTCTGTCCCACTCTCTCGCGTGTATTGGTCCTATTCAGTGTTGGTGTACGAGAATAGTGTTTTTTGGTTTTTTTTGTCAAACTTATATATCCATTTGTTGCGTTACGTGTTCGTCGTCCTTGTCACGTGTGTGTGTGTGTGCGAGAAGAGGGAGTGCGCTAGTTTGTGTATGCTATGTCAAATATCGGGGGCATTAATACGCTCCTCCGGGCGGCTGAATTTATCGAGAAGCTGAATGAGGTCCCGCAGGCGGGAAGCGGTGGCGGTGGCGCACTTGGAGTGGGCGTGGCCCTGCCCCAACAGCAGTCGCTGCTGGGCAAGAGCATCTCCATTATCAACAACAACAATAGCAGCCAGCACAATAGAAATAGCAGCAGCAGCAGCAGTAGCAGTAACGGGATTATTGCAACGCCACCGTTCACGAACGGAAATTGCAACGGGCTCGTCGGCATCGGTAACGTGAACGTAAGCGTTAACGTTAACGTCAATGCGAACGGGAACGGTCTGAGCAACGGTCACAGCAGTCCGCGCAGTCAATTAGCCGCCGCTGCCCACGATTATGAGCTTGCCGCCGTCGTCGGCAGCGCAGTCGCCAACGGACACAGCGAAGGTCGCCCCCTCATCTCGGGTAAGTCTCTCCACTTGAACCTATCCCCCCCTTAATCACCCATCCCAATACAAGTCGGAGCTTTCCAATCAAAATTGAAACAAGTTTTTGGCGCCCCCGGGTGGACTTTTGATTTTTTTTGTCTCAACTGATTTCCTGCTACGGTTGCTTTAAAAATATTTCAAAATATATTTATTTTAAAATTAACCAAGTACTTGTAATACATTTTCATTGGAAATCTCCCACTTACCTCAAACAACCCATATTCATCACTCATCATCAAATCATCGCGAATTCTGAGTGACAAGGGCAAGGTGTTGCTACTTTACTGCCCGCTGCTGTGTGATCGTCGTCTAAAACTGTTTCTAGTGCAACAACATCAGCTGCTCTGCTCCCGCTGTTAACTGTTTGTTGGGCTCTCCCGTCAGGCGACAAAAGTTTTGAAATAAACGAAAATAATTATTTAAATTTCCGATTATGATATTGTTTTAAGCCTGCGAAACTTTTGCAGCATGTTACTTAATTTTACCGCTTTCTTAACTCGAATGTCTGGGAAAATTATTTTTGGCATATTTATATGTATTTGTCGCCTGTGATGGTGATAAAAATTTTAGAGATAACGTCGCACCGTTCTGAACTTGATTGATTATTATTGGAAGGTGTAGCCAAATGGGTGATTGTGGGGCGATAGCTTCTAATAAACAATTAGGATACATAGATAGATATGCATACATATGTACGAAAGGTTTAGGGGGATAAGTAAATAATATGTTAGTAGATATTTGTAAAAATTTGATGCTACATTGCTCATACTTTGACACTTTTGTCGCCTCTCCAACAACGAAACTGCTACTCTTTTTTCCCCATTTGCTTTTGCTGCATTTAAACTTGTTTTGACCTTGTTTGCGACGTCGACGTCGACTGCATTTTGCGTGGGCGCGCACTGTACCAAAAAAAAAATAAAAAAGATTAAATAAAATAAAACCCCAAAATACAACAACAACGCAGCTCTCTCTTCCGCTCTCCCACTTCAACCGCTCTCTTTTTGGCACAGGTTGCAAGCGTGGCAAGCAGCAGGTACTGTTATATTTTTAGCGCGCTGCTGGCTGCGACGTCGACGCCGGCGTCGCAGCTTGCGTCTCTGCCCAATTGGCATGTGCTAAATTGTCATGCTGCGTTTTTGTTTTTGCCTCTCTGCGTTTTACCTGTGTTTTTGTTGCCTTGACTATCGGATACAAAGATTTGCAACGTCGAATATACAGTAAAAATATTAAAAGATCATTATTTTTATTCATTTTTTCAAAATATTTTGAAAAATATAGAAAAGTGAAACCAGTAACATAAAGAATTGTGGATTTTGAGAATGCATACTGAAAACATTATAATTTAAAACTTTTATTGTCAAAAAAAATTTTAAAATTAAAAAAATATATGTACTGTATGAATAAGAAAATGTTAACTTAATTAGGATAGAAAATATAAATTTTGGATGGGATTATTAAACAAAAAGTTCTGATGTATCTAAATATATTAAACAATTTGTAGTTTGAAGAGCTTCCACTGTGTTTTGTATTTTGTTTTCGTTTGCTTTTTGCTGTGCTCAATTCGGTTTTTGGTTTTTCGCTTTTTTGTCAACATGTGTGGATTTTGTTGTTGTTCGTTCATCTCGGCTGCTTTTTTTTTCTTTGTCGTTTTTCGCTTTTGTCATGCGCTTCATTCGTATTTTTTCGCACGTACGCTTGTACTTGT
Source organism: Drosophila lutescens (assembly GCA_037075285.1). Taxonomy (NCBI): domain Eukaryota; kingdom Metazoa; phylum Arthropoda; class Insecta; order Diptera; family Drosophilidae; genus Drosophila; species Drosophila lutescens. The sequence continues at coordinate 486,063 of JBAMCF010001034.1, forward strand.
TGCTGTTGTTGTTGTTTGGGGTCACGTCATGTGCTGGCTCTCTCTTTTTTGCGCGCTCTTTCGCGCACGGTTTAGTCATAGCACAATAATAAAAAAAATTACTTCCACGTGAGCGGCTCTCTTGGGCTCTTACACATGGCTCTCTTAAATCTCTCTCTCATTTCTGTTTGCGCTCTCTTTCGGCTGCTGGTGTAAAACAAAGTCAATGAACTTTGTACGCATTTGTTGTTGTTGTTGTTTTTGTTGTCGGCCTGCCTTTTTTCCGTGCCCATTTCTTATTATTATTTGCCCTTTCTTTTATGCTTTTATGTTTTATGTTTGTTTTCTTCACACTTACAAATTTTATTTTGCTGTTGTTATTTTTTATGCTGTCTTTTTTATTTCGGCGTTGCATGTGTAATATTTGGACAGCTGTCTCTGTCTCCTCTCTTGTTTTGACTCTCTCTTCCTTTCTCTGTTCCTGTTTTTGTCTTTCTCTCTTCCTGTTTTTTTTTTTTTACTTTATTTTCTTTGTTTCCTAATTTTTTTGTATTTGTATATTATCAGAAATTGTTTTTTGAGGAATTCTATTTTTATGCAGAGAAAGTTCCCCGAAAATCCAGGGCCCTCGAGGCTTTTCCTAATAATTGGCTCAAATGTGGGTGAATAAGTGCGGTTGGAGATTTTCCGGGTAATTCAGAAGTTTGCCAAAAAAATAAAGCAGTTTGCTAGATTTTATTAAATTAAATTCTATCAAATAGCCCATAGTAAAATGTACAATTTTAGTAGTTAGAAACAGCAATATCTAGGAATTAAATTCTAAAATTAATTTACATTAATCCTTGAGATAAAGAAAAAACTTGATAAATAATTTTAAAAATATGAAAATATTTTAAAATATTTTTAAAATGCTAAAAGAAATCATTAAATACAAAACTGTTCTTTTTTATAACCCCATTTCCCTTGACTTTTCACGGTAATATGCAAATCGATGTTGTCTGTTCTCCATCCGATTTGCATTATCTTTCGTAAATGTAAATTTCCGGCGATGCTTTGATTTCGATTCTTCAATTTTCCTGGGCCGGACTTGTTCTTCTTCCTCTTCGTCAGTTTTTTCCACTCAGTTGCGGTTGATTCGCGAACGGGAAAACTGCATTTTCCCCGAAGATTTCATCTTTCCAAACGACACAAGATGTCGTCGCAGCCAGTCGATAAATTAAATTTTACCGCACCGAAACGGCAGCAAAATCAACTTATTGCCGACTTGCTGGAACATTTGAGTGCTTTTCAAAGTTTACTGCAGTTACGACAGCAGCAACAGCAGCAGCAACCTCAAGCACAACAGCAACATATTGTTGCACGGCAGCAACATCAAACACACGACCAGTTCACCCACCTTACCACCACCTTATCGCCCAAAAAGAAATGGATATATCGGCATTATGGCTATGGTACACAAGAAGAAATAGTTCTTATTTCAACAAAAAATATTTCAAACAAAGTACAATATATCATTGGGTTAAAATCATAACGTTACTCGATATAAAATTAAAAAATGCATTCAAAATTAATTTACAAATTACTACAATACCATTTTTGTGTTAGTTTAAATGCAACTAATAATATTTCAAACAAAATACCATATATTAAAATCATAATCATAATATTAATCAATATAAAATTAAAAATGTATTCGAAGTTAATTATTCAATACAATTTTCGTGTTAGTTTAAATGCAGGGAAATTGTTTTCTGTGTAATAAAAGCAAAGTGTTCGTGTGTGATAGCGTGGGTTGTTGCAGCCACGTGCGCTTTCGTCACGTGGCATCGTGATGTGGGTGTTAAATAATATGGAAAAATAGGGGCAAAGAGGGGGAATACATGTGCATAAGCAGAGAACAGAGGGCGAGGAATAGGGAGAGGAAGTGTGAGAAAAAGAGGGCGTTGATAATCCCCCTGGAATTTGAATCTTTGTAAAGTATGCCCTGCCCTGCCTAAAAGGGTGTGAAAAAACCAGAGCTTTACTCTTCATTCATTTTTCAATTTTACATGGCTAGAAGCTTTAGAGAACATTTTTTTAAATATTGTAATTAAAAAAATATATCACCCCCTGTGAGCTAGAAATTAAATATATTTAATTACACATGATATATTTTGTATATTCTACATGAATATAATTCGTAATTCTTTAAACGACTAAAAATAAAAGAACACCGTCCAAAAGTCCGATCTTGTTTTTCCGTGTAATGTAATTCCATGCTGTTCTAGTTATTCTATTCGTTTGCATAAAGAATTTCTTTATGCAATTGCTTTTCTTGTTTCAATAAGTCTCTTCGTGTGTCATTTGAGATTCTGTTTGAAAACTGATTTCACTATGTGCATTTTATGACCCCATTTGAAATGATAAAACCAGTGCAATACAATAGCAGATATTGAATTACAAGGCTCTATTTCATATTCCGTTTTTAATCGGTTAAGAAATGGGTATTGCGTTTCTCAAAAGCTTAGATTCAGATAGTTCAGTTATGGGTTGGTTGAAACTTAAGATTTAAAACGATAGAAATTGATTTTTTAGTTAGAAATAGTCTTAAATGAGATCATATGAACATTTAAATTACAATTTTTTTAACCAATAAAAAATTGTTAAATCCTTATAAAAATATAAAATTTACATAGAAAAGATTTAAAAGTTTTCTGAAGTTGATTTGCTATATACAATTTTAGTTGTTTGCATCGACATTTTTATGATTATAGGATTATTATACGGTTGTCTTTTTAAAGGGTTGTGACTCGATATTATTATTTCAATTTGAGCTACACACATTCGATCTGTCTTTGTGGTTTTTTTGGTCTGTCAACATGCGACACGTGTCTCGGCTTACTTCACCCAAACCACCCAACCGCCCAACCGCCCACTAACGATCCACCAACCACCCGTGGAAAACCACCCAGCCACCCACCGCATTTACCTAAGAAAACAGCGCAACAACAATCGTTAATAATGCATAATAAATGCGATTGTTGTTTGGCCACCGTTTTTTTGTTGTTTTTCGGACGCATTTCGATGGAAATTCGCATCGGGTTTTCCACGAATGCGTAACTAATTCATCGCTTACACACACATACCCACACACACACACCCGCACCTAATCATATATAATTAACCCACCAAAGGACCTTCGTCGCCCACTGATTGTTGATTGTTGACTCTGTTGGCTCTGTGTTGTTGTCTGTTGTATTTAACCCGAATTAATTTGCATTCATTAAACGCTGCTTTTGTCTTTTTTCCGCCGCTTTGTGCTCTGATTTTCAACCCAAGTCTTTCTTTAGTTTAATACATGTTTTTGTTCTAGTATTTTAGCTGGACTCAAATAAATTAAATCATTTGTGGAAATGCATTGTACTAAGTTGGTTTTGTTGTTCAACAAATTGGAAAGAAGAAAAAAATGTATAAAATAGTGGTAGTCAGTTTTTAAATTTGAATATTTCTTTATTTATTTTATTAACTTAACTTATGTATACTTAGTTGACTTTTATATCTAACATTTCTTTAAAATTTAAGTAGTTAAGTCTTTTAATCTATATAATATATTTTTTGTTAGTATTTTAGTATTGTAAATGTAGTTGATTTCTTAGTTTAATTGTTTTTTTGTATTTATTTTGATTTTGATTGTTAACTTAATTGATTTTTTTTTTAGAGAAAAGCTTACATATTATTTAATTTGGACTTTTGTAGGTAATTTATCGTATTTTTTTAGGTTACGAACTAGGAATTATTATTAAATAAAAAGAAAATTTCTTGTATCTTGCACATTCATCTCATCTAGTTTTTAATTCTATCATTTCTATCATACACCCGCTGCCCTATTTTTTCTTAGTTATGATTTGTCTTCTTATTTTGGTTTTTTCTCCTATTTCTTCTTTACTTTTCGGCCACTTTTAGAGGATGATAATTCCTCAGTCAACAGCAACAGCAAGAACAAGAACAACACCCACTCCCCACAGCAGCAACAACAACAGCAGCAACAGCATGATGCGGCAAGAATAGGAGCAGCATTGGCAATAGCAATAGCTGCCGAAACGGCGGCGGCACAGAGACTAACAGCCAGTGCAGCCATCACCACCACCTCCTCCCCCACAACCACCCCCGCAATTAGCACCCCCTCGCCCGCCTCCTCTGCCGTCATGGTGCTGGCAGCAGCAGCAGCAGCAACTAGTGCAACACCTGCTACAGCAGCAACACCTGCAACATCTGCAACATCCAATCCTGCCAAGCACAAATTGGGCCCCTTCGCCTCGATACCGCCCAAATTTCGATTGGTTTCGGATGGCAAGGAGGTCTATCCAAAAGCCTCTCCATCCAATGCCTCCAATGCCTCCGATTCGCTGGATTCGTTTCGCTACAATCCCAATTCCGGGGAGAGGATCAGAAAGATAATGCAGAATATGCAGAACATGCAGCATATCGAGCAGCAATTTCATAGTCTGCGACCGGCGGTCATTCCCCTAACACCACCGCCCACATCCACACGAAAAGTGGACACCAGCAACTCGCGGATTCGCTCCTACTCACTGTCCAATGCCTTTTCAGCACCCAGAGATCAGTCGGCGGATCATCCGCAGCAGCAGCATCTGCAATTCCAACACAATCTCAGCTATGTGAGAAGCGCCAACGGTGGCGTTGTATATGGCCTACCAGCGGAATCCGTGGACTCCTCTGCAGCCGCTGGATCGGTGGCCATGAACATTGCCTCCTCGGCGCCAGCGGCAGGATCTCAACTGACGGCGCACCATCACACGGGACACGGCGGACGCAGGCGCACCACCAGTTCCAACAGCAATGGGTGAGTTGTACAGAAGATTCAGGGGGTGTCTGTAATGCTCCTTCCTATAGAAGGAGCTCTCAAAGTAATTGCAAATGATTTTTAGAGTTTATTCACTTGTCCAAGGTGGCTGATGCATCGTTTATACACCCAAAGAATAAAATGAACTAAAGATAATGACTTAAAAATAAAAATAATGACCTGTAAATACTAGCTAATTTTAGATGATTTGTCCTACTAAGTGTAGTCTCATCCTTAAGGTCATAACTCCTTTGGTATAGGAAATTTTGCACGGTGGCTGATGCATCGTTTATACACCAAAAAAATAAAATGACCAACAAAAAAATACTAGCTAATTCTACTTAATTTTAGATGATTTTTCCCAATAAGTAAAGTGTCATCTTTAAGGTCATAACTTCTTTGGTATAGGTAATTTTTTAAATCTTGTAATTTTACGGCCCTTTTTCTCGTCTGCAAGTTAAACTTAAAATTAGTTTTAAACCTTGAAAATGAATGGGAACTAACTGTTTAAAGCCTACTTTTAATTTAACAAGCGGACGAGAAAACGACCCTTAGTGTACTAACTAGTGGGATAAACAAGTTAAAGTCAGGAAAGAACTGTATAAACCAAACCCTATATAACACCTTGCAATGTTTTAAAGAATCAATATTAAATGGGAAGTCCAATTTACCTGAAACTACGACCAAATGTTAATTTTTAGTAGGAATAAGGAACCCAATTACTATTCAGTTGATCTAATATCCAAAGTAAATGTCTACTTTCAGAGCGGGCACTCGGGAAGTGCACAACAAGCTGGAAAAGGAGCGACGCGCCCAGCTGAAGGAGTGCTACGACCTGCTCAAAAAGGAGCTGCCCATGCGGGACGAGGACCGAAAGAAGACCTCCAATTTGACAATACTCGATACGGCCCACAAATTTGTCAAGGTTAGAAATTGGCAATTTAGAAAAAGCTAAATTTGATGTGGAAATAGAAATAGAAATTGTACCCACTATTTAACGATTTACCGATTGGAAAGATCACTTTTTCTATAAGAAATTTAAATACTACCAGTTTTTTGATGGTAAATTTATAAATATTGCTATAGGTTAGGATAGAAATAGTATTTTCGATTCGATTAAAGTTTAAGTGTAAAATTCATTAATTAATTGAGTTCTTTTTTTGTGTTCCAGCAATTGACGCAGCGTGATCGCGAGCAGGAGGCGGAGGTGGAGAGGCTGGCGAAGCAGAAGATTGAGCTGCAGAAGCGGCTGAAGCGATTGGGTTTGAGGAGGGAAACGCCGCCCACCGATCAGCAAAGCATTCCACAGGCCATCAAAGGTTCGAGTTTCTATAGATGTACATATATCGTTGTAGATCTCTTGCACAGATCTAGATCAAGTTTTGCATAAGCTTGAGGGTCGGACGACCTTCGACGTTATGCAATTCCAATTTCAATTCGAAATTCGATTCTCGCCACATGCATACGCTAATCTCGCGCTTTCTCTCTCTTTTCCAGCCATTTGCGTGGCAACAACCACCGCACCAGCACCACCAACGGCGACCAGTGGTCGCAATGGAACCACAATTCTATTCGATGCAGGCAACGCCTGTGCCACTGGGGTGAGTACAACAAGTCTTTATAACATTGGGGGATTGTAAACTGCGATTTTGGTGATTATACAACCTTAAAATCTTTCTGACAAAGTTTAAGTATAAAAGCAATTTTGTTGTGTATGGATTACCTATCAAAATGTAGAAAACATTTTTCAAATCTGACCATTCATTCAAAAGTTATTGGCAAATAATTATAATTACAATTCAAGCAGTGCAAGCAGTCGCTTCGCTGCATGCATATCTCCATCTCCCTCGCACTTCCTTTAGCTGAGTAGCGGGTATGTGATAGTCGACTCTTGTTTTCTATAGCTTTAAGTATCGATTTTGAGATACTTCATTCGACTCTAATGACAAATTAGATTTTAATTCATAAATAACGTTGGGTCCCATTATCAGAATAATCACAACATAGATTAAACAAAGTAAAATACTAAAATTATTATTAGCAATATATATTTCGAAAAGAATGTCACATGCATAATCACCATTCAGTTTGCAAACCCCAAGGGAAAAGCACCGCAAACCACATGTTATATATAATATATGTATACCTAATAATTCTGTTATTTTTCGCCCCAACAGCAGCTAACAACTGTGATAAACAAATCAAATGCCACACCAGCAGCAGCATCAGCAGCAGGAGCAACCGCAGCAGCCAACGGCAGCATTAGCAGCAAACACAATGGCAACCACACAGGAGCAGGAGGAGCAGCAACCACACTGACTCCGGCCATGGGTATCATGACAATTAAGAATGGCAATGGCAACGGCAACATACTGGCAATCTCACCAACGGCAATCCAGCAGCAGCACCATCACAACGGCAGCCCAGCGGGCAGTCCATCGGCAATTGGAGGAGCAACTAGTGGAGCCACCATTACACGTGGCTCGCCCACGCCATCGACTCCATCGCCGTCGCCCAGCTCCTCGTCCAGTGGCGTCTCGTCGTCGGCCTCGTTTATGGGCGGCGGCTCCTCATCATCGTCCTCCTCCTCATCATCCTCCTCGTCGTCGTCCTCCTCATCGTCGTCGTCATCATCCAGTTCCAGTTCGTCGTCGCCCACGCAACAGCAGCTGATCGCCACGCCCACGGCCACCGCCCATTTGGTGGGCGCACGCAGTGTTGGCCTGAAATTCCATGGCGGTGCGGGTGGTGCGGCCAGCGCCTTGAATGGCGGTGCCACCATTGTGGCCGCTGCTGTGCCAGCTGGCGGCGGATCAGCGAATGGTGAGCATTGAGTCCACTTTCCCTCGACCCATTGAAAAATCCACTGAATAAGGAATTATTTTCTATATAAAATGAAAAAAATATTTATTTTGAATCTATTAAGAGAAATCCCCAATTTTTTATAAGAGTCGTGTATCTTTCTAAGATTAATTTCCATTATCAAAGTGTACGAATTTTCGAAAGACAATTTCGTTTAATGGATTTTACTTTTAAAAGTAAAATAATTCACTGAAGGGGATTGAGATTGAGAATTTTCAAAACACAATTTCAATCAAGGGATTTAACTTTTTTATGTACATACGAAAATTTATAAAAATAAAAAAATAACAATCTAAAATAATCCATTGAAACGCATTTGTAATTGAGCTTATGAGTTTGGGAAACCGAATTATTGGCTGTTTACAATTTTGGGAAACTTTATTTTGAATCTATTAAAAGAAATAAGCAATTTCTTATGAGAGTCAAGAAGCTATAAAGGAATAATTTTGATTGCGAATTTTCCAAACACAATTTCATTCAATGGATTTACCTTTTAATGTACAAATAAAATTTAAATTAAAAAAATAATCCAACATTTTATTAATTGTGTCTTTAACTTTTCAACAGGTTTCCATCAGGCGGACAAGGACCGCAATTACAATTTCCTGATGCTCAGTGCTGGGACAACGGCGCAGTAAACCAACAAACAAGAGACAACAACAACATCAAACAAACATCTACAACAATAATGAAAACAACAACAACAACTGAATTGTGTGCAACAGCTCCCACCTTATAAAAGAAAAAATGTAACAACAACTAGAAGAAGGTTCTCTAAAAACTCTTTTCTTAAAACAAGATACAAACAAATATTATGTACTTTTCACACTTTCGCACACATTGAAAACAACAACAACAACAGCAGCAGCAGCATAAAGAAAATAATAAAGCTGTAATTTTTTATGTAAAACAAAAGAAAAGAAAACAAAAGCTATCAAACAGTTCCGCCCAACACTTAGCATCGATTTTGAAAATCAACAAAACGAAGAGGAAGATTATTTTTTAATAAATAATTTTAAAGAAACAACAAAAGCGCGGAAGAGAAAGCTAGCAACAACACCAACAACAACAGCAACAACAAGAGAAGACCAATTAAGTAAATATACAACAACAGCAACGAAAGCCAGCATTCAACAACAACAGCAACCACAACAACAACAGCTTGAAGGCCCACAACAAACAAACACACACACACACACACACACACACACACAGGCCCATCAACATGCATATATACTATATACATTATATATCTAATTGTACTACTTTATAGTAAAGCCTAGAAAAGAAGAGAAAAACACCAAGATGAATAGCACACTTAAATGTTAAACAGGAAGAGAAAAAAAACAAAACCAAAATGCGCTGTTGAAACAGAAACCACCAATGGGTAACGCTTTATAAGTATATATATATATCTCTAAATATATATACATATATATATATCTAAAACTTAGAAGAAGAAGATTATAAATTAGAAACGTATGTAAAAGCAGGATTTCCAAAATTCTCGTGGCAAAGAAAAAACTAAAGCTAAAACGAAAAAAGATAGATGTCTCTTTTCTTGACCAAAAAAACTGAGCCAGAAATAATAATTTTTTTTGGATATACTTTCTTCTTCTTTCAAAAGCGAGACCACAAAGCAAAACAAAAACAAAAAGAACACAGAAACGAAGCAAAAATCAAATCAATAGAATTATATCAAATTAGAGTGCTTGTATGTCAAGTATGTGTGAGTTTGCAGACAGAAAATTAACCAATAGTATGTAAAACTAAGGAGAAAAGCTGGCGAGAGAGTGTTGTATCTGTGTAATACCCATTTGAATTAGATATTAATGTAGCAAGCAAACAAAAAATCGTAGCAAAAATGTGTAATAGTGCAATAAGCTAACAAAAGCCACACCCACCCCCTCCTCTATCCTCCAACCTCCCCCCATTTAACAAAATTTTTTAGAGAATTTTTATTTTGATCTTGTTCTGGAAAGACACGCATATAAGACATTATCATATAATATAATATGTAGTGATTGCGTAAAACCACACCTTCTCTTGCAATTTAAATTCCTGCCTTAATGCCATTGAAACGGAATACGGAATCAAAGTAACAGCAGAACAGCAAATTTCCCCAAAATTTGATACACCCTCAAACAACTAAAGCTTATAACAATATTTATATACAAGGAAAGGTAAAACATTAAAAAAAAAGAAAACGAAAATAGCTTAGAAATAGACAACACAATTATCACGATAAGCGAAAAGGGAAAAAATCTAGCAAACTGAATGTTATATTTTGGAGCATTTTTTCAATGTGTATGTGTTAGCATATATATTACATATATATATCTAGAGAGAAAGCGAAGGAAGAGGATTGATAAAAGTATTAGCAAAAGATATCTCTTGAACAATAATGAAGGACAGACAGAGATGGAGAGAGAGCAGGTCGTCTCTTTCTACTCCCCTTAAATATTTGCAAGTTTTTTAGGTCGGGGCAATGAATATAAAACTATATATCATCTATCTATATATATTTGTATACACAAACTAAATTGAGCAGGTCAGATAGCGTGAATTTTCCATATATTTGTAAATACTTTAAAAACAAGTGGGAAACTGTCAAGCTTTGAGTTCTTTTCATCACGGGGGGCTTATTTTTTTGATAATGTTTTTCTTTTTTTTTACCAAAGGGACAGCAAATCAAAAATTATTTTCACACAAGAAAGTTTTACACGAAAGGAAAGAGCAAACAAGTAATCATAAAAATCGAAATCTTTAAACTATAAATATATATATATATGTGTATGGAACGTCTGTGTAAATGTGTTTGAATGTAAAATGCTTTAGTCACATAAGTTGAAAGAGAAATTTGAATTAACTAAATAGTTATATATGCCTGTGTCTGTCACTCGATTTCTGTTACTAATCATAAAATCAATTGTATAAAAATAATAATACCAACACACGTTTGAAGAATTAACATTAACTCTTAAATTAGCTCTTATGTTCTTTAATTTATGTTTTTTTTTTCGTTGTATTAACTGAAAAACAATTTTTGAAAATGTTTTTTCTTGATTTTTTTAACCATCCTTTGTAAGTAGGCAAGTAACAAATGATTGAACATAATACTTTTTTGCGTACTTTTTATTAAAAGAAAATCAAACAAGGAAAACAGCAAACAACAGAACGATTTCATTTTAGAAATTTAAGCTTAACTTAACTAATTATTAATGTTTAAACAAATTTGTTCTTTAAGTTGAAAACAAATCGGGAGTATTGCAAATTATAATTATCATTAAATATACACAACAAAAAAACAACAAAACAAAGGAGAAAACTCAACAAAAAAATTATATTTATAGAAAAAGCAGACAACAACAAAAACCAGAAAAGATTATAACAAAAAACAATTTCAAACAAAAAAGAAAACGAGAGAAAACCTTTTTAGCTGTAAATGTAACATGTAAAATTAATTTTAAACGAAATGCATACAAAAATAAACAAACAAAAAAATCAACAAAAGCGTAAGAGTATGTCAAGAAGTAAAAAAGCGTAAAAAAAGAATATATATGAAGAACGATATATATATATATATTATATAAATGTAAATGTGTAAAGAAAACAGAAAATGCGTAAAAAAAAAAATAAAAAAAGAGATTTCAAAGCAAAATTATTTGAACATCGTTTTACTGCGGGAGGCGGAATTATCTTAAGATAATTCATAATTATTTTTTTTTTGTCCTTAGTGAAAGGTGTGACAGGAAGGGGGATTCTTATAAACAAATGCGAACATATCCTTCTATTTTTTAATAAATACGTGGTGTCTCTGGTGGGAACAAATGCTGAAAATATGGAATTATAATTATTTATTTACGCCTTGAACCCGTTAAAATGTACCATTTTTGCCGATGTATACACAGAAGGCCGAAAATTTTTATGGTGCAAAATAAAATATTTTACAATGCATACTTTCAGGCCCAGTAATAAAAAATACTTTTATTTATTTCTCATATTTTTCGGTTTATTTCTGAGTCAAGCTAAACGTACACTCTTTCAATCGCCATTTCTAAACTCTCGTAATTATAATTTATATTTGTATATATATTTATATAAAAAAAATGCGGGTTGTTGCTTGATTTTGTTTTGGATGCGTGAGAGTCCGTGAGGGAAGAAAAAAAAATGGTTCAGTGTTCTAGCTGTGGCCGAGTTTTCGTGTTTTTCGCAACAATTTTCACAGGGGAAACGAGGGAAATGCTTGATACAATGTTGAACCAACCATCAATTGATTGCATATATAACTTATATATTTAATAATAATAATTATCATAATAATAATAGCTTAAATATTACAATACAGAATGCAGTTTTACAAAAGAAAACAAAGAAGCAAATCAATCGGGAGTTATTGCTAAATATATATTGGATGTGTTTCAGCGTGACAAAAAAAAACCATTAGTAAAGGAAAATCTCCAAAGCTTGTCACAAACATTAGTTTATCATTCTTCATTTGTATTTTTTGTTTATATATCCCTACTCATTTGCTTTCGGCTTAGAAAATTACAAAAATTGCATTAAAAATTTGTTTCGATTCACTTCGTTTACAATTAATAATTGGAGATATTTTTTGTTTTTCTTATTGTTTTCCTTTCTTTTTTCTCTTCTCTAGCATTTTAAGTGTTTTATACTTTAAACTATTTTGTATATATTTAAATATATATATTTAGATGTATTTATAAAAAGCTTTTCTGTGTGGTTTCTTGTTGGTTTGTGTTGTTTGCATTTTGCTATTAAACTTTAAAATATTACAAAAAATGTATGCATATGTATAATTAAACAAGAGAAATATCTATAGCATTTATTAAATTGCATAATTATTACGGTTTTCTTTAGGTGTCTAAGATTGATTATATTTAATACGTTTAAGCTTTAGTTTTTGTTTTTGTTTTAGTTTTAACATTTTATTGTACGGGGCAACACAAAAATCGATAATTCAAAAGAAAAAAAGACGAAACTAAACGACAGAATTTATAAGCTGCCTGTCTGTGTGCTTTTCATTTGACGTTTTCGGGAAAATTGGTTGCCTAAATAATATATTTATGTATATTACAATGCAAGTTAACTTGGATTACGTGTTTGAGTTTTGAGTGTGGCAATTAATTTTGATATTCTCTGCTGTTTGTGTGTTGTGGAGTTCTCTAAGTTAATTATTTATTAACATATCGTTCTGTTCCTCTATTCTTCATCTTCTATTCTGTGGTTGGTGTTATCCGTGTGGCCGTTGTTGTTTTCCAAGTTGTTGCTGCTGCAGTTGTTTGTTGTTCATCGTATGGTTGTTGTCGGTTCTTGTTGTTTCATCCTACAGCAGTTGGCAGCAGTGAGAATTGGGCTTCGGCGGCTGTTTCACGTCCGTCTGACGTTGTTTTTTACGCGATGAAATATCCCTGATTAGATCATAAAATACCTAAACATATAAGAACGATTTATTAGTACTTTATATTATTTGAAATATTTCGTTGTATTAATTTTTCAGGTGGTGGGGTTAAATTGTTTTTCTATAATTACAGAAATTTTGAAAAGTTGCTAAAACCAAAGTAGAAAAGGCAAAAGAAAAGTTTAATCAGTATCTTAAACTCTCTTCATTCACCAGAGAACAGGAAATTTCAAACATACAAAGAGTTAAGTTTCAGAAAAATTATACAAAAAATGTGTATTCATTATAATACTAAATATTGTGTCCATATTTTATATATTCTTTGTAATATCTGAGAAATTACCCGTTCTTTGTATTTAACTTATGGTTTTCATACACCAAAAGAAAGATTTTAGGAAATACAACCGAACCAAATTAAAGTAAGTGAAAATTTCAAGCATATTTCAAAAGCAAATTCAAATTTACTGAAATGCTTAATAAAATATTAAACAATCTTGTTTTGTAAAAGTGTTTGTATAGGCGTATATGTATGTACAGATGTGTGTGTTTTCTTTTTGTGTAAGTGTTAATGTCGACTGAAAAGTTCTTTTCTTTAATTCCTCAGTAATGCAACTTGTAATAAAAAAAGAAGCCAACCGTTGTTTAAGAACCCACATTAAAAGCTTTAAGACCGTAATAAAACCTAAGATTTTAATTCTTTGTTCTTCGCCATTAAAAAAATAAATTTTAAGTAAACATTTCCCTAATTGAGAGCTGGAAATCCATTGACAGTAAATTATATGCCAATAAAATATATTGATAATAATAATAATATTGTGATTTAAGCAACGACAGGACACGAATTTGGATTATTATAATTTTAAATAAAATGCACAAGTGTTATGAAAAGTTATAGATCCCTTATACTGAGAAATAATTGTTAACCCAAAATTACAAACACCTAATCACAATCGTGACTATTGTTACTATCAATGTTTTTCCAGCGTCTATCCCAAATACATCCAGTGCTAGTCTACGTCTACCTAAAATATGAAAGCTTTCTTGTTAGAAGCTTAGTGTTTATAAAGAGTTAGTTGTAGTTGTTTAGTTGTGGCAAACGAAATATGATACAAAATCATATAAATAAGTCCAACAAGCGGAAATGTAAAAAAAGAAATAGTAATAGTAAAAATATATATTTGCATTAAATCAACCGAGGTAAGGTTATTAGTAAAATAGTAAAGTAGATAGAGAAAGTGCCGAAAGCAATCAAGCCGGGGTTAAAAGCAACGAATTAGAGTGTCTACGGGTTAAGTGGGTGTGGTCATATATTCATATGGGATACATATTATAGATCGTATTTGATAGTGGAAGAGTTGTATGCACCTAATGCCTAAAGTAGGGTACACTTAAGTCTCCGCTTCTTGCATCTATCTTTAGCACGCCCGCTCGTGGCTTTCGAATCTTCGGTTTTTCGTGATCTTATTTCGCGCATCAAATCAAAAAATACCTGTAATTGTGGATTGGGAATTAAGTCATATACAAAGTCAGCATCAGAGTCAATTAGTAAACGCAAATGCAATATGTAAATAATTCAATAATCGAAGATCGAACCAACATAATTACACACACACATTTTCGTTTTTTTTTTTAGATAGATAGAGGTCTCTATAAGCTTGTGGTATTTATCAATACGAGTAAAAAATAAATTGTAAATAAAATTGTTTTGTTAAAGGCAACAACGTTGAAAGCATGGTAAATTAGCCTACGATTTTTTGCAGTGCATTCTTTGTTTTAGCTGAGTGCGTGTGTGTGTGTATCTGTGTGTGGTTCGCTGTGTGTGTATGTGTGTGGCTGGGGAAATAAATCAATTTTAAGTACTTAGAAAATAATAACTCTAAAGTTATCTTAGCTTCTCTATTGGTTTAGTATCTATTTGTTTAAAAAACATGAGCACCCAACATTTTATATTTATGATTTATTTTTGGGAGCTTTCTTTGAATCCTATTTTAAAGCTTACAATAACAATTTCCTGTTCCATAAATTTTCCATTACAGTTTAATTTATCATTAGGTTTTCCCCTTGATGATTTGCTTCTCGATTGGATTTATATATTTTTAAAAAGCATACCAGAAGTGCTGGCTTTTTTCAACGGCTTCGTTATCTAAACGCCGCCCCCACTTATCATTATCATTTTGAAAGCGCTCGAAATGTTAACCTTGAATTGAGTGTATAACTAGAAAGATAGAAGGGAAATAACACAGAGAAGATCTTTGAACTTGGATTAGCTTTCTCGAACGCTTTAATTTTGCTTAATTTATTTAGTTAATAATATATTCCCTTAAAGTCAACACATAAATTTGATTTAATTATCAAAAATATTTCAGTGGATGAGTGTTGATTCTTCTAATCGCAAACGACAAACGACAAACTCTACAATTTGAAACTCAAACAACGTGATAAGAATACACTATATAAAGTGAGTGTTTCGGCTTGCAAGAATGTTGAACAAACTCAGTGATGTTTTCGTTTGAATGTGAAACGAGGAAAAAGAAATCACATTAAATAAGCTATGTAAGAAAACTAGTTGCGAGAAACCTTTTAGCTTGCCAATTTCTAAAGAGTTAACATTTGCTTCGCAAACGGATGGATCATAATCATAATCATATCGTTCTTTGTGGTTGGGCTGGACATTCACATTCTTCCCTGCTCCGGAATAAACATCTTTTCGGCAGGCTCCACCTAGCGGCTGGTAGCCCAACCACCACCACTCACCTTATCCACATTTTCGCGGGTTTTAGCCGAGGTCTCCACATAGGGCACCGCCCACTGCTGCGCCCTCAATTGGCACTCGCTCAGCGGCACCTTGCGCTTGTCATTCAGATCGCACTTGTTGCCCACCAGCAGGAACGGTATGCTCTCGTCATTCTTGACCCGCAATATCTGCTCCCTGGAAATTGAAGAGGAAACGTATTAGACAATGCTGTATATCGATATTTGATATGTGTTTTCCCTTGAAAACATCGATATTATTGAATCGCAATTGTGAAAATATCGAAAATGTCGATAATTTTAAAGTTCTAGTGCTGTTTTTTTTAAATATCAAAATACCCAATTAATCTATTAATGTAAAACACAAACCCCATCGATTTGACAATGTGAAAATGAAAACCTCAACAAAACCGATTGATAAGCACTCTTATCAGAGGAAATGATGATGAGTCAGTGAGTGTGTGTCACTTCACTTAGAAGCCAGAAGGCAAACAGATATTGCTATTTATGTAAACATAGGGGGGATGCATAAATATTGGGTAGCAAATAAATATGGGCGGTGTACAGGCATCGTCCACACCCTGTCGCTCACTGGTCGACGTACGTCCAATAACAATTTTCCAGTCATATTTATCTGCCTGCAGGTATATTAAGTTGCCAACTCTGAATAACTCAATTGGGTCGATGGAACAGGGGGGTTTCTAAGTGGGAGTTATGGCCCACAGCGATATGGCATATTCAAAAGGTAGAATTATCGGGATCAGAGGCATGATATGGCATACTTAAGGTATGATTAAAAGGAAAGAAGTATGGCTACTTAGAGATTGGTTTATTAACTTGAACGTCGGTGTGGCATGCTTAAGGGTTGAATTATTAAAGGAGTTAACTACTTTTCTATCACTTAAATATTTTTTCCTGAGAACAATGACTTATTTGTTAACGGGCATTGACTCATTTATTGCTAAATGGCAAAATACTCGGCACACAAAACTAAACAGGAAGTCGGGAGTTGTTTACCAAGTTACTCATCATCAAATTGCCGTTTTGATAAGTTACTCATTAAACTCTTGTTATTCGAATTAAAATAAAATACAAACAATATAGTTAGTTTGTAATTTATTTATAAACCCCTTAAAAACTTGGAGCAAGAAATGAATAAAGATTAATTACCCATCCTAAAAAATGGGGAAACAACTGAACAACTTGTGTGACTAATTAGCAGGGCAAAACAAAAAAAAAAGTGAGGCTCGTGTGGGAAATAAAACCGCGACACTTGTCAGCCTAAGACAAGACTCTCGAGAAGCCTGAGGCAGGGTGCGGGAAAAGCAGGGGGGAAAAGAACCGCTTGACACACTCACCTGAATTCCTGGGTTGCCTGGAAGCTTTCGTCGTCTGTGATGGAGAAGACACAGAGGAATCCCTCGCCGCTGCGAAAGTAATTGTCTCTGATGGCGGCATAATCCTCCTGACCAGCCGTATCCAATATATCTATTTGTACTTCCTCGCCGTCCAGCACAACCTGTTTGGGTAAAATAATTCAAATTTATTTTCATTTATTGTATTTTGAATTTTCATTAATCGATTTAGAAAAAAGATCATGTGGAAAATATAAGTAGATTTATTTTGAATTTTCATAAATCGGTTTAGAAAATATATCATGTGGGAAATATAAGTAGAGCTACAGAAAACGTTTTTTTTTCTGTTTGAAAATTTACAATTGGAAATTTAGGAATTCCGAATATGAGATTTCTAAACCACGGGTTCCATTCCGGTAAAGCAATATTAATAGTAGTAATATTAATAGTAGTAACATTAAAAGAAGTAATATTAATAATAGTAACATTAAAAGAAGTAATATTAATAATAGTAATATTAATAGCAGTAATTTTAAGGGTAAAGTAAACTTTTTAAGAACATTATTTTAGATATAATACTAAGAATACAGGAATGCTATACAATGTTTAACTTATTCGATTTTTAGGAACTTGCTCATCATATCATAGAAAAACGTAAACTTTTCAATAACATTTTAACTTTTAGATATTATACTAGGAATGCAGGAATGCTACTTAACTTATATCGAACTTGCACATCATATCATTATTTCACACACAGCTCCTCACCTTTTTCCTATAGCTATCGGCCTTGGTGGGCTCGTAGTCCTCGACGAACTCGTCGTACATGAACTGCAGTGTGAGGGCGGACTTTCCCACGCCGCCACTGCCCACCATGATGACCTTGTGGAGCGCCGGTCCGGCTGTCGGCTTCTTGCTCATGATGGCGGGATCTGCTCTCACTCGCTCGCGCTCTCTGTCTGCAAAATGCGGCAAATACAAAACAAGAAATAAATAATTAAGTAAATAAATAGGTGCTTCCTGTTTGGACAGTCAGCAAATATTCCAAAAAGGTATAATATACGCATATTTCTTGTTGTTGTTGTTGCTTTGCCATTTCTATTTATTTATTTAAGGTGCGAGTGAGTGTATTCGAATAGCAAGTTATGAATGGCTGGTGGTCAACCGTGTTTTTATGTTTTTGTGTTGCCCCAAAAAAGATTGCAGCTGTCAACTTAAGAGTCGGCTCACAGGTTTACTGATTGTTTTTGTCTCGGCTTTTCAGCTTTTCTCGGGGTTACGTAACAAACGATGGCAATAAGAAAAGCCGCCAATGATTCGCCATTATACTTTTTACACTTCCAATGCTCTAAGAAGGGGTATTTTCTTTTTTGTAATATTCATATTTTTTTAAAAAGAGAATTCTTTAATGTTTTTGTTTAAAATAATGTTATTACAACTAAAATATATTTAATATGTTGAATTTTTTTTATTTAATGCTTAAAATGATGTTTTTATTAATAAAATATATATTTAATATATTGATATTAATAATAAAATATATTTAGCATTTGGAATATTTTAATTGAATGTTAAAAATATTGGTATTATTAATAAAATACATTTAACTTGTTGAATATTTTAATTTAATGTTAACAATAATATTATTATTAATAAAATATATTTAACATGTCGAATATTTTAATTTTATGTTTAAAATAATTAAACTCCTTTTTCATTTTTACAAAAGTTATATACTGAAAAAATAAACTAAATATTTATATTTATAGCAAATTGTATTTACTACAATTGTTTCACTTTTAGCATATTCTTTATTATTTACACCTAGTGTATTTCCATGTTCGACTGGCCGGATTCTCACATTTTCTGGCTTGTTTCTTTCGCTTTGTTCGAGTCGCAAATGAAGCATAAAATGAAAAGTTCATTGAACTATTTACACATGGCGAAGCGGGACAACAACAGCCACATATAAAGGCCAACATATAGCAGCATAATGCAGACCGGGCCAAAATGACTGAGGGGTTTTTTGTTGTTTCTGTTTTGTTGCTGCCGATTGCAATTAGCCTTTTGTGACCATTCAACGTCCCTTCAACCCGCCAACCCCCTTTTCATTTGCTTACTGCGTCATCGATTGCAATAAATTGAGGCATTGAAAACTACGCACTGAGGGACTGGGAATATATTCCCTATAAATGAGCCAAAGGGAAATCGAGACACACGTGGCCATTTGGCAGTTGGCCAATTTCCATTCGAGAGTTCAAACATTCAAGCTGATTTCCCACTTTGGCCTGTATTTTATTTTTCAGTTGCATAGTTGCAGCCCAACTTGATTATTAATCCACAACGGGCTCAGGGTTGGCGAGGTATTTAAGTTACCGAAATAACCACAAACTTGGATTCATTTAAAAGCATTGGATATACGAAAAGCATTAACCGCATTGAAATCATGGAAATGCAAAAGCGGCAAAATAATTTTCCACGGTTGTTACTTGAGATAATTTAACTGGTTTTAGAAAAGGCTGAGAAAAATGGGGTATTATTAAAAAATCTTAAATATTATTTAGATATAAAAAATAGTTTTAAATAGTACAAAATGTTAGTTTAAACAAATGTAAAACTCTTTGCTTTTTCTTAAACAAATCTCCAACAATGTCTAGACTTCAGACAGACATTTGAATCAAGCAAGAAAGAAATATTCCAAACAAACTGCCGCGGTAACCAAAGGGTATTCCAAAAGTAAAGCCAATTCCCTTTATCTTTTCATTTCTTCCGTCTTTTCCATGTTTGTTTTTGGTTTTTTTGTTTTTCTAGCTGCCTTTCAATTTGACGCGGCGTTGGAAAAGTGGAAAATTGAATGGAAAGCGGGCAGGCAGAAAGGCAGGCAGCTGCTGCTGCTGTCGAATGAATCCGAATCCGGAGGCAACAAGTCAGTCAGTCAACCAGTTGGGCCACCACTGCGTATGAGTAATCAGCATTGGAGCTGCACGTCAATCAATTTTTACTCGAGAGAGCGAGCGCAAATAAAAGGAGGGAAAAAACTTCCCACACCCATGTTGAGTCAATTGAATTGTCAAGGAGGATTGTTGGCCAATTGCTAACAGAAACACCTGGGAATAGCAGCAGCAAACTTGTTAAATTGCATATTACTCATACGCAACGCTGTGCGAGCTTGACAGCGTCGAAAAATACGGGAAAAACCTGGTGGACAAATGAAGCTGGGGAGTGTATAGACCACCCGAATACCTCTTATAAATTATTTTTTATTTTATTTTTGATCATTTGAATAGCTTACAAATCAAATAAGTAAGAGATTGCACTTTTGAACAAACAATAACATTTATTTAGAGGATCTTATCCTTACAAAAACTTCCAAAAAATATTTTTACAAATTGTTTTAATACATTTTGAAAAAGAAAATCATTTATTTAGGTTTTCAAAAAACATTTCCTTTTTTTTTTGCAAAGTGTATTTAATGCAATTTGATCTTTTAAGAATGGTATAGGAAATTCTAAGAAACTCCTTTGGCAATAATGATTTTGAAATACTCCCCAGTTTCAACAGTGTCTAAAAATGCAAGAAATTTTGGAGAACATAAAATGATCATAATAATATTTCCAAAAAACTTTTTACGATCTTGAGGACCGCAACTGCACTTATCCTAAAATTAGCATTATGGCCAAGATTATATGGTCGCAAAAGCGGAAAAGAATTTATAGTTGCTCAAGAAAAAATAGTGAAGCTGCAAAAATACAACTAGGAATTTGCCATTTTCAATTGAAATATTGTCGATCGATTTAAGCTCAATTTTTAATTGCAATGAAAAAATGAAAAAAAGTTGACTTGGAAGTAAACCGTCGAGTTAAACGAGATATGGCTCCCATAGCTAATGGTTACCGGTTATGAAAGGCAATTGAAGAACCCGAAGTTATCACATGAAGTGAACCGCGCTAAAAGCTAAAGACAACATACATTCTTAATAATTTCCCCTAACTTGATCCATTTGGTTATTTGTTATTTTAGAAATTCGATTTCGTGGATTTGAAATTAGGAAATTAGAAACTATTCTCTGGCTTTCTCTGGAAAGCAACAACAAATTCGGTGATGATTCTGTTGATTAGATTAATTATTCGCCGATTGGGAATTCAGCTGGTGGAAATATATGTATGTGTTTTTCGTAAACCAAAAATCGTAAAAACCAATTTAATTGTTATAATAAAAAGCCAAACAAAGCAGAAATGAATTTTTAGTTTTTAATGGCTGGCATAAAAAAGATTTCCCTCTAATTAAAAGGCGGGCAAAAAATAGAACGGATTGGAGAATAAAAGTACCAGAAATATATACCTATAGGTATATTGTGTGTGTACTATATTGAAAACGAAACGAAAAAAACCAAACATTTCGTTTTTGGTTCCTGCGTTTTGCGGAAATTTCATTTGTTACCTATTGGTGAAAATAATACAGCCAAAAGCCGTTTCACCTGTCATGACGTCATTGTCTAGTTGTTTATCCTAGTGCCACCCACCACCCCCGCAAATGCCACCCAGCTTTGTGCATAAATTAGCCAATGTTCTTGTTTGTAGTTTAAACAAAAACGGAATTTCGTTTCCTCTATTTGGTGTGTGTCAACATTAATTGCTCTTTCATGTTCATCAAATATTAAATTTTTGACTTTTGCATTCGCTTTATATTGACTACTTCTTCGATAAACTATAGCGTTTGTTCCTAATCAAAAGTGGCATAAGCCTTTAGTCTTAATAAAATGAAAATGATTTTATAGATTTAAAAGAAGATTTTGGAAATAATAAATATCAAACATTACATATCTATAAGTTTGTTGGTAAATAAATAAACAGATTTTATAAATTTAAAAGAAGATTTATGAAATTATTAAACATAAAATATAATGTATTTATCTTTTTTAAAAGATTTTCATAAAAGTTCATAAAAGTTCATAGAAAATACCTAGTATGAATTTTGTTTAAAGCTCATTAATCATTGTCAAACATTTATATTTCAAACAAACTTTTTCAAACGTTTGAACATATGTTTTTTGAGCTTTATGTTTTTGAAATTTCTAGATTTTCTGTGAAAATTTAAATGTAATGCATTTATTCATTTTAAATTGCTATTTCCTTTGAATTTATTTTCCCAATGAACTTAGTTCTTTTAAACTCTTAATTAACTTGTTCGTTCCTCCGATCTTTTAATTTTATAAACAAATTTTGTTTAAACGTTTTAGGAACATTTTGACATGAGAAATCGCTATTGAAGCATTTTTCATGTTACTTTACCACTTATATTTTCAAAGCAAGCCTCAAATATTTACGAAACTCAGCATTAATCTTTTACTAGATCAAAGGCTACAAAAAAGTCTTATTTTGAGACTAATTTTCCTTTCACCTTTTCTCGCACGAACGAGCCCGCAAACTATAGCTATAGTACTTTCATCGGCAACAATGTTTGCGCTTTTCCCCTAAAATTGTATATAAACTACCTTTGCCGATTTGATACACTTCGAGTGAACTTTTCCCCTGGGCCAATTATTTAGTATGAATAATCGAACCGTTTGGCCAATATTTATTTGGTCCCAAGTGATTTTGAACAGACCGTAGGAATCGTAGGAATCGTAGAAATCAGCGATCGGCGATCGAGGGAATTTATGAAGTTTTTCACAATCCTCCAATCCGCAATTTCTCTGCACATATATGTATATATTTTTAAATCTCCCGGCTCCGTTGGGCGTCCGATTTGTTTATTACTCATATCATGGGTTTCGCTTGTTTTCCCATTCGATTTCGATTTGATTTTTCCTTGCTTTTTTTTTTGTTACTCGGCTTTTCCGCTATCCCCCCTTTTTAGTTTTTGTTTTTTCGGTGGTGGGTTGCCAATGACGTCAGTTTTTAGCGTCTTCTCCTTTTCGAGTTTAGTTTTTCGTGCCTTTTCATGGTCTTCAGCCACGGTTGCTTTTAATTTTATTAATACAGTGAGCTCTCTGCTAAATGAACGGTTGCAGTACAGGATTTTTTTTAAAGCCTCTGTCGTTAGTTTTTGTAGTTGTTTTAATTTTAATCATAGTATTCAACAAAATGAGTAAGTTATATAATTTTGATTGATAACAAGTTTTATATAAATATAAATTTATAGGTTACACTTCCAAATTTACTAAGGTTAACAAAAAAAATGAATCATGCTAAAAAATTAGTGATTACAAAATCCAGATATAAATGATCGATAATGAATTAATATTTAACTAGTTCACATCCTCTAAAAAATATCTATAATTAACTTCTTGAACTAACTACTAAACACAAAGAGGCTGGTTTAAAGAACATCAATATCAATATTAGTTATTGATTATAAAATCCAGATAAAATTATCGATAAGAAATTAACATTTAACTAGTTCACATCCTCTAAGAAATATCTATAATTAACTTCTTGAACAAACTACTAAATACAAATTCTGGTTTATATAACATCATTATCAATCATGATCCTATTCTTTGGAGTAATCGAAACCACCTATCGGCACAATTTCGATTTTTACATTATCGACCCTTCACTGTAATTTTGTTCGTCTTTTTTGTGGGTGGTTATCCAAGCGTGATGTGTGGCATGTGCAACTCGAAGAGTTTAGTTTAATGCTTAAAGTGCACGAAAGTCTACGAGTTTACCGCTATTACCAGTTCCCACAAAACGGGCCTTTCGTGCCTTCTCTGCTCTCTCCTTCTTCGTCTCTTTTGTCACCCTCTTCGTGTTTCTGGCTCTGGCCTTTGGCATTGCCTTAATTTCCTTTGCCTCTTTATGTTGGCATTATACCATTAGTGGGGAGGTTGCTCTAATGACACCTTAAAGGGGTATATACCTACATATATTATGTATATCAGGTGAGCGAGTTGGGGTCCCTAAGGTGTTTCTAGTACTCCCCCAAGTTTATGTTATAGTTGTAGTTGGGGGTGATTTTTGGGATCTCTTTGATCTTGTTATATAATTTATTATGAGAATAATTATGTTACGATTTAGTTGTTTTTTTTCGTATCTTCTATTATATTTTTTGTATAATTTTCTAAATATTCCTTGAGGTTTTTCTATCATAAAAATATAATTTACATCGTTTGAATTTGTTTCCTAGACTCCTAGATTTTAGTAATCTCTTGGGTATCTTTCGAGTCCATATCTTCATTGACTATATTTTTAAGCTAACAGTTTTCCATCTTTCGGATGCGTGTTGCGTGTGCTTCGTGAAATTCGTGTCAGAGTTTGCCATGTTTGCTTTACCATATCTTTTTTTTGCTTTTTTCTTTGTTTTGCTAGTTTCATTTCAAGCCTAACTGTTAAATTAATGAATTTATTTTTAGTTGATTTTAGTTTACTTTAGGCCTTGTTGGCGTTGTTATGGTGTTATTGTTATTGTTGTTGCTTGACTGCCCCCGTGTTGTTGTGGTTTGTTGGCTATAACCTTGGGGCGATTTTGTGGTTAACAAAGTTACAGTTAATGCAGATAGAAAAATGTATTTTTATTTTCTGCTCGTTTTCCGATTTATGCAAACTACTTCTAGTATTATTAATCATCACAAATCAATTTGCCAGATATTTTTTTCAACTTTCTTTACAAAATAACATTTTAATTTCAGCATTTTTTTCATGTGCACGAATACGGGGAGAAACACGAGCCTTATTTATAGACCGCAGAAAATGTTTATAAGACTATCCTATAAGTTTATGGTAATTACTGGAACGATTTTATGGCAAAAATTCCTGTGCTTCGAACCCAAAACAAAAAACAAAAAAAAGAAAAGAAAAGCCAACTGAACGCAGATAAACGAAATACCGAGCGTAATTGAGCAATTGAAATGCTAAAATCCCTTTCAAATGCCACGCCCCCTTATTTTCTGGCTGCCATTCGACTGGGCTTAATTTTCTGCCAAGTTTTTGCCCCTTTTCCACACCATTTTCCCCCCTTTTTGTTTTGTTGCTGCGCCATTTGCAGAATTTACAACAAGTGCAGCCGATTTCTTGTCGCCGCTTTTCTTTTCAGTTCTTTTTTATTTTAATTTATTTGTACTCTTTTTTTGTTGTATTCTCCAAAGCGAAGAGGCGTGATTTTGTAAAACTTCCGCACAAGATTAAGTTCAATAAACAGCCACATGTGCGGAAAAAAGATGGAAAATGCACGCATAATATTGCCTCTTCTTTGCTATGCCTTTTTTTCAACTTGTCATCACAACTTCTTTGACTTTGTGTGGGAATTTTGCATTTAATTCTGTTTTTTATTCGTTTTTTTCTTACATCATTAAATGCAGGTCTGAGTACTTACAAGAAGAGAGGGAAAGAGATGGGTGGCAGAGTCGAGAGAGAGATGGCAATGCTGTACATTAATCAAGCTGAAAAGAAATCTCCGCAAGTGAACTTTTCTTATTTCATTGAAGAGATGGCTATTCCTCCGTTAGATCAGTTCAATGCACTTGAGCGATAAGGGAAAATCCACACTGTTTAACAAAGTTCGATCTATTTCGATGACTTGTTATCGATCTATCGTTTTTGGAACCCTGTTTATAATCAACATCTACTAATTGGTGTCTATTGTTAGGCTCTGATAACTTTCATTTGATTTTAACCATATACATTTGAGTAAACCCAATTTAATTCAATTTAACACTAATAAAATATTCAACAACAAAAAAACAAAAGTCTTAGTTTATACATATCCGAACAAAGCAAAAGCTATTGTTGTTATTCTTACGTTCTCGAAAGAATTGAGTTCAAAAATAACTCTCATTGGAATACTATTTTTTCTAGCTGAGTCACTATTTTTGTGACTTATCTGAATTTGCATTTAGTCAACGATTTCGACGCCGCTGCGCAGTCGCGTGCAACGCATTCAATGTCAAGTTGAAAATTTGCTTCTCCACAGAGAGAAAATGTTTAAAAAAAAATTGTATTAAAATAAAATAAAATATTGGGAAATACTTATAATATTAAAAAAATGTATACATCATTTATATATTCAAAAATGTATTTTAAAACCATTTTGATATACTTTTCCAAATAATAGATAAAATATTTATAGAACTGTAATTTTCTCAGCGTAGTGCTTTTTTAATTGCCTCGGCGGCCCTGTCGCTTTGAACTATTGTACATTTTCGCTGACCCCTCCGCCGCGAAATCGGCAAGTATTTTTTTTTTACCCTGAGAAAGTGTTGGGGAACTTGTTCAGTTGTTATACATATCTTTTACAACTTTCTTTGCACAAGTTGAGGAAAACTTGTCAAGCGAAATGCGTGGCTCAGAGCCATTTACAAAGCGTTTTATTTGGTCGGACAAGTTTGATCTGCTTTTGGAGATATACACATACTATGTATACTCTACACAAAAAAAAAAAAATAAATTCACACCGGAGTGGTAAAAAAAATATAGGTACATATACGAACAATGCGTGGGAAGTGTTTTCTGAAGCGAGGAGAGCATAATTAAAACCTAGGCATAGTCAGCTGTGATAAAAGATCTTCAAGTGCGATAGAGCAACAACAAAGCCATGGCGAAACACTTGAGAAGCTGAACACAAAACAAAATAAAACCTGTATAAGGCCTCATAGATGCCAGAGAACTTTGGAGATGCTGATACGATGATGTAACAAACTAATGTGGGCAAACAAATAAATGATTACGCGAATTTAAGAGCGAACTTTTTTAGATCAAAGGGTTAAAATCAATTATTTTATTAGGAATTTGTAAAGTCATTGATTGAGTAAGATTAATATAAGTCAGATCAATATGATCGAAGCCATAATTCATCATAAAAACCCAATTAATCGTTAAAGTCCGTCAGACTTTGCCAAAATTCAATATGGACTTATTTTTTATTGTTCCTGGCAATGAAAATGAAGTGTACATCAACCCTGCATTAGGCCAACATCAACAGACGTATAAAACAAACTTTTATGTGGCCATAATAGAGTCTTGGCCAAGAAAAAGAACCCAAACCCATTTCTCTAATTTGTCTCCCTTGACGAACTCCCATTAGAAGTGAAATTAGAGCAAATCACAGCTTGATGGCTATAAATTAGGCTAAGTTGCCGAGTTGCGCTATCTTCTGCCTTGGGGCCAAGTTAGCAAATGTCGGAGATGCCGGCGAACAAAAGATGAGAAAAGTGTATAGAAACTGTGTCACTGCGCGAGATCGTGAAGATCATGAGTCAGTTGGTTTTTTTTTCCTCCTCTGTCGTTAATCTATTCTCACCTGCCATAGAATTGTATTAGAAAAAGGTCAAAGGCAAAAAAAAAAACAAAGAAGTTCAAATAAGTTTAAGTTAATATTCTGGGTTGTAAAAAAAATTATTAAAGCTTTATATAAAATGAAAACTTTAGTTAAACTAACTGCATTTATAGTTTATATTAATAGTTATTTATATTATATTAATAAACAATCAAAATGTAAATGTAGTTCTTTTTTTATAGCCGGGTTGCCATGGAAACATTTCTAAGGAACTTGAATAATAAAAGAATTTTACAACAAAATTCTGCAAATGTATGGACTTTTTTGCTGGCAAATATATATAAAAAATAAAGGATTCAAAATGAAAACAAAGAATTCGATGGAATAAACTAGGAAATATTAAAATACCAAAGAGGTGCTTGTAAAAATACCGAAAAATACCGAATTTTACATTTTCAAATGGCGGAAAATTAAAAATCAATGAACTCAATCCCCCTCTTCCCAAACCATATGTCAACCGTTCGATGGTTCAGTTTTGGAGGAACTCAGAACGCATTTTTTCGCATAATTCTCTTTTTTCGCCTCGTTCGCATTTCGTTTTATTGCTGAAAGCTTTTGACGCCCCTTGGTAACCAAACAAACAAATAATAATTAGCAAACGTTGGGGAAAAGGGGGGACATACGGTGTGTGTGTGTGACACACATCAGAAAAACAAGCTGTACGGGAATCATTAAGGAGGTGAGTCAGAAAAAAAATACTAAATGAAAGCCAGGAGGCACACAAATTGATCTTGAACTTGAGCTTAATTAAAAACTGTAAAACATGAATTCAAACAATTTTTCTGTGTCACGTTTCCAGTTTTCATTTTTTTACATTACTTTTTTTTCAGCTCTTTTAACGTGATCAAATAAAGATGGAACATGAAGATGCGGATAGAGTTGAAGCCGCTCAGCGATTACCATCATGATGATCTAACGCTAATGTCAAAGTGGTTCTCCGATTAGCAACTGAATCCAAAAATTGGCACGTTCGTCGAGATGAAGAAAAACGGGAAGGGGAAAGAATAAAGCGGAAAACGGGTCATTGTGAGATAAAAAAAATTAAATACGAAAAATGCCCGAAAGCGAATGCCATAAAAAACGATCTCACAAAATAACTGAGATTAAAACAAGACTGTTTCTAAGAATTTTCGTGAATTTTAATTGGCAAAAATACCACAAAAAGTTCTTAGAAGAAGCAAAGACAAAATGTGATAAAATCAGCAAAATAAAATAAATATGGAAACTTAAAGAAGAATATGTTTCTTTAAAACTGAGATCCAATTTTGCGTATTTTTGCTAAAAATGTATTTATAAAAATAATATTAACAATAATAATATTTTAATTGCAGTATTCTTCGCAAAAAGACCGCAAAGTGGTAAAACAGCTAAACGATCCCAAAAAATAAAAACCATTAATTATAATTAAAAATAATTATTTTGAAAAATACCACGATTGCCCTTTATTTAATTGAATAATTGCAGTATTTCTGGTGAAAATACCGCAAGATACGGTAAACGATCCCAAAAGGGAATCGGTGAGAGCGGGGGAGGGGGCTATGGCATTTGTGTGTGTATGAGTCAACGCGCAAAATGCGGGCGGCGACGTCGACTGCACCTTGCACACCCCGCAAAAAGAGAGGACGATACGGCAGGGAGAGGGAGCGAGAGAGAATAAGGTCAAGCGGGGTGCGGCAACAAATATTTCCGCTGATAGCCGTTGATAAAAGGCTCTCCCTTTCTCTCTCCCTCTGCGCTCTCGCTTCTCCTTTATTTTGCTGAATGAAGCACACTCACACGCACACAATAGCCAAATGCCTTTTATTTAGTTTACATTTAAATATTTAACAAGGCAACAAAAAATGCAGAGAAATTTCACTTTGGGCTTGGTTTTTTTCGCCTTTTGCCTCGCACACACACACACGCACACTTTCTTTGGCGTCGACTGCGACGCCGGCAGCGGCGCCTTTTGGCGGCTTTTACAGATTATCCTTTCTAGCTGATAATCAATGTTCGTGCATGTATGGGAAAAAGAAAGTATGGTTCGTCGGGGCAAAAACGATATCAACAAGAACAACATACGAAATATGCGTAATCACTTTATTTTGCTGTAGTTGTAAATGCTGCTGCTTCTCTTTCTCCTTTTTGCGTACTTCGTTTGCCTTTCTGTGTTTTGCGTGTCCGCTTTGGTCTGCCGCTTCGTTTGTTGTTGCTGTGTGTGTAGTGGCACTGGATGCACTGAACAAAAAAGTGGGGGCCGCGACAGAGATAGTGGAGCCTGCGGAAACAGGATCGGATCGCAACAATAAGTTGGTGCTTTTCGGTTTCTCTTTTCCGCCGCCGCAAATAAAAACCGATGGATTTGGTCGAAAGTGTGAAACTGGTTAGCGGTGGGCAGCCGTCGACGGAACCATCGATGGGTCGATTCCCGCTTCCGAAACTCTTGGATTTATCGATGTTCGTACGAGACTATCGGCGTTTCCACATCGCTAGAATGTTAAGTTTGGAACAGAAATGTTAAATTAATTTTTAAAATGCTTCTGTTAAAAAAAACCTTAAAAATTAAAACAATTAAAGAAAATTAAAGTGTTTAAAATTTAACAACCTTTAAAAATAACAGCTTTCGGAGGCAAATTTAAAATTTGTGCAAAACAAAACTACATAACTACCTGAATTCTATAAATTAATTAGTTCAATGCATTATAAAAAATGGAACTTCCTGGGCCATTTCGAACTGTAAAAAAACGTTGTATTCAAAATTTTAACATTTCTTTTGGAATCATCGATGTCCAATCGGCCATCGATACAACATAAAATATCACAGCAAAATGTGCGGAGTGTGGCACGGCTAAGCAAGCGAAGACACACACCTTATTCACATTATACCCGGTTCAGTATTTTTTACGAGTTTAGGCGATTTCTGTACTGGGCCGGAATTTTTTAATGGCCGAATTAAAAATGAATCCAACGATATAGATGGGGTCGCCACAACTTTGTTGATAGCCTCCCTTTACATACGTTGTACCAAGTAAACTTGGTACCAAGCACCAAGAAAGCAAGAGAATTTTAGATGGCAATGGTACCGAGGCTGAAATTATGCAAAATAAGGTGGAAAGTATTGCCCAAGGCGAAATATTAGATGCTGAAATAATGCATGACGAAACTGAAATTATTTATGTAAAAAGGGCATATTGCAGAATTTAACATCCAAGAAGAAGATAATTTAAAAACTAAAAGCATGGATGAAATAAGTACATTTATGTTTTAAGCCAATTTCCTGGGAAATGAAAATATATAAAATATAAGAAAACTGCTAACGAAATGTCTTTCATGTTATTTGTTCCTTTTTGTATTATTCATTTTATAGCCATTAAATTGGCTGATCAATGTAAAATTAATTTAAGTTACACTAAAAAAAAAAAGCTAACGAAATGTATCATTACTAAAGTTTAAAACTAAAATGGGACCGCATATTATTAAGCTTTTAATGGATTTCTCTTCTTGGTGTTTCTGGATTTTTTGGGAAGAAAGTTCATTTGGACTGCAATGGCCCGAGTCAGTTGTTAAAAGAAATTGTTGTTGGTGCAAGACCAAAGACTGAACTCAGGATGTAGAGATATTGTCATGCTTTTTGAGGCAAACATGGCAACTGTTTCTCCAAAACATACGCTTTTCTACTCATTCTGAAATTGTATCTACAGAAGCCATTTGAAGAGTCATTCATCTCCCAAAATGGTCTAAAATTATTGCTTAAAAAAGGAGATAGTCAAAGAATCGGATGGGATTTGCTAATGGCAGTGAAGAAATCATTTTCCTCTAGAAACATACTACATGCTAGCGTTCAAATAGTTTTGCTTTGCTTTTATTTACATTTTCTTTTCGACTAAACACATTTTGCACGTCCACTTCCTTCGGTTTCGAGTTGTTTAGGCCGATTACCTTTTTAGCATTTAGGATATTCTTGACCCTTTTCAGTTTCGGCTTAAAATAAAATAAATAATTAAATTAAAATAATAAAAATGATTTAAGATTTTAAAGCGAATTAAGCTTTAGCTCGGCGAACTTAAAGTTTTTGAACAAAATTGGTAAGAACTAGACGTTCGGACCGCTGTCAGTAAACGTAAGCAAACGTAATCAAAATTTCCTAAGACCCGGTAACGTTATCGATAGGTGGGTGTCCTCGCTAGCTTAGCCGCGACACTCACCGCCGTTCTCTTAACATTCTTCTGGTATATTTCAGTGTATTATACCTTAACAGGCACAATTGGGCATGTTAAGCGCACTCATCGGCCCGCCAGATGGCGTCTTTTCATTCGGCAGTCAGTATTTTTTTTTTTAATAAAATACAGTATATTTTTAGCCCATTTCTGCGTGTGTGCGTTCGTGTGAATATTGTGAATATTTTTTTACTGTGACAAAATAGACGAAAATCGGCTGTGGAAAACCGAAGTAAACACATTTAGGGATCATGGCGATTGGCCCTTAACCCTTGAGTGCCGTGCCGGCAGTGCCACGCCACAAAAATTCCAATCCAAATCGAAATCGCAGAAAAAAACAACAAAAACGCCAAGTTTATGTCTTTAACTTTAAAGTTTGGGACAATCCGATCCGATCGGAAGCGGAACATATAGGCTGGCTATACTATATGGTATGGTAAACCCCAATCGTTGCTGTATATCCAGTGTCGAGGGCGGAAAAGCCGTAGAAATCGCCCAATTCCCGAATTTGCAAACTTAACCTCGCAGCGTTGTGTGCAAAAACGAAAGAAAAAAAAAAGTCAAAGCAAAGCAAAGAAAACGAAAAGCGAAGCGAGTGCGAGCGAGTCGGCGATACTTGAGTGAAAAAGTCTCTCATTGTTATTATTGTTGTAGTGACTTTTATTTTTTCTCAGCCGGCGCTTTTATTCTCGCACACACACACACACACACAAATTGGCAAAGAATAAAAGGAAAATCAAATAAATACACTCGCAAAAACAAAAAACAAATAAGTACCGGTAAAAGATCCAAATCGAAAAACATTGTAAGCATAAAAAGTACGTATGCGTGTGTGTGTGTGTGTGGGCCGATCTCAAAAGCGCAGGCAACGCAACAACAAAAGAAATAAGAAGATGGGGAAAGAAGAAGATTCGGTCGAAAAACCTATTGGGATTTCAGCTTGAAAAATTAACCCTTAGGCAGGGCCTTTTTTTTAATCAAATGCTTGAATTCAATAAACATTTTTTTTTTGAAAACGAAATTTGAAGGATTAAGATTTAACAACTACTGGGATTTTATATTGCAAGATTAGCCCTTAGACAGGATTTTTTGTTTAACAAAGTGTTTGTATTTGAAGTATCCCTAAAAAATCGTGTATTCTTGACTTCACCTTTAATATAATACAGTTGTTAATGCGTTAAGTTAAATTATAAATTAACAAATTGCAATATTAAATCATATATTACAAGTTTAGGGTTATTAATGCTTTACGTGAAATAAATAAAACTACAAAGTCAATTATACTAATAAATTACTACATTAAAACATATATTATAAATCTATATTGTTTATTCTTTAAAACAATATATTTTTAGATTTTCGTTGGGCCAAAGATTTTATATCAGCCATTTATTTATAAAAACTTTTCATTGAAAATCATGTTTCAATTGATTTATTTTCGGTCATTTTTTGTTTAGTGCTTTGTATGTTATGTATAAAACCAAAATATGGTTGATAAGGGGAAATGTCTTTAGATAAGGGACTTTAAAGTAGGAAAGCAGTGTGTGTCATAAGTATATGGAATAATAACGATTACAAATTGTTATTTTTTTCAGATGAATTTGCTATTTTATTCCCATGGCTCTGACAAATCTTGTCGCATTTATTGCCGACATTTGCAATCGATCATAAAATCAATCCTAAAATGTTAAATAAGTAAAACATTCAAAGACCAAACAAAATCTCAGAAAAAACTGTCACACCTAAATAAAAAATAAAAATTCGCATTGGACAAAACAATCATATAGCAATGGATCAATTTCAAACGTCGCTGAATCCACGAAAACAGGAGCTTTTGGAGGCTCGATTTATTGGAGTGAGGGTAAGTGCGGTAGTTTATTCAATGCCTCAACAATTTTGTAGAAATATTATAATACATTGTTATTAGGCTTAAAATTAATTTTTGTCTATGCTAGAAATTATAGAATTATATTTTCTATTTTCGACGATCCTTGGGTTTTATTTCTTCAAACAATAGAAATCAGAATAGAATTTTTTAAAACTTTGAGTGGGTCCGGTATAATTCTACGCACATACAGTGCAAGAAGAAGCACAATTTGGAATAAAAGTCCAAATCGAAATGTTCGTAAATATATTTTCTGATCATTAAAAGGGTTATATTTTGGCTTTCCAAGTTTCAAGATATTTTATAAAAATGGTTATAAATAATTTTCAAAACAATTTTCTCGCTGTGCATGGCTTTGAACAGATCGCGGCGATTGGCTGTCAATGGGCTGGCCCCTGGGGCCATCGAAGGGTTAATGGCAAACGGTTATTGCACTTTGGAACTTTTGTTGTTTCGTCGAGATGCACATGCAGATGCAGTTGTTGTTGCAGATGCTTTTCCGAAGTTTTTTCCCCTTGATGTTTTCTTTTTTTTTTGCACTTCTTTCTTGGCTTTGTGCCGCTTTGTTGAAGCGCAAGAAAAGGTATGAAAATGTGGAAAAAGCGAAAATAAATTAGCATTGGCAAAAGGGAGAACGAGAAAAGTGAGGGAAATTGGGAGGAAAATGGGAAAAATTGCGGGGATAATGCGAAGATGAGGCTGTGTGTGTGAGTGTGTGTGTGTATATATGGGAGTGTGGTAGGTGGTAGGGAATGGGGGGGAAAGGTGGGTGCCTATACCCAGTCTTCATTTGCCAATTCCCCACCCCCCGCATTTTCCACCCACTTCTGAGCTGCTCTTTGATGGTGAATACACTAAAAAAAATGGTGGAAGCAATTTGCTTACAATTTAAAATAAAGTAACCTCTCTATATATTCTATATTATTTTTGTGATCATTTAAGACCCTTACTAAACTAAACTACATATGTAAAAAAGTATTAAAAAATATTATACAATATTTTCAATATAAAACAAAATTTTCTAGCTTCAAAATTAAGGTTCCAAGATTTTTGAAAATTTAAATGAAATGAAAGGTAAATAATCTTAAGGTGTAGAAATCATTGGAATTGAGTAAAATCGGTTAAACATTATGTGAGACTACTTATTTTTTTGCCAAGTGTATGACTTAATCGCAGCACTACCACAAGCGCACACATGGCCCTCATTTTGTTGTTGTTGTTGTCAACATCTCGTCACACACACAGTGAAATACCGTCAATACATAAATGCACAGTACTCGCTGTACATAAAAGTACATAAAGACAGAGACCACACACACATAGGCATATTTGCACCACCCACCTGAAAATCACCCAGAATGCCTATACACCACCCACTTTTCACCCACTCCCCCCCATTTTTGGCCTATTTGGTGTTTTTTTTCGGGTGGGTGGCTCTGTGGATTTTCTTTTTGCATTTTGCCACGTTTCCCCTCGCTTCGTGTGTAATGGAATGAAAGCACAAATAAAAGGAAAGCTGATAACAGCAACAGAAGAATTTGCGGATAAAGAGGAAAAATTAAGGAAATATATATAAATGTATTACTTAAATTTAACACTAAATATAGATCAAATATTTATTTCCTTGTTTCCTTATTTCCTTATTAATAGTTATTAAGTTATTTAGCTTTCATTGCTATTCTGGTGGCCGCAGCTGTATGGCAATGTAAACGAATATTTACATAGGGAGCAAATCAGCTGCTTTGATTTTATAATTTTAAAATTTCATAACATAACAGGATAACGATACCGCTAACAGGGGGCAAACAGAAAGCGAAAATAACAGCGTGCAGTGCGCTTCCGCATGTTGTTAGCATTAACAGTGACGTCTCGCCGGCTGTCTCTCTCGCTCTTTTTTTTTTTTGCCATTTTGCTTTTCTTCCTGCTTTGCACCTCTCTTCCTCTCTCTTTCTTTTAATGTGGTCGTAGGTCGGGCGCTGT
Source organism: Drosophila lutescens (assembly GCA_037075285.1). Lineage (NCBI taxonomy): Eukaryota > Metazoa > Arthropoda > Insecta > Diptera > Drosophilidae > Drosophila > Drosophila lutescens. The sequence goes on from JBAMCF010001034.1 coordinate 521,611, forward strand.
TCGCTCTGCCGACGCCGACTGCGCTGCTCCTCCAGTTTTTTTCCTTTCCAGGAAAGTTAAAAGGAATAAAAAAAATCTTAGAAAAATCAACTAAACAAAAAACAAACATATATTTAAAAAAAAATTTGGTAAAAATATAAATAAAATTTTTTTTTTAGAAAAAAGTCTTTTAAAAATTATAAAGATAAAAACAAATTAATATAAATTAAACAAAGTAACTAAACTCTCACCTGCTTTGTCCCTGTCTCTTTTCATGTCTGTCTGCTTCTTGTGGCTTTATGTTTGTCGTCTTTGTTTGCCAAACACTCGACTGTTTGTGGTTAATCGGTTTACTATTGTGTTTATTTCGCCACTGTTGTTGTGGCAACATTAACGACCTTTTTATGAACATTTATGACGGGAGTTTGTCTGAAACCAATTGTATTGCCTCTGACCACTTTATTAAATTCGCCAAACATCGGGGAAAATTGAATATAAATAAACCAATGCCAGTGTTTGGGTGTCTTAAAAGAAATCCAAATACTTTTATAAATAAACATTTATAAATGTCAATAATGATATTTTAGAACATAAACATCTTTAGAGCCTAATAAAACAATGGTTCTTAAAGGTGTCTGACTCCAAACCTATGTCAATAAAAAACTTCCCCATATGTATGAAAACAAACAATTATTTTATAGCTTGGAAGTTGTATATGAACGAAAAGTAAATAAAGTATTAAATAACTAGTTTTAAATATACATATGTATAAGAATTGTTTATCTGATAAAGTATTTAAAAAATATCTAAAAGGACTGCCCCAAAATAAAAATTTCAAATATCAAACAAATTTGCGAAAAGGTCCTACATTCTGGATATTAAGTATAGAAAAGTATTGCCTTAAAACAAACCGAAAAATGTCAATAAATCCATTACCTATTAAAAAAACTCTTCTATTTTATAACTTAACTTTTATGATATTGCAAAAAAAAAGTCATAAAAGTAAAACTATAAAATAAGAGTTTTTAATCTACTGTACCTGTTTATTTGCACAGGTCTGTAAATCACAGACATACATAAAAGTTGCGTTAATAAAAGCTTAAAAAAAGAGTAAGGATTTTTCCAAGGAAAGCTGAAAAAAAGGGACGACAAAAACAATAACATTTAGGCGGCCAGCACTCGCGATATGTCGCTGCCTCGGCCGACGTCGCTGCCGCAGTCGACGCCGGCAGCGGCAGAGGCAGAGGAAGACGAAGCTGCGTTTTTGGCGACGTTCGCCGGCAGTTGAAAGTTGTAAGCGGTTCGTTGTCGTTGTCGTTTATCGCAGTTGTCCTGTTTGTCTTTTCCGATTTTTCGCCCCCAAACAACAACAACAACAGCAGCAGCAGCGTGAAGAGGAAAAGGAGAAGCAGAGCCAAAGCAGCAACGCCGGCAGAGCAGAAGAAGTTGCACGAGAAGGAAAGCAAACACTGCCACTGCAGAAATAAGCCGCAAAACGGACAGGCTGATAAAAGCGAGGAGGAGCCGGAAAAGCGGTTTTCCAGCGGCGCACTTTTCCGCACATTTTCACGCCTCAATGGAGTTTCAGTCGCTGTTATCGTTATCGTTATCGCATCACCGCTTGTTGTTGTCATCGGCGCGGCTAAAAGAGCAAGAGAGCGTGCGAGGCGAAGAAAGCTAACGAAAGAGAGGGAGAGCGAAATTCATTGCAGAAAATGCAATTTCTCTTTGATTTTTTTTGAACGAATTTTTTTATGTGCAGTGTTTGGTAGTGTACAAAATTTAAAAGAACAACTATTCAATGAAAACCAAGTAAGTTGGGTAAACAAACAAACACTGAAGACGAAAGAGTGTGTGCCACAAAATCAAAAATAATTTAAATAAATATAGTTCATATAAGCCATCAATAAAGAACAACAACAAAAAAAAAAGAATATAATACCAATAATATAATAAAAATACCAAAACAATGAGTAAAATAAAATACAAAATATTAAAAAACAAAATAAATAATATTTAAAACTACAAACAGAAAATGCAGTAAAATAAAATAAAATTTAACAATTAATCTATTAAAAACTGCAGTGGAACAGTGAATTAAATCATATTTAAAAAAAAATCCCAAATTAAAACCAAAAAAGCAGAAAACCAAAAAACAAAAGCAACGGCACAAACAAAACGAGCGAAAGAGACGGAGAGAGGCGAACAGAAAGGGAGAGAAACAGCCGAGATGCCCGTGGTAAAACAGCGGAAAATGAGCCGCTTTAAGGTTAGTCCATCAAACCAAACGAGATCTGCAAAAATGTAGAGGAAAATGGTCGGAAAAATGTTGGGAAAATTTACAAACAGGGAGTGAAAATTAACTAAGAGGGGAATATAACAAAAATTAAGAGAAAGTGTCAAAAACCCAATGAAAATTAATTATGAGCTAGGAGAACTTAAGAAGATCTATTTGAGAATCTCCAGATGTTATTAATAAAAATATATTTGATATATTTCTCAGACATTAATTTAAATAGATTAATATTAAATATCATACTAAGCTAATGAAATATAATCTTTTTATAGGTATTAGTTTCCTTAAGCCGATAAATTTCCCCGATCTCAAACATTCGATATGCCAAAAGGAAAGTGGTCAAAATCAAGAAGTTTTAGTGGCGCAACTAGAAAACCTAATTTCTCTTTTGTCTAGCTCTTCTTCTTCTCCATCTGCTTCGGCCTATTCTTCTTCTTATTATTCGGCCACTTAATGCTTGGACTCCCAATGAAAAAAATCAAATACACCACACAAAAAAACTAGTAGTACAAAAAAATGCGAAAAAAAATTCGCAAGTTCAATGAACTTGCCATGAAAATTATACGCTGCCAGCTCACGACGACAGAAGAAAAGGCCAAAGAAGAGGGGCTAGTAAAGGAAAACGGGTGGAGAAAGAAGGGGGTGAAGACGAAGAAGAAGAAGTAGGGGAGGAGAAATGGCAAAAAAACTAGTCATGCGTCGCTGCTGCTGCATAGATTTTGCGACTGCGACCTGACCTAAAATGCAAAAAGTGCTTTTTTTCTCTCGTTGAGCTGTTAAAACGACACGTCTCTCCAAAAATGACTGTTACTTAACAGAAGTTAAGAGAGAGCGAGAGAGAGAGAGAGTAAGAGGGACAAGTAGAAAAAGAAAACAAATTAAATTGCAAAATAAATGCTGTGAAAAATGAAATGAAAATCTGTCGGCAGCTAAAGATTTAATTTCAAAAACTAGGTCAAATTTAAGCGAAAATAAGTTGATTTAGATTTGACTTTTTTCTAAGCTATGTATGTATGTACAATTATTAGAGATTTAGGGCCGTTTTCTCGTCCGCCTGTTTAATTTAAAGGAAGCTTTAAACTCTAATTTCCCATACGATTTCAAGGATTTAACCCTACTTTCAATTTAACAAAGGCACAAGAAAACCCTAAACTTAACTAATTGATAAAAAATAAAATTGAAAAAGATGGCCAAGAAAATTAAATTTAGCCATTCTTATCATATTTTATTTACACCATTATTATTCACATCATATCATACTATTTGCTCACTCAACTGACGATAAAAAGAGACGTTTTTACCCACCATAATTCCATTAAAAAAACAAATTAAACAATTATGTAAATGTGATTTACTACTGACACACTCACTCAACTTAACTTTATTGTGGGGGGAATATAAAAACAATCATCTCTTTAATAAAAAAAATGTCCAGTAGACTGCACATAAGCAATCCAAATATTCAAGACCATTTTCCAAAATGTCAAAAGAAATGAAACAATTATTCAGTCAACTTAACTTGGGATATTTTGAGAATATTCGAGCAATTATTTGTTCGAACCAAAAGGGACAGCAATTATTTACACGCATTTGAGCAATCAGAATATTTAATGTGACACTTAATAATTTAATTACTATTCACACACTTTTTTTTTGTAATGGAATATTGTTATGGAAGTATTATAAAGGAAATTTTAATTAAGTTAGGCAGTCTCACTTTAGTAATATTTGGTTCTTACTTGCATACTTACTAACATATTACATAAACGATTGTGGAAATTTTGTAATCAGGAAGAAATGTTTCGTTCTGAGTGAAATTTGTTTTACGAGCTTTGGTTGGATGTGAACGTGGGGGAATATGTATCCTAGAAGTGGGTTGGGATTTTCGGGAGATTTTAGGCTTTTGATGCCCACAAAAGGCGACGACAACTGCGGCTCACTGGCGCCCCCTAGAGGACAATACCATATATATATGTGTGTGTGTGTTTCTATATACATATATATTTTTTCTCGGTTTATTTTATTTATTCTCTCTTTTTCTTGTGCAGATATAAAGGAGATAAGAGAGGGGTGTTGGTATGGAAGGTTTTTATAGAGAGTATTTTGGGGGAGGGGTTTTGAGGGGGTTCTCGGTAGTGGTAGGCGGAGGGGTTACAGTCGTAGGTGCCGCCATCTGTCGTTTTTTTTTTTTGTTTGTATGAGTTGACATCACAACGGATATGGAATTTTTCAATATTTACGGTGGCTGCCATTGGCTTTGTTGTTGTTGTTAATGTATGCAGCTCACACATACACTGAAAGAAACTTTTTCTTTTTTGGTTGGGGTTTTCGGGTGGTGCGCAAAACCCACAGCCCCCCCTTTTTTTCCTACGCCCCCTTGAGAGACTCCTCTTCGTGCTTATGTAAGAATGTTCAGCATGTTTCGCTTTTATATACTTCGAGTGGGCGTTAGCTGTGCGGTGGGTGGGTTGGTTGGTGGAAAAGGGGGCGGGGTTGCCCACGCATAACACCCTTAGCCTTATTTTCCCTATTTTTCTCATTTTTCCAGCAGCCACACACACACACACACACGTCTTTGTTATCCTTTCTGTTTTCCATTGTCTTTTCCCCCATTTTTGATTATATTTTTGTAATTTATTTAACTGTTCCGCACACAAAGGGATATGCATTCTTAACCCAATAGGTGGCGCTGTTGAAAAAAAAAAAATGCAACAATTTGTTAGCCTTGAAGCGTTAAAAAGCGACCTCTATTTAATTTTCGTCCTTTTGATGGGTATTATAAATATTAAGCATACGCCGTGTGTGCCCGCTGGAAAAAAACACAAAGGTAAATTAAATTTATGGGGCTGAAGACTGAGACTTCTGTATAATAATAATAATCATCGTGGCACACGCGGCGTATGCGCAATTATTGCATTGCTTTATTTACAAAATATTAAGTATACGTTGAGCGGGGGAGTTGAACAAATATAAAGGCCAATGGAAGTCTATAGAGTATAAGATCATTTAAAATCTCCTCCATTTATCCACTTTGATTTTAAAGTATCTTAAGTGTGTGTAGAACAATTAGTTCGATCCTTCTACTTATAACGTTTAAGTAGCACTTAATTAATATGCCTAATGTGGCACTTAAATTGCCGTGTAATTCGTTATACCTTTTGCGAAACATATTTGACTTTTTAATTTGGTTAATTTGCATTTTTGGGTTGGCGAAGAGGAGTGGAGGAAACGCATTTGCGACCAGATTAGAAGTGGCTGCAATAATATGAGCTATACGTATATATTATATATACATAAATCGGGGGGCGCTGGCATATAGACCAGGAACTAATATAATATGCGTTAAGTATGTATATGCAGCTCAACGCAAGCACACACACACACTCGTAGTGCCACAATTTCAAGCGTGTGTGTGTGTAAGTGTGGCTTTTGTATAATGAGAATCGTTGGCCAGCGCATTATACATATTTATATAATTGCATTTTGTTTGCTTATAAAGGATGTACGCACACACCCATGTGCATGTGTGTGCACACTCTCAAAAGCACACATTTATAATGAGGCGAGGGTGGTTTTTAAACTTGTATAATTATAATTAATTTTTTAAATATTAATTTCCTACCATTACATTTACACTACATTTTCGCTTATTATTTAAAATATTTTAAATTTAAAACTAAGTAATATTAACCGTAATTGTGTTTTTTTTTGTTTTAATGATTAAGTATTACTTTTAAAAAGCTTGTGCATAAAATTGCTTCTAATTTTTATAGTGACTAGAATTTTATATGCAATTTTAATCAATTTATTTGTTCATCTTCAACTTACCAAAAAAGGTACGTTAAAAAAAAACAAGAAAGAAAGCTAGCTTCGGCCAGACGAAGCTTATATACCCTTGCCAATCATTTCTATTAATTAACAAATCGCAAAAATGTTAAAATTTGTATTATGTTGACATTATTTTTACTATCTTTCTTATGGCCGCTATACGTCATAGTCGTCCGATTTTTTTAAAATTTAATCCGAAATTCAGAAGTATATAAAAAAAAATATTCCTAAGAGAAGAAGGTAAAATATCAAAAAACACCGAAGCTATAATTTTATTTCCATTATTTTTCCGATTATCCGAGCTATAGGATATAGTTGTCCGATCCGGCTGGTTCCGGCTTCTATACTACCTGCAATAAAAAGAAAACTTTTGGGAAAGTTCCAACCCGATAGCTTCAAAACTGAGAGACTAGTTTGCGTAGAAACGGACAGACAAACGGACATACGGACGGACAGACGGACATAACTAGATCGACTCGTCTGGTGATGCTGATCAAGAAACGTCTCCTTCACTGCGTTGCAAACTTCTGACTGAAATCATAATACCCTCTGCAAGGGCATAAATATAGACTTGTGTCTTTCTTGAGCACTGCGGAAACTTCATAAACCCCCCTCGCCGCCTGTCACCCATTCTGTATGTATAACTCTGTGGTCTCTTCAGTGTTTGCCCAACATTTGCCAGTCATAAAACCCCCCAACGGCACAATCGCACATCTATTCGTATACGTATATGCGCCATATTCGCAGCACGGAGATTACGATTTTCGCATGGATTTGGCAATTGAAAATTAGCGGATTAGGGCTGGACGCCTCAGCGAGGCTTCACTGTGGTGCTGCGAGGGGATTTCAAGGGGTTCCGTTGCGGTTTTCGGGGAGTATTTATTGCTAAATGGTTATCATTGTTATGCAGACATTATAGTTGTGGAGCGCATGTAAGTGTTATACTGGTACTGGTCAGGGGAAAATCAACTATCATAAAAGAAAGAACATGACAATTTGATAGTTTCGTTTTTATGAAGCTTAAGCATTCCATTTCCTTCTTTTTTTTCGTCCATCTGTTTGTATTGCATCTTGACCTACACTGCAGTGGAAAATATATTTGTATTTAATATTAAATGATGAAATTTAAATGTTATGTTAATGTTAAATCATTGGTTTTCATATGTAAGGGTTTATCTAGGGCACTTACAATTTTAAAATTTAATACCTATGGGAGGGTATAGTTTTAAGAACTGGCTTTCATTTAATGTGTCCTTTTATTTAATATTAAATGTTTAAATTTCAATATTATATTAAGGTTAAATCAATGGTTATTTTTTTAAGGTTATAGTATTAAGAACATGCGGTTTAAATTGTTAATAGCTTTTGCAAAAGAGTATCGAACAGTATTCGAATTATATTAAGATTCGCCTTGAGCTAGGAGATATAATAGATTGAAAATGGTTAGCCAGTTTAAAATATTATTTACCCAATTCGGTTTTTATATTTTAGATAACATACAGACAATTCTATAACTTAAAGTAGCGGGAATGTTTAATTTATAGTGATTTCGATTTATGCAAGTTTCACTGTACGTATATTTTTGTACCAGTGTTTTTCGCAAAGCTCTTGGCCTCTGTGTCAACTCACGCGCTCATCTCCGAGTGTCCTGCTCCTCCTGTATCCTGTATGTGTGTGCGTGGGTGGGCTCAGTGGGCGCTTCGGTGGGTGGTGAATGGTGTTTGGTTCAGTGGGTGGGTGGCTCTGTGGCTGGGTGGTTTAGTGCCTCGGTGGTTCGCCGGCTGCATGGCAACGCAGCTCGACGCATTTCAGCCGGATGCCTCCAGTGGCAACCAGTTAGTTTTGAGAGCACAGGGAACTTAGGATGGGTGGATGGGGGTGGGTGGGTTAGGATGGATTGGGTGGTGCGAAGCGGGCGGGGCGGGTATTCATAGGTGCGGGGTCCAAAACCATCGAAACATTCGGGACCAGGCAAAAGCAGCAGAGGCTACGGGCTACATTCGGCTGGCTATCCCATTTCCCCGGCACTTTGCACATAGTTATAAGCCCCGCTTTCGCCCCCGGATTTCTCTTTCCCCCCTGCTTTTTGTGGCGCGACTACAACACTACAGACGCAGATATACAGATACAGATACAGATGCAGACTGCTCTCGGCTCCAGATGCGGATGCGGATGCAGATGCAGATATACGGATAGCATGGATAGCGCACGGATAGCGGGATGCATATACATATGTATGTATCCGCATCTGGTTGCGGCGGCGTTTCTGGTACATAGAGCAGCACATCTATGCCTCCTTTGGGCTTTGGTGTGTATCCATCCTATCCATCCTGTGCAGTGTTCACCACCTACCACCGGCCGCCATGTATCGGCAGCTCAGCTTTCTGTTAGTTTTCATTTCCCTCAATCGCATTTCCTTCTTTCACTTTTCCGCGACAAGCTTTCCCTGATTTGGTGGCTTTGGCTTCCTTTTTGGAGCATACTTAGTGGGTTGCTTTTCAATTTTAAGAAGGGCTTGTAAAAATAGGTTAACTTATTTTAGGCAGTTTAATTCCCACTTTTGGAAAAAAGAATCACTTTTTAATAGGGATTTTGTTTGTTGTAATTTAATCAATTGATGATACAGCCGATAATATTAAAAGGCTTACAGATGTTTTCTTTTTGGGATTTCAGAATTACTAATTAGAAACGCGATACCCCTGAATGAAATCCCATGAAGAAAACACTCATACTCATATGAAAAAACTTCGAAAAAAAACTTCAAAGTGTGAAAAGTTTATTAAGGTCTTAAGAAAGAACAAATTTTTTAATTTTGAGACCAAGTATTGACCAAAATCTCATAATTTTGGAATAAATAATGATTTTTTCCACAAGGGCAGTACTTTAAAAAATGATTTCCGACGTAATGAACTGAATAGAATCCTATTTGATTCAAAAGTGTTAAGAATATTGACCAGACAAAAGTTACGAAAGGTATAGAGAGAAATATTCAAGAAGATTAGAAGGATCTTTAATTGCTCAACAAATTTTCTTGGGAATTATAAAGTACTTTGTAATGAAAACATTTTTTACATTTTTTGGTTGATTTAAAGTATTTAACCACATTTTTTGTATTTTTTTTCAGCTTTAACAATCGTTTAATAATTTGTAATTCTGTCATTCTTCTTTGTACAACTCGCAACAAAAAATAGACAAATTGAAGGAGATTTTAGTCTAGCCCAAGTTTCAAGTTGCTCACTTTAACTTAACGTTTTGTTCACTCAATTCGTTTTCTTTAAATTTATTTAATTTGTTGTGAGTGCTTTGCAAAATTTCGGACTTACAATATCAGTATTTGTGTAAAATATATGTTTATATACCATCTGTTCTTGATGTTTTTCAACTTTTGCAACTTGCTCTTGCTACTTTTCCTTTGTGTTCTCCTCTTTTATTTTCATTGTGTGCAAAGCAAATTAAAAATTCAATTTTGTTGTGAAACTTTTGCACTTTGCAATGTAACTGGCCGCCGTCTTCTCCACCTTCTGGAACTAAGAAAAGGACCCGCCTCGCCTCTATTATCCTTGCCTTTTGGCCTTTTTCCTACCCTTTTTGCAACATTTTCTGATGTTGCGTGCATTTGTGCAATATGTTAAATAATTGAGAGTGAGTTAGGCAACTCATAACCCCCACATCCACATGTTTTTCTGTTCCTGGCTTCAAACCCTTTTTCTATTTTCTGTATCCCTCTTTCTCCACCTTTACTTATCCCTTTTTTCTGCCTCTGCTTTGGGCTTTCTTCGTGTCCCTTTCTGTGTGTGTGTATTTTGCCTATATGGGCGTGTGTGTGCCACGCCTGCAATATTTGGTTTTGCGAAAAGTTTCCTGGCATTTTTGGCAGTCGGTGGCAACCCTAAGTGCATTCCCTTTGTCTTTTTTTCTAGAACGACACCGATATCTTTAACAGGAATTCCACAATCTTTTGATTTTCAAGAGTTTGAACTACCATAATTTAGCCATTTAGCTAAACCAGCTGTAAAATGCAAAAATTTTTTTGTCAGTCACAAAAACATAAAGAGGCTTTGGATGTTCGACTTACGGAAACAGAATGGTAGGATTAAAGGTCGCTAACGGTACCGTAAGAGAATTTTGGTTGAATTATAGAACATTTAACATTTAAGTTAAGGAAGTTCGAGCTATAAAGGTTCGTCTGTTAACATCCTGTTAACAGTTAACATACAGAACGCAACCAAGGAAATACTCTTTATGAAATTAAACGATGATCAATTTATATTTACAGTTATTATCAAAACATTTAAAGATATTGTATTTTATTTCAAAAATCGATTTTTGTATCGTTTTTTAAAGATTTTTTTTTCTGTCTGGTAAAACAAGAGGATTTTTTTAATTTTATTGGTAAAAAATCATTTTCAATTGCTTATTTATAAATCTTTGTAGGTTTAACTTGTTACCAAATAATTAGCTTTTGTAATTTTTTAAAATGATTTTTTTTATTTCAAGTTTTTATTTAAGATTTGTTAAGATTTAAAGCTTCACCATCTACCAGGTTTTAAATCTGTTTTTCCATCTTTGACCAGGTGCAACCCTTCACTAATTTCAGCTAGATTCGTTTGCGCTGTTTACCTGTCGACGGTTGTCTAATGTTGCTGCTGTTGCTGATGTTGCTGCTGTTGCTGATGTTGCTGCTGTTGCTGATGTGGCTGCTGCTGTGGTGCCTTTTATTTTTGTGTTGCCTTTTGCTGTTGGTCATTGGCCTGTTTTGTCGTTTGTGTTGCGTCGGTCAGTTTTTCGGTTGCCATAGAGCAACAATAGCAAGAAGATCACTGGAAACAGCAATATTTAAAGATTCCGCAGTAACAACATCAGAGACTAAAATATAATAAAAAGTTACAATAATCGTTTTAATTATGTGCAAAATCAGCAGCAACTAGAGATGAATTAGCTAAAAATATACACTTGAAATTGCAACAACAACAAGTGCAATAACACCAAAAGCAGCAGCAACAAATATTAGAAATATAAACTACAACAGCAGCATACAGGAAAAAAATTAACAAAATATCAGATTGATATGTGCACGTTAATTTAATATTTTTTAAAGATCAAATTGTTAATATAATTTTGATATGAATAGAGATTAGTTTATATTACAATATTTGCTTTAAAAAAGTACTAAATTTGCTATTTTAAAACAGTATTTTTATGACTTTTATATAATGATAAAATATCAAGTTGATATGTTTAAATCATAATTTTGACTTTAATCATATCGGCTTTTAATTGATATGAAATAAGGTAGAAATGAGCCCATTTCATATCGAATTTTTATACCCTTGCAGAGGGTATTATGATTTCAGTCAGAAGTTTGCAACGCAGTGAAGGAGACGTTTCCGACCCCATAAAGTATATATATTCTTGATCAGCATCACTAGACGAGTCGATTTAGCCATGTCCGTCTGTCCGTCTGTCCGTCTGTCCGTCTGTCCGTCTGTCCGTCTGTCCGTCCGTCTGTCCGTCTGTTTCTACGCAAACTAGTCTCTCAGTTTTAAAGCTATCGGGCTAAAACTTTCCCAAAAGTCTTCTATCTATTGCAGGTAGTATATAAGTCGGAACGAGCCGGATCGGACAACTATATCATATAGCTCCCATAGGAATAATCGGGGGAAAAAATGCAAAAAAAATTTATCTTGGGTGTTTTTGAACCTAGAGCCTCCTACTTTTGGAAATGCCATTTTTTATCTAATTCTGAATTTCGAATAAATTTTTTTTAAAATCGGACGACTATATCATATAGCTGCCATAGAAACGATCCAAAAATTAATGGGAATATAATAGGAAATAAATTATTGCTTCGTTGACTTTTATTGTATTCTCTTCTACTCTGGGATATGAGTCTTATTAAATGTTTTCGAATTTCGATTTTAATTTTATCAATATCGAACTACTATATCATATAGCTGTCTTTTTATACCCTTGCAGAGGGTATTATGATTTCAGTCAGAAGTTTGCAACGCAGTGAAGGAGACGTTTCCGACCCCATAAAGTATATATATTCTTGATCAGCATCACTAGACGAGTCGATCTAGCCATGTCCGTCTGTCCGTCTGTCCGTCTGTCCGTCGGTCCGTCTGTCCGTCTGTCCGTCTGTTTCTACGCAAACTAGTCTCTCAGTTTTTAAGCTATCGGGATGAAACTTTCCCAAAAGCCTTCTTACTATTGCAGGTAGTATATAAGTCGGAACCGACCGGATCGGACAACTATATCCTATAGCTCCCATAGGAAGGATTGGAAAAAAAACGTTAAAAAAATTCTAGCTTCGGTGTTTTTTATAGTATTACCTTCTAATCTTGGGAATGTTAGTTTTTAATTATTTCTGAATTTCGAATAAAATTTTATCAAAATCAGACGACTATATCATATAGCTGCCATAGGAACGATCGGAAAATTAATGGGAATATAATAGGAAATAAATTATAGCTTCGTTGGTTTTTATTGTATTCTCTTCTACTCTGGGATATGACTCTTTTTAAATATTTCCGAATTTCGATTTTAATTTTATCAAAATCGAACTACTATATCATATAGCTGCCATAGGAACGATCGAAAACTTAATGTGAAATAATAGGAAATTTAACATTTTTGCGATTTGTAAATTAATAGAATGATCTGCAAGGGTATATAAGCTTCGGCTTGCCGAAGCTAGCTTCCTTTCTTGTTTTCTGTGCAACAACATTAGAAACATCAGCAGCAGCAGCAGCAACAACAGGAGCAACAGCAGCAGCAACATAAGGAACAACAGGAGCAAGAAGAGCAACAACAACACCTTAAATTGCGCACTTTGCGTCGCGATATTCAACATTTGCCATGGGGCCGATGTTGCTTTTGCTGCTGTAGTTTGTTGCTGCTGCTGTTGCTGTTGCTATTGCTGCTGCGGCTGAGACGACGACGACGACATCGCTGGTTGCCGGTTGCTGTTGCTAGTTGCTGCTGGCTGGTTGCTGGTTGCTAGTTGTTGTTGCCTAGGTTCACATTCTCATTACAGTTCATTCACCCAAAAGATACGGCTTTATGTATCTATTAGTTATGTATGTGCCTCACAGCCTTCAGTTCAGTTCAGTTAAGTTTTGTTGTTGTTGTTGCTGTTGCTGTCGATGGGGCAAGCTGCAACAGCAATAGCAACAACAACATCACCATCAGCAGCAGCAACAGCCACAGCAGCCTCCGCCTGCAGTTTCAGCCAAGTTTTGATTTGTGTTATGTTGTAGATACACACGGACAAACACACATATGCGCGGACCGGAGGCAGCAGCCGCAAATGCAGATACAGATACATTCCTCTTGACCATCTGTCGTCGTAGTCGTCGTCATCTGTCTCACCTCTGCCCCTCTCACTCACTATCCCCCCTCACTTCACCACCCAAGTCAAAGTTTCGCATTGTTCATCTGACAAAAAAACACAAAAAAAAGATTGAAAAAAAAAAACAATCCACACAGTTGGTTTACAACTTTCAGATACTTTTTGAGTCAGTTGAGTTAAAAATGCCTATTAACGTAGTTGAAAAATCATATAAATAACTCACAAGTATTTGAGCATATTTTAAGGCACTTCTAAAACATTTTAAAACCTCTTTAAAATTCGGGTTTTTTTTTCTAATTTATTTATTTTTGTTTATAAGATTTCCTAAAACTAACATTGTTCAGTTACGTTTTAGAAATTAACTTAAGCTTTTGGTATAATATAGATTTTATTATTTTCATAATTGTATTTTCTTTGCAATTTTTATTTATTTTTACTTTGTTTTTGAACATTTTAAAGCTTTTATGTAATTCGGTAGTGGAAAACAGTTGTTTAAAAATGTAATTTAAACACTTAATTAATTTTAATTTAACGATTACCTTTATGACTTAATCTAAATTAATTGATGTAATTGAAATCTTTATCCGTATTTATATAATAACTTCCTTAAAGGCACAAGAAAACTGAACTTAACTAGATAGTTTAATTTTGTTGAATTTGTCTTTTCTTATGAAAGTGCTTTTTTAATTTGTTTTTGAGCATTTTGTTTTTATTTAATAAATTATAATATTATTAAATTATTAATAATAAATTAATTAAATTAATCTACTGTACCATATAAAATATTTATGTGTACAAATCATTGTTTATTAGAAAGCCAATTAATTCCTTGTTTCTCTCTTTTGCAGGTGAGTTTCCGTGTTCCGTTTATAAAATACTGAAACAAATATTAAGCGATTAATTTTCCATGTGGTAAGATATTAAAAAATACACATTAGAAAATCTACATGAATTTTTTACCATTTCTCTTATTATCGTTCGCTATCTACTTTTCTTTCTGGGCAAAAAAACTTTTTCGCCCAAATTTCGACCAACTTTTGTTGTTGTTTTAGTCAGTCCTTTTGGTTTTTTTTATAGTTCCCTGAAAAAAAGAAGAAGAACTTGGTGGAAAGAGAGCTCTTTTTTCAACGCCCCCCCCGGGATTTTTCCACCTTCTCACTTTTCATGGCGGGCTTAGTTTTCCAATGTGCAACATGCAGCATCTGTGGCAGAAAGAGACGGGGATATCGTGAGCCAAAGAGCGAGAGCGAGAGAGAGAGCTAGAGAGATTGGAGGTGGAAAGTGGAGACTGCCATTTCCAGTGTGTATTTAGCAAAATGCTTTGTTGCTGTTGTAGTTTAGTTTTCCCACTTCCAGGCAGCAGTCAACTGCTGCAACTGCAACAGCAACAACAGCAGCAGCAACAGCAACAGCAACTAGCAACCTGCAACACCAACAATCTGCAACCTGCAACAACAAAAGGGGGCTCAAAACTCAACACAGAGCTTTTCGAACAGCCTCAGAGCCTCGGTTTTGTGTCTATTACATACAGTGAAAACAGAACCCCCCCCCCCTGCCGGCCACCGACCAACCAAAAACCCCCTTGGAATTTTCCAATCCCCCGCCCGCCCTTTTTGTTAGCCAAATGCAACCAAACAACCATGATGACGAGCTGACGGTGGCAATGCCTCGCCCTAGAAAATTCCCCACTACCCCAAAAGCCCCAAAACCCACCACCACCCCCTCACCCCTGGGGGCCACTTTGATTTGTAGAGCCCCCCGTTTGACCCCCACCACCCTCCGCCCCTGGGAGCTTAGTTTAGTTTTTGGGTATACATAAATCAAAACCTTCTTGCAGTCCATCGGCGATTTGGCAACATTTTTTCAGGCAAATGAAATCGAGGGAAAAATTCCAAAGCCGCTGAAAAAGCAAGCGCCTTAAGCTCGATTTAAATGTTACCTACTAAAATGGTATGATTACAAACATGATTAAAAAAAATATTTGCCTAAATAAGCCAGGAAAAGATTTATAAATTTTAATGTGATTTTTGTTTTAATTTAAACATTATTTAATTTAAAAAACTATTTAGAATATGTGAAAATTCCCTTTTTCAAAATTCAAGGGAAGGCAATTCATTTATACAAGTATTTACCCATCAATTTTCTATTGGTAGGTACACATACATATACCCTCAACTATCTTTTCAATTGGCAATTAATTCCGATCAAGAATTAAGTTACATGCACTTGAGCAAATTACCGTTCTTAACCGCTGCATTGTCTTTCAATCAGGGGGATAGCCGCCCATCAAATATATCACAGCTTTAACCCTTAAACGGGTGTGATCCAATTCTCTCGTTCTTGGCCCCCTCCCCTCTTAACCCTTTCAAACTTCAAACTGTTGGTCTTCCCTTAGGTGAACACTGGGAATTACTCACGTAACTTAACCAAACGTGGGGGAATCACATAATCACTCGATTCCCAGTCAACACACGTTGATGTTGGGTAACTCCTAATAATTCCTCCTGGTCGAAAATCTTTTGTTCTAGGCCCCGATGTGCGAGGGAGATGGGCTTTATGGCCAGAGAGGGAGGTTGCGAGAAAGAGCGAGAGAGAGAGAAAGCAGCAAATTGGCAACACTCATACACATCGAGAGTTTGGCTAATAAGTGAAGTATCCATAATTGTTTGATGGGGAAAGGGGGCGTGGCACCCGGCACCATCTCATATTTGCTCTAACCCAGAAATCATAACTCTCCACCATGGTGTGGTATTTCAATAGCAGGGCTCAAAATAGTAGCAGTAATTAACAAACTCTTGAAATAAAATATAAAATTTATAAATACAAATCATTGAAAATGAAATTTAGTTGATTGATTATGATTTAAATAATTATTACATTTTAGTTTCAGTTATTTGATCATTATTACAAACATTTGTTTAACCTAAAGCAAAAGTAATAATGCTTTACATTTTTAGATACGATTATTATCGATGTTTTTGCTTAAACTATCGATTAGGTCACTTATTTGTTTTACTTTTCTTGTATGATATAGCTTTCCATCTTTAAAAGACCGTTTTCTTGTTAAGCAATTAATAAATATCGATAGATATCGATAGTTTCGATAATATTTGTTTCCGATTTTCAACTACTACCACCATTATTTTGTGCACAACTGTAGAAGCCAAACTATTGAAATGTTGGAACACTCTGGCCTTTTGTATCTTTGTATCGGTGTGCGGCTCTGTTTTATATCTGTGTGGGTATATCCTGGCAAAGGTGTGTGAGTGTGTGTGGGATGCGTGAGTTGCATGAGTGCAGGATGCGCGCGCTGCACAGAAACGCACATACACAAGCACACACTTTGGACATGAGAAGCTCAAGGAACAAGCGACGACGATGGTCCTCAATCAGGAATTTCTAGGCGGAAAATGGGGTGGAGAAAATTGGTATGGGGATGGATGTGAAATGGGATGGCAAGTGGAATGGGAATGGGAAGTGGATGTGGAAGTGGATGTGGAAGTGGAGGTGACCGGGTGGCGAATCGTTGGAGGATTGGTGGAAAATCGTGGAAAATTTTCGGCAGCCGCCGCCAACCCATTAACACGATGGCCACGATGACGATGGCGATATGACGAGCGCAACTCCACTTCGGTTGGCTGGATTTGTTTGTCGTCGCTTTTTGGGTTTTGCCTTTGTGTTAATATCGCGGCAACACTGGAACTGCTGGACCTGAGACCCATCTGCATGTGTATATGTCTGTATATGCTATGCATGTATTGCCGAATATATATAGCCATTTATGTACCAGGTCCTCGATGTCCTCGAAAGTGGCAAGTGCAAAAGAATAATAAACATCGGTAGTGTGCTTGTTGTCGTAATCGAAATCGTAATCGTCTGGGATATAACTAAACCGAATCGTATTTAATAAATACAAACAACCTTAATAATATATGGCTTAATTACAATTTAAAATATAGTATGTGGACACACCAACAATTTTAACTCAATATTGACTTAAAATTATGTCAAAACTGTGATCATATAGCTCAGGACCAAGTCAATTACAGTTAAATCCAGGAAATTATACTTAAGTTTCCAAAAATATAAATGTTCATAAATGGGCTAGGACATATATTAAACAATTTCCAATCCCCTAAATGCTTTAAAAACTACAAATTCTCTTACCTAAATATAAAGTTTTTTCAACCTAAATTTCCGATTTCCAAATAAATACCAAAATGTTAGTTTTAAAATTTTTCTGGTAATTTGTGAAATATTTTGGCACTAAACAGTTGAACCTAACACTCAACCCCGACGATTATGCGTTTGAAAAAGGGGATGTGTTAAGGGGTTTAGTCCCCTATTTCTAGTCCTACGAATTTTAGGGAATTTAGCATTTATTTTTTCCCCCTTCAATTTTGGAGCCTATTTTTGGACCATATGTGTCTGGAATTTATACCATCTTCCTCCCCCCGAAACTTGTGTGTCCACTTTGCTTTTGATTTGCATAACACGTGGTGGACAGGTGTGGTTGTCTTTTGCTTTGGTTGCCAAATCTGTGGCAGTTTTCACCTTGCTCCTCAAGCTGGGTTTTTTCGGAAAATGTATGGTACATTTTCTCTGTTTGTACGCCCACTTTCAACTCTGAGTTTGACAGTCCACTTTTCAGCCAACATTTTGCTCCTGGCTTCTCCTACTTTTCCTGCTGTTTTCCTGCCTTTATGGTTGCCTGTCTGCCCACACACTTTTCCTGCCCTTAACCTGCCTGTATTTTCCACCCGTTTTCTTTCACATTTTCTCTTTAATTTTCCTCCACCCCCATTCGTACCCTCCATTTCGACCCCCACCACTTTTTCCGCCCATTTTCCCTGCACTTTTAGTCCTCTGCCTTTTGTCAGCTGTTGCAGTAGCTTCAGGCCATCTCTCCTTTTTTTCCTCACATGGAAGGCCCACCACACACATGGGAAAACATTTCCAATATTTTTCGGGAACCTATTTTTTCTATTTTCAAGTGCGTTTATTAAAATATTTTGGGCTCCCCGTTTTTTAACCTCTCTTTTTTCCGTTGTTTAACACCCTTTAAACCCTTTTCCAACCATTTGTAACCCCCTTTTTTCCCTGCACTTTATTTTGCATGAGGGGGGGGGGGGTT
The DNA here is from genome assembly GCA_037075285.1 of Drosophila lutescens. Classification (NCBI taxonomy): domain Eukaryota; kingdom Metazoa; phylum Arthropoda; class Insecta; order Diptera; family Drosophilidae; genus Drosophila; species Drosophila lutescens. The sequence goes on from JBAMCF010001034.1 coordinate 540,202, forward strand.
TAGGGGTATTGCACTTCGGTTTTGCGTTCGTTACCGTTGTCACGAGCCAAAAATTGTGCGCTGATTCTATTTTGTGTGTGTCCATAACTCAGCAACTACCCAGTGAAGCTATTATACCCCTCTCTTTCGCACCGCCATCATACGGCTAGCCCCCTCTCGCTTGCACCTCCACTGTTGCCATCTCTCTCATCGAGGGGCAGAGTGAAGAAGAAGAAGATGCAGAAGAAGAAGAAGAAGAAGGAGAGGCGTCTCTGGAGAGAGAGAAAGGCTTTCTCGCATCCAGAAGTTGTTGCCACTTTAAGTTGGTACCGTTCGCTGTCGTTTGTCGTTGTCGGGTTAACGGTATCCCAAAGACACACACACAGATATACAGCACACCCACACACACACCTACACTTTAAAGACACACCCACATGCAGGACAGAAAATTGCCGGAAAAGCCAAAGCCGCCTTAAGACAAAGGAAGTCACAAAACCAAAAAAAAAAAACAAAAAACAAAAGAAAGACCCACAAAAAAGGGAGACTACATGATACTCAGAAATCTGCTGGTAAATATTAATTACCAAAAATCTACTAAGAAGAAAAACAAAAAACGCAAATTTTACTTTTACTTGCAAAGTTTTAGTAAGAGTCTGTGTGTGTGTGTGTGAGCCTGTGGGTGTATGTGTGCATACAGATAGATGATTGACTAAATGAATTGTCCAGCAACAAGTGGGAAATTCTAGATTGTGGTTAGTGATGAAGCTGCAAAGAACATGAATAATTTTAACCGGAACTTAACTAGAACTTTAAATAATTGCCTGCCAACAAGTGTTAAATGTCTAAAATATTAAGTAAAATGTAGTATTTTTATTTTTCGGTTATTCTGAATGCAAATATAAGTTTAGAAATTAAAATTTACTATTATTTTTATTAACCAATATTAATAAAAATGTATTTAGTAGCATTATGAAAATGAAAATCCGAAACTTGAAACTTGAAACTAAAAACGAAAGTTCATCTGACACCCAATTAAAAGTTAATTGATAAGCATTACAGCTACATCGAACCTCCGTCTCAAGTCAAATTAATGCTAATTGAAAGTCACTTTTAACCCCTGATCCCTAGCAAGTTTAAACCCACCTTCATACATATATGTACGTAAGTATTAAGTTAATTTTGTTTTAAAAGCTGACCTAGCTCAAACCCATGCACACTTCAAATCCTGATTGACTGCTGTTCGATTGCGGTTCGATTATTGTCGCTCGCCTGCAACATGCAACATGCAACACGCAACGTGCAACATCAGCTTTCCAAACTGTGTCACAGAGTTGTTTTTGCTTGCAACTGACAGAACCAGTTGGGCGGATAAATGGGGTGGTGGTGGTGGGGGCTTCGTTTCACGGGTCTCAAAGAAAAGCGTGGCGAAAAATTCAGGAAAAAGCAGGAGCAACAAAGGGAGGAAACTGGAGTTGCAGATAGAGACAGACAGACAGTGGGCACTTTCCTATAAAAGGAGCATGGAAAGATGGGATTGCCAAGAGACATGCCTGTAAATATGGGCACAGAAAAATACACCACTTGGAAACAGCAGGGGCCAAACAAATAGTATTCATTGGGTATTGAAAAATATTTATCGATACTGGGAGGGGTTTTTTAATAATATTATTAAACATCGGTACTTTTATTATAACCTATTTAAAATTGAATAATGCCCCTTGGAAAAGTGTTTGTAAACGATGTATGCATATTTAATAATATATTAATTATTATATTTTACGTTTATTAATGAATAATGTTTCTCAGCTATTATATGCCATTCTTCAAAACATTCTTATTATAAAACTGAATTATTCCAATAATTGGATTTATTTTTTTATTGGAAACAGGGGCCAAACGAATAGTATTCATTTGGGTATTGAAAAATATTTCTGGATACTGGTCGGGTTATTTCAATAATATTTTTAAACATCGCTACTTACTTTAATTGTAAGCCATTTCAAATTGAATAATGCCACTTGGAAAAGTGTATGTATACATTGTATGCATATTTAAAATTATATTAATTATTATATTTTACTTTTATTAATCGATAAATTAATGTTTTCAGCTATTATAGGCAATTGTTCTAAATGTTCTTATTATAAAATGAATTAGTCCAATAATTGGATTTTTTTTTTTATTTTAGGATTTTTTTCGATATTTAAAAAAAATTAATTAGTGAGAGCATACGCATAAGGCAAAAGTCTGAAGTACATTTTAGATTTCAAAATACTCGAGAATTTAAATGTAGTCCTATTTTTTTGGCCGCCATTGTTTGGGCAGCGTTATTCCCACATTAGAACCTGATTTTGTGACCAAAGTTGGCAAAATGTATTAACAGAGTCCTTTCCCTCTCTTTTCTCCCCACTCCTGGCCGCCCATTTTCCTCGTTTTCTCCGCCTTACCCCCCTCCTTCGACATTTTCCTTATTTTTCAACGCCCCCCGCCCGCTTTTCCTTTTATTTAGCGTGCTTTTTTCTTTCTTTCTTGTGCTTTTGGCTTTGGCTTCTTTTCTATTGCTATCGCCGCCGTTCTGCTGACGCCTCTGTTGACGCCGACAGAGCTGCACACTCACGAACACACACACACACACACACACGGGTTGGGGCAACACACACACACACACACACAGAGAGACTCACCAATACCGACGCACGTATTTACTACATTCCTCAGTACTTGAAGCGCCTCCGGAAGTGATGGTTTTCATCTCTGCGGCGGTGCGTCGCGAATTTTGAGAGCGAAAAATAACAAAGCAGTAAAAAAAGCCAAAAATCAGCACAAGAACCCAGAAGTCGCGAAAAAGAAGTGGAAAATTAAGTAGTATTAGCCAGGGATTTGTTATTGTTACCACCCACCCGTTAAGGGGGGAAACCGTTCTTTTTTTTCTGTGCACTTCATTTAGTTTTCTGATTAAATATTCAAACAAACAAGAAAGGAATACGAATACATACATACTCCAAATTCGTAACTACAAGTGAAAAACCAGCTTGTGTGTTATGTGTGTGTACGATTGTTGAAAATTGTGAAAAGCAAAAAAAAAATAGAAAAACCGAAAAGCGAGGAAAAATCAGCAGCCGAAGAATGCGCAGCAAACGAAATACCAGCGATTTGGGCCTATTGCAGCGCACCTGCATTGTTGGCGGAAAATCGGTGAGCTAATATCAAAACTAAAAGATACGAAACGAAAGATACACAAATTGGGCAATTAAAATGGCAATTTATGGATTTTCATTGACCATTTAAGAGGAAAACTTGGTAAAAATATACCGAATAGAAGGGGATATTAAAGTTTAAGGTTGCAGCCGATACACACTCTTTATGAAGGACAAACTAAATTTCAATCGATTAATCAATAAAAATGTCTAATTTTTTTGTATCTAAATCTCAATTTTGATATAATAGCAATATTAAAGAAATTACAGAAAAAAACCTTTAAACTAGGTCAAATTATTAATAAATTAAATTATTTTAAAAATTATAATACGTTTTCAAAATCAAACATTTCTAAAAAATAGGCTTAACAAAATATAAACAGTCTTAAGCCTGATTCTCCAAGAAATATTAAAGTATTTTTTTCTATTATTTTGGGGGACAATTATAAGGCTAAAAATATGTTTAAGTAATGAATTGTTTTTTCGGTTTGTCAAACGTATTTTGTAGCAGAAAAGTTGATTTACTATCGATCAAATAAGTACAAAATTAATTATCAAATTTAAATAAAATCACTTATACTAGTACTTTTTCTGTTTGCCTTTATTAAACGCGAATTTAAATCAATTAATGCTAACAAAGTGTAATAGAAACCACTCAATTGATTTTAAGTTCGAAACTAATCACCCAAATATCTTATTGTTTGCTCTGGCAAATCTACAAATGAAATCAAGACACCAACAACAAAAATCCCATTCATTTCTATGCCAGAAATTAATAATTAGACAGAGTATCGTGCGTCTCTTTCACGCCCCCGGAGTTTCTTCCCATAAGCCAAAACATGCGCGAGAGAACCAGCGAGTTGGGAAGAGACACACACAGAGCGAGAGAGGAGAGAGTTATTCGCACTCGCTGCTTTTCCATCTCTCGCTCTCTCTTTTTTAAGCTGCTGTCTGGCGTTCTTTGCCGCCGCTGGGCGCCTGTTACTTTCTGTAGACTGCAGCGTCATTGCAGCGGCGCTTGCCTTTTCCTTTTCTTCTTAAATAATCTTTTTTTCGGTATTTTTAACAGCAGCTACGAATCCAATTTCACAAAACGTGCGGCGCGCTGACACGCCAAAACGTAAAAGTAAAACGTAGAGCGAACAGCGTAAAACCGCAACAAACTTTAACCAAAAAAAAAATGACACGACACAGACACTGTGTTAAAGACTTGGCGCTAGAGCGAGACGGCAACATGCAGAAGAGCGGCAGCCGATTGTTTTTACTGGCCGCTGGGGGGCGCTAATTTGCCTAACGCGACTCGAGCTCCCACAGTCCATAAAACTAGTGTTGTACAGTGGGCACTGAATAAACTTTTATGTTTTAAAAATACTACAAATTAAATTTAAATTTTGAAAAATTTTGTAAGACTGCTGAAGGCTAAAACCGCTGCCAAGATAATACATTTATTCTCTTGTAAATAATTTAATTATTAACAAACCGCCTCTCTTTAAAATTTAAAACAAATATGTTCAAACTCTGGGAAATTAAAATTCTGCAAAAATATTTTATAGTCATGTGAAATTGCTCATTTCTTAAGATTTACCACTGTACTCGTCTGATTTATGGAAAAGACAGCAAATGCCAGCTAACCGCATAACAGATGACAAATATGTCATTTTTGGCAAGCCAATTAACATGATTTATACAAAGATCCATCGTGTTTTTGATGAGTATTCATTTTCCGACTTCTCCAACCCGCACACAGTTATCACACATTTTCGTGGTTGCTCATTTCTCATTACGAATTTGCGTTGCATTATTGCCATTTAAAAATTTGCCATCATTATCATCATCTTGTTTGTTATTTTCACTCGCTGCTCGGTGGAATTTTTGAAATTTTTCGGTAGATATTCGCCTGCTGGCGATTTCTTAACACCCGGTGTTTCACATTTGCGACATACAACAAATACCATGCGAAATCGCTCATAAATCGGGTGTAGGCAAATATTAGCTGATTTTCGTGCCGGAGATTAGTTGTAAACCGACAAAATAAAATACCGAATCGGGCGAAACCTAAAGAGTTTAATTTTCCCCACCGACATTTGTCATTAAGAGCTTACGTCGTACTCCTAACGGAACCCAAAACCCGGTCAGAGAGCAAGAGAGATGGAATGTGGGAGCCAGAGAGCGGGGGAACCACTTGCCAAGCAAATTATAACAGTGTTGGAGGGGTGAGGCGGGGAGGAAAGGGAGAGGGAGAGGAAGCGACTGAGAGTGCAAGCGTGGGAGTGAGTGCAAAGACGTTTTAGGGTTGGCAAGTTTTTCTTTTCAAAAGCAGAAACATCTGTTTGTATGTATCTTGCATTTCATAAACTTAAAATAAAAATGCTTTTCTGCAGAATAAGAAAAAAATTAAATAATTAAGCATAAAAATATATTTGGTGAAAATACAAAAACGTAATTGGTTTTAGGTTTCAAGTTCGCCATTACTTAACATAGATTTCTTGAAAGTTGGCAACCCTGTTGCGAGACACTGTCTCTCTTATTCTACCTCTACCCGTCTCGCTCGCTCACTGGCCCACATCCCACAACCGGCGAGTGTTTCGTTGCGGTCAATGTTTCGCTCTTCGGTTCTCCTGCTCTCTCGCTGTTTGCCTGTTAAATTGGCGGTTAGACGCGCGCGTCAGGTAGAAAACACGTATCCGCCACGGATGCAGGCAGCGTGCGGTGGACGAGCGTCGCTTCCTATTTCTATTCTCAGCGGTGGTTGTTTGTCTGGTTTTAATTTGTTCCCTGTTTCTGTCTTTTTTTTTCGGTCTGCTTATCAGCGGCAAGTTTATCGATTTTTTTTCCAGCTCTCACTCTCTGCGTCTTGTTGCCTGCCCTCCTCTCTCCACGTTTCCCCGCGCCACAACGCTCTCACCACTTCAACCGCTCGCTCTCGCTGCTCTCCCTTCTCGTTGCTGCGGGCTGCTATCTTTATTTTCTGGGCGCCTGTTCTTTCCCTCGAATATCGAATCTCGATTTTCGATGAGATTCTGTTACTAACTATACTACCGCGCGCATAGCATACCATACCCATCTCCATAAAGCCTGCCCGGCTGCCCCTTGAAAAATTATTTATTTATTATATGGATTACAAATGTGCCTCTTCAAAAGAGTGCAAAAATTTCAGACGGGTCTGGGTCTGGAATTGGAATTCTTCGCATCGGTCGGTCGGTCGTCGCACTCACCTTCACCACACACAAAAACATCTCTATATCTCTCTGTGTATAATATGGTGTATGTTTGTAGGGGTGGATATATGTTTGTAAACCTCACCACACACGACAGCTGCTGTCTCACTCGCCCGCCTTGATTTCATCATTTACCATATTTAATTCCATTTAAATGAAAATGAACTCAAACCGATTACCCCGGAGAGAGGTATAGTGGGTATAGTCCCCCCATCCTCCCCCCGCCATCGTCCATCGTCCATCGCCTTCGCCATCTACCCGATATTATATCCCGGGCAGCAGACTTCTGGCAGACAGACGTGCAAGCGTCGCGCCTTGCAGCCAGCAACTGAACTGAAGTTGATAACACAACACACGCGAGCAACTGGCAACAGAGCAATACCAAATGGGGCTATACTATAGCTACACCTATACCCAGAGAACACACAGAAACAGCAACAATAACACCAACAACACCAGCAACTGTGCTATACCGACGACAACGGCAACGAACCCCAACATTTTCGACAACAACAACAACAACCGCCACTCAACAGTCAAGTGCTTGGCAAAAAGCAGCGTGTGAAATGTTTCCTATACACAGACCAAAATACCCGAGGGAGATACGAATAGGTTGATACCCTGGAGTGGGGGTTTTTTATGTCCTAGAAAATGAGGTAAATTTCCTAGAAAATTAGGTAAATTTATATGTTCGGTCTTAAAAATTTTGACATCTTTTAATTTTAAAATTTGTTTATAGTAATTTGGTTTATTTGTTATATATTTTTTTGCGGTTAAACTCTCTTTTTATAATTTAATACTTTTCTATCTAGAGTGGATTTAAAGCACAAACAGCTAGCTTCATAAATAAACAAATCAGTAATTTAGCATTTCTGAGCTAATATTTATAAATACTAGAATATTTATTAAGTCATGATATTCGAGCACCTCCATTAAACCCCCAACCTCGCTCCCAAATTAATGGGTATCAAAAATTGGCGAGAAAAACGGCAAAAGCAACAAAAACGAAAAGTAAAACGGACCGACAAAATTGCAAAGCTCTCAACTGAATTCAACGTGCGCGCGCCCCCAATTGAGCGTTGAATGAATGTGAATGCTCAAACACACGGCGGCAGCAAAGCACCAACACCCCTGCAATCCACACTAACACCGGCACACCAACACCTCACACAGACACGAGCTGACAGCAGCGAAGTCAGAGACTCTCACACAAATCCGAAAACCAGAACACATGATTAGCCTAGTAAAACGAGCCATAGGCGGCCACCAACAACATTTCAGGGGAAGTGGTGTGGAACGGGTGAACAAAAGGGGAGAGGGGGAGGGGGATGGGTAGTCAAGCTTTGGGGACTTGGACTTCGACTCTCGTCGAAACAAATGCGTCGACATTGCTGGAACAGCACTGTGGGCAAAAAGCTATCCCTTTGTGGGGTTCTTTCTTATTTTAACTATTAGCTAATAAAAATATCATAATTTTGAATTAAAAAACAAGAGAGAACGCTATAGTCGGGTTGGTGTCGCGACTATCTAATACCCGTCACTCAGCTAAAGGGAGTGCGAGGAATTTGGATATATAAAATTTTTTTGATTGCGCATAACTTTTTAAAGGATGGTCCGATTTAAATCTTAACCTTCTAGCTTTTGTAGTTTCCGAGATCTCAGCGTTCATACGGACAGACAGACAGACGGACAGACAGACAGACGGACAGACAGACATGGCTATATCGACTCGGCTAGTGATCCTGATGAAGAATATATATACTTTATAGGGTCGGAAACGCTTCCTTCTCCCTGTTACATACTTTTGCACGAATACAATATACCCTTTTACTCAACGAGTAACGGGTATTAAAACTCGGTTGTATAGTAATTTGTTTGATGGCCTTATTCATAAATTAATAATATATGTAGTACTAATATTATAATACTAGCACCTTTTGGTAACCTGAATATTTCCCTTGATTAGATATCAAATAAATTAAAGAAACCCTCAATGCCCCAATAAGTATGCTATGTTTTTGCGACTTTGCCCCACTGTTCTTATCGTGATGTTTCCTTTTTTCCCATGTGCGGGCACAAAAAAAAACCGGTTGCACTGTTTACCGACATTTTCCGCTAGAGAGAGTGTCTGCAGTTGGGTAGAGAGAGAGGGTGAGAGCAAGAGCGACTGAGACCGAGAGAGCAAGGAAGGTCGTCGTGTTGTTGTTGATTTTTCGTTGTCGGCAATCCGAACAAGTGCTCGTGTTCGTCATTTTGCATGGATGCCTGTATATGTATGGGTGTATGAGTGTGTGCGGGACTCGAGTGAGCTGTGTCTGTGTTGGTGTGGTTGCCATAACCGGAAGGTCGCCTTTACCACAACATTTATTATGGAAAATCGCGTAATCACTGTCGTATCACATATTTTTTCTTTTTTTTTGCTTCTTGCGAGAGAGCGGAAGAGAGCGAAAGAGCAAAGGGTCGACAGAGAGAGGGGGTGCGGGGCAATTGGGGGGCTATATCGGGAAATCTCTTTCTGCTCGGTTTTTCGATTTTATTTTTAGCAGCGACTTCAAACTTGTTGCAAGTTGTTTGCGTGTTTGATGTGCGAACTCTGAGCAAACTTTACGCGTCTTCTTTGTTTGTTGTTTTGTTTTTTGCTTGATTTATATTTCTTTTCTTTGCTTTACTTATTTTTTGAGAGCGGAGCTTTACGTTTTCCCTTAATTTTCATTTTCTTACTTCTTTTTTTCCCTATTTTTTCCCCCATTTCTATTATAATTTTTTTCTCCTCGCTCTCTTTTACCCTCCCATTTCTTTACTCTTCCCCCATCTTGGCTTTAAAGCTCTCGGGGCCCATCATTTTTGTTATGGCACTCGCTGATTAAATGGAAGACGGCGGTATTTTACACTCATTCCAATTGGATGACAACACGCCACTCGCTAAATAAAGGGTTGTTGCGAATATATTCCCATCAAAAATTCATATTCAGGTCCTCGGGCCAAATAAAGTCATTAAATATTTTTTCCCGGCAAGTAGCATCCTTTTCATCAGACGTATTAAGAAAAAGCAATTTTGTTAAGGGCATACTGGGTGGGCATAGAAATTTGGTTATTATTTATTCAAAATATTGGCACTCTGTGCAGAACAAGTAAAAGTATGAAGAACATGTGTATTTTGTACCTTGTGTACCCTTAAAAATCTGTAGTTGTAAGATCTGTTTGAAAACGAATTTTCTAGGGGTTCTTTTTTAATGCAAAATTTATATAATATAATATCTTAAAAGTATTTTGTTTTTGGCTTGAAACATTAATTTAAATTTGTACTGTCCAAATTGTAAAATAATTATTCCAACTGTTTTTATGTGAATTTTCAATATCATCTGACACATTTACTCGTTCGTTTTTTTAAGCTTTTTCGGTGTGTGCCAGTTGTAGTCTATCTTTTGTTTTTTTTCGACCTCACTTTACTTTCGGTTTGAGCTTTGGCGTTGTTACCTTTCAACCTCCCCCCCCCCAAAAAAAAAAATCCCCTCACACACACACACATCTATACGTAGGAGCTGCAGACATTTTCCAGTTCTGGGGACTTTGCCGATTTTCCAATGCAATTTTATTCGGTGCAGAGGCGTGGGCGTAGCAAAGTGGGCGTGGTGGTGGCAGTGGTGGTGTGTGTGTATATAATTTCTGTGTGTTTTCCTTTCCTTTTTACTAGTACTGTGTATGTGTGTGTGGTATTTTTTTTGTACTTTTGCTGGAACATGGAAAACACACGGTAGGATTTTCTTGCTGCATTTTCATTTTTCGCACTGGAAAATGTCTCTGATGTGGAGCTGGAAAAGCTCTCAAGTAGCATGTTGCACGCGTATGTGGACGAGGCCCCCTTCGTCTCCCGAACCCCCCCTTAATCTCCGCCCATGTTTGACCCGGACCCGGATTTTGTTACCCGGGACCCGTAGCGCCATTGCTGATGATTTGCAAAGTGGATTTTGTGTATTTGACGATTGTTCGACTTGATGTTGCTGCTGTGCGTTGATGTTGCTGCCGTTGCTGCAGCAGCAGCATTGCAAAACTGGTTACTGTTGGCTGACTGCAGTTGGCAACTATTGCCCTCTCACTCTGGCCTGCATCTGTCTCACTCTGCTGCTGGCTGGTGTAACCCTTTTTTTCCGTTTTTTTCTTCGTTTTTCGTGCTCTTTGCACTTCCTTGGGTATATTGCCCAATAATAAATACACATGCACCTCATATTTTCTTTAAATTTTGTGCAGCCTGCAGGGAACATGCATACATATATGTATATTCCATATCAAACAGGTGCTACATAAAGTGTATACCCAAAATCTTTCGACCTAATCATCATGATTAACTTAACTTGACCATAGATTAAGGTACATTAAAGTTTTTAGTAAATTCTTGTGAATTAGTAAGATGATTTCTTTGGATGGTAATCTCTAATTTGGTGGGAGCATTTTTAAACTACCCAAATATACTAGGGATATGTGCATTAGTTATATGCCTACAAGACCACCCCACCTTTTCATCTGGCTTCTTTGAACTGTCTTGGTATTATAATTAGCCGAAACACCAGCCTACGAATATCTGAGCAAAATACGTCGCCCCCCTTTGGGATTTTGGTCTATGTGCCCAGAACATACATACATACATGTATGTATTTATTGGAAGGGTGGGGAAAGGCTGGGGGAAGGCAGGGGGGGCAGGGGGAGGGTCATGTATGTATGTATGCACTCGTATATTGTGTACATATGCCACGAGTACTGTACACAAGTTTTGCAGTCCATTTTGCTACACTTAAAGTGCGCTTGTTGCCGCCGTTGTTGCTGCTGCTGCTGCTGCCGTGTGTTGATGTTGCTGCCACAGCACAGCAGCAGCAGCAACATCTTGCTGCTCCTGCTGTTCTTCTTGTTGTTGTATGTGCGTGCGGAATATTATGCGCCGCGCACAACACACACAGATCTATGTGTATATATATCTGGGAGGGTTGAGGGGGGTGGGGACTTTGGGGGTCTCGAGATATATACACACAATCCCATCTATAAAACGACGCATGCCGCGATTGCGATGCGACGACGTTGCTGCCGTGCTGCTGCTGTTGTTGTTGTTGTTGCTGCTGTTGTCGTTGCGTCGTCTCGTGGTTGTCGTTGTCGGCCACTTCATCATCGACAAGCAGCATCAGCAGCAGCAGCAGAAGCAGCGGCAGCAGAGGCACAGGCTGTTGGCTAAAACAAAGCAGAGGAGACCCGGACCTCGGCCGACAAAAAGGACGACTTGTGTCCTGTGTGCGGGGCAGGGGGCAGGGGGCTCCCCTTTCTCTGTCTGTCGCTCTGCTCTTGGTGGCCAAATAGCAGCAGCAGCAGCAGCAACAACAGCAACAACCACACCACCAACAACTATAACAAGCACAGTGGGCCTCTGCTTCTTCGATTACCCTCGAAAGTGCCGGAATGGCATGATGAAATCTCGGGTGGTCGGTGGTCCATACTCTCTAAACTCTGGGGTAACCTAATAACTCCTAATTGTGAGACCAATTTCATACCCTGCCCCTTGTGGGGTACATGGGTTTACTACTGATTCCAATTCAGTTTCATTTTTGCTAAATAATAATATTCACAAAACTAATTACCAAAAAAAAACAAAAGTAACTAAATTATTAAATATATCATTGCAAAAATCTTGTATAATATTATTTATAGACCTTTAACTTTGAAATATGTATTTTTATATCATGTCCTATAATTTTCACATCAATCATATGTATTATATGTATATATGTATTTTTTGTACAATATTTTCCAAAGAATTAGATGTGATAGTACTAAGAATATAAATATAATTATTATTATTTTCGAAATTTAATAAGATATAGAAAAATGGAATACAAAATGATGTAAATACACATTGAATATTTATTTAATTCCTTAGTTAAAGTCAATCCTTGGATTTATTCGTTTATATATTAAATGATAAATATAATATCCTTAGTTTTGTAGAGCAAACACAGCCAACACCTGTTACACATGCCGAGGGAAACTTGTCCTTTATAAACAAGAGTTTTATCCTTTATAAGGGTAATCCATCTATTCGATATTTCGACTTCGTCTGAATGCCGAGTGAGTGAGTGAATGAATGTATCTATGCAGTCCTTGGGCTGCAACGCAATTGTTGCCACCTTGTTCGGCTTCTTCGCTGAAGAGCGAGTCAAATGGATGGATGAGGTGGATGTGGAAGTGGATGTGGATGTAGATCTGGGTATATGGCCAAGACGGATGCCAAAAGGGGTGCTAAAGAGCAGGTGAAGAGGTGGAGAGCCTCCTGGTGGTGAAGTAACCACGATGAGGCCGCGAACCTGGCGACGAAAACTGACTGAAAACGATGCGAAATGAGTGAGTTAAGCCTCGTGTTTGGAGGGTTAACGTGTGCAGGATGGCAGGCAGGCAGGCTGCTGGTACACCGGGGGCCAAGGAAATAGAATGCCAGTTAATAAATGCTAAGAAAATTGCAAATTTCTCAATATTAGAAAAAGGTTATGTTTATTTCGTACCTTAAAAAAACTCACAAAAATAACTAAAGATGTCCGAATAGTGAAATTAAATTAAACAACAATTTTAATAATTTGATGATTAGAAAATATAAGAATTACATGATACCATTATCAGAATATTAATATAATAAAATGTCAAAATGATAGCATATCTTCTTTACTTCGTTCTTTTCATGTTAAGTAATTACATTTGAACAATATAATTTATGTTTTAATTTAATTTAATATATTATTATCTGAACTAAATCAACTTTTTATAATTAAAATGTAAAAGTTCAAAACGGATTTTATATTTATATTTTTTTTTAAGAAACTTCGATTTAGACAACTTTGGGAGTCTAGCTGTATTTTAATGGGCGCAACTGTTTGGCCTGGACCTACACAAAAAAAATTGCGAAAAAAATGTGTGTGCGCGAATGGGCCACGACGTCAGCGTGGGCAGCGCAGTCGACGTAGCTTACGCATTTCGAAGTTTTTAGCTAAGTTGACGTCGCTGCACTTGTGCGCTAGTGTGTGTGTGTTTTGGTTTGCTGGTGTGTGTGTGAGAGTGCGTTTAAATTGAATATGCTGCTAGGCAAAATGGGAACCTACCCAATGACCACCCCCTCTCACTGCCCACCGCCCACCTCCCTCTCCACCACCACCCCTCTCGCTCGCTCCTCCCTTCAGCTGCATGCAAAGCAAACGCCGGCGTCGCAGCCGACGTCGGCAGAGGAGGAGAGAGAGAGAGAGAGACAGAGACACAGACAGAGAGCGAGCGAGAGAGGGAGAGGCGAGCAGCATCAATTCAGTTTCGGTTTCAGTCGCAATTCAAACGCCATCAAAATCAAAACGGTAACGAAAAAACAACAACAAATATCATTAATATACCATCAGAAAGAAAATCGCAGAAGCAATGCATAAAAACCATAACAAATAAAAATAATAACAAAAAATAAATACATGTAAAATCGAAGGTAAAACAAAATAAGAGCAATAAATATTAAAATAACAAACAAAAACATCAAAAATCCCAAAAACCTGTGCCTATTTTTTTTTGTTTAAACAATTGAAAAAATAAAAATAAAAAACAAAAAAAGGCAAGACAAACAAGTGTAAACATCGAGACCGCCTAAATTTTTTTTTGTTAATGTGTGTTGTTTTGTGAATGTTGCCATTGCGAGCCAAAAAGAAATATTCGAAAAAGTTCAAATTGAAATATACCAAGAAAAGAAAACTGAAGCAAAACAAATGGAAAAATAAATGGAATAGGCGATAAATATAGGGCCATATATTATTATGGCTGAATAGTATGGCTAAAAGAGGGGAAAAGCGTAGAAATATCACAAATGTGGGGCATTCCTATTTTTTTTATGATCTTGAAGGTATTTTTTAATGGCCCTAAATAAAAAGGATGGGTTAAATAAGAAATTGAATTAAAAAGTTTTTTATTTATAGAAAAAATAACTGATTTAATGGAATTGTTAACGATCAAAACATTCTTTTAGGAAAGGAAAATATAAATGTAAAATGTAATAATACAATAGAATTAATCAAAAAATCTTCAAACATATTTCACGAATTTGAATACAACATTTTCCTGTTGGCAAAAAGGGGAAAATCTGTGTGTTTTTCCTGTCAACAAAGGACGAAAATTTGCTTTCCACTTTCCCTGCGGCGGTCGGAAAATAAAACAGGGGAAATTAAAATGAAATAAGTTTGTACATTGAAAAGGAATAGGAAACCCTTTTTTTCTCCGCCTAGGATAGGAAAATCCCCAAGAAGTGGCGAAATTCACGATAAAAATGGGCAGCAAAAATGTTTGTTTTTTTTTTCAAAGCTTTGCTTGCTTTTTTTCCGCCTCTCTTCTTTATTTTTTTTCTTCATCGCCCACCCCTCCTCCTCCACGTTTTCATCATCTGGTGCGCTTTGTGTATACTTTGTGCTATTTTTTTTCCGAAAAAAAAATTGTTTATATGTAAATTGTATCTGTATCTCGCGTGTGTCTATGTATCTTTGTATCTGGCAAGCATGTCTCGAACAAATCACGTATTTTTCTCCGATTTTTATTGTTGCTGTTGCTCGGCGCCAAAGATAACGGTTCGGCGATCTCGACTCGCAAAAAGTATCTCGCGAATCGCGAATCTGATGGATACACACACAGAAATTGATATTGCCCCGCAATTAACATGGCCAAGTAGCTCTTGCTCTCGGGCCAACTTCTTGTTGCTGTTGTTGTTGTTGTTATTGCTGTTCTTGTTGGCGGTGGTGCATTGGCATTGTTGTCAACCGTCTGCCAACAACAAGATAAATAAGAAAAAAAAGACGGCTAAAACCCAACGAGATAGCCACCAAAGCAACGACTCAACTTCAAGAGAAAAAAAAACAGGCAAACCGAGTCAGCTAGGCCACAAACACACAGTTGGCCTGTCAATTGTACAGTGGGACCTGGCTAATAAAAATAGTCGAAAAAAAATATTATATTAAAAAAAAATATATTTTTTAAAACTCAAATTCTTAACTTAAACTCATTCTCAACTGTCGAGTAAATTATTTCAATGTACATATATTAATGGGAAGTATCAAAAATTGGCAGAATCCCTACACACAAAAAAAAATTAATAAAATTAACGAAATTAACCCGACAAAAATTGTATATTCTACCAATTAAATAGTTACATTCACAACAACAAATACACACAATTAGCAAAGACACACACCCAAAGCAAAAACAAAATACACGTAACTATTTTTTATAGTTACTTAACTATCCGTATAGGTCAATTCTACCAATAAATTTTTTTTGTGTGTAACGGATTTAAAGTCGAGTTCGAACTTATAAGCTTAATATTTTCAAATTCAAATGTTGAGCTAGATTTTTTTTTACGTTCTTAAGATCACCTTCACATATCGAGTGTCCACTGTACCTTGTGCTGAAAGCATTCATTCGAAGCTGCTGCTGCAGATGCTTTTTTCCTCTTATTAGAATTAATACACAAAACTCCGGATACACACAAAAGGGGGCAGGGGCGTCGTTGAAAATGGGGGCGGGGCAAAAGGGGCTTCCAAAAGGATGAGAAAGAGGGGGAGGGGTTTTATTCGTTGGTGCTTGAACTAAATTCAATGCTTGGTCTTTTGCCTCTGTCGCCGACTTTGTCTCTCTTTATATTTTTTCCATTATATTATTATTTGTGCCTTTTTTTTTTTTGGCTGCCTTCGTGGCGAGACTCGAACTCGAATTGGAATCCCCGAGACCGAATTCGAAGTCGAGTCGAGTCCGAAACTCGGCGCAAAATGAGCGAGAAATTATCAGAAAGGTGTGTGGTTTTTCGGGGGGTGAGTGGTTTAATCGAGCGACCGATGGACACACAAAAAAAAAAAACAAAAAAATAATAATAAAACCCAAACAACCGAAATTTGTCGCTGCCTCAGAGTACATCTACACAAGCCCATAAAGATATATGTACATGTATTCGGGGTGTACATTATATATTTATGCGTCAATATATCCGTACGCACCCATGTACTAGACATATCACATATGTCAGGCATAAACCACCGATTCTCGCTGGTGTATACATAATTTTTCAGTTTTTTTTGTGTTAAAGTCAAAGCAAAGAACAACTGTGTTGTCGCTTTATTTAATTAACAATTTGGTTGTTGTTCAATATGTGATATGGGATGGGATATGAAAATGGTTTAAGACGATTATCTAACAGATAAAACGGATTTACTTTATTTTCAATTAAATAAGTAAATCAATTTCTGTAATTTTCTACATAAGAATCTCGAATAACAACCGTTTGCAAACCATTATTATCATAAAGTTAAGATCATATGAAAAGCTTTTTCAACCAAATCCTAGTAATTTTAGGAATTAAGCCTTACATTTTAGAAGAATCTCACAAAGACCTTCTGGGGTTCTACTAAATTCGATTGTTTAAAAGTTTAGAAAGTTTATACCATGGTTTTTCCTGTGGTAGAAAAGTAAGTACATATGCACCGCATTTATGAGTAGACTTTTGGCTGTCAACGATTTCGAGGCTTATCGCTCTGAAGTTGTTGGTGTTTTTAGTTTTTTTAGTGTTGTTGCTAGCTGGGCTGTTCTTCTTCTTCTTAGGCCCCGACTTGTACAGTGGCAAATATGACTTCAACCGGTTCAATGGTTGAAGCTCTTCGCCTCCTCCTTCTTTTTTTTCTTTTTTTTTCTTGTCGCTTGTTTAGATACAGATACACATTATGTACACAAGTCGATTGTTGTTGCTGTTGTTGCGGCCAAACAGATACGGGGAATACAGACAGACATGCCGACAAGAGTTTATATATACATACATACAGTACATACGTATATACAGACCGATATAACCGAGAGACCAAGTCTTGAAGTCGGCTTGAGTCGCCACTCAGATGCCTACAGTTTACCATTTCATTTTCAGACACACAGCACAAAGTACACACATATTTGTATATATATATTTATATATATACGTATATTTTTTCCGTTTCTCATATTATTATAGCAGAAAAAAGTTTTTCTTCTTTGGCACTTTGCTTCCCACTCAATTTCCCCCCATTCCATTATGCATCATTTATTCATGCACTCATTTGCACATGCTCCCCGTTTTCCCCAATTCCATTTGACATTTATATTGTTATTTTTCCCTCTCTTTGCCCGTTTAATTTATAAAAATAAAATGAGGAAAGGCAGCAAAAGGGAAAACTTCCAGGGGTTGCTAATTTGTTGTTTAATTAAGCTTACATTTTGTTGTGAGCTAAAAACTCTTGCAAAACACATTTTTAGTGTGACCATACTGACACAATTTTTGTTCTGTTTTCATGAGGTTCAATTCCTTGTGGGATAAACAGTTTTTAAAGCAAGCCCAAAGCCATGAATAATTTCGACAGAACTTTCCAAGGACAAACCTCAGCACATTCCACAATAATTTCAAAAGAAAAACGAAAACATTTTCGATTTTTTAAGATTCTTGATTCATTTCGATGGCGACATTTGCTGACTCAGAAAGAACCGATGAGAAGATCTGAAAAATATGTGTATGAGACAGCGGACGAAGAGTCGAGAAGAATGAGGAATTTATCACTAAAAGTTGACTCACTTCGAGGGCATTAATTATAATTCGATAATGCCACATACACACCGTTTATGACATAATATCATCGCCCCATTGTTAATTGGAACAAATTATCATGACATACAGAATGTTTATGAATTGCCAGCAATTCGACATATAGGGTTTATATTTGGATGTTATTTTTATAAGCACTTCCTTATAAAATTAGTTAGATTTCAAGAATAACAACCAACTTTTTTCCAGTGCTATACCCCAATTTTTTTTTAAAGAGAAAACTTTGAAATATTATAGAAAAAAGGCGAGAATATTTAAAAAGAAAATACACATGTTTTTATGTATTTTTTTAACTACTTATGCATTTTTTAATTGAATTGTAGGTTGTCATATTGATTTCTTTACAAATGTATATCTAAAAAAAATGATCTAAAAATGCAGGGAATGCAATTATTGCAGAGGCCCCTTTCGCGACTGTTTTCCCTGACCCTCCCTAGTTGCACCCCCTTTGTTTTTGCCCCTCCATTTTCCACGACCCCCTTTTTTAGCCCCCCATTTGCCGCCCCTTTTTCGCCCATGTCCAAATATTGCAATTGCTTTTTGGCATACACAATATTTCCGCCTAACAACAACAATGCGAAGGAGAAGAATGAGAGAAGTCGAAGGAGAAGAGGACAAAGAGGAGAGAAGGTGGAGAGTAAAGGAGGGGGTTAGGGGGAGGGGGTGGTAGGGTGGTAGGGTGTAGGGGGGTAGGTTACCAGAACAGTTATGCTAGAACATTTTTGTTATTGCCTTTGCTACGGTTTTTGCACTTGCGTGTGTGCGTGCGTACTTGTGTGTGTGTGTGTGTGGGCTCTCACATATACAGGCTTATGTACTCAGGGTTTCTTTCTTGTTGTTGTTTTTTTTTTTATTTGCTTGCGCCCTACGAGCAATTTTTGTTGTTTTACTTTCAATGCCTTTTTTGCGTATTCTCCTCGTTTCATTTCATCAGTGTACGTGTGTGTGTGTGTGAGTGCATTCTGCCGACGTCGACAGAGAGCGTCATCGCTTCGTTTCGTTTTACTTTTTTTCCTCAGTCGAAAAAGCAAAACAAACAAAACAACAACAAAACACGCGGCGCGAGCTAAATATAAATATACAACAACATTGTCAAAAGATTACAAAATACATATGTATATATACATAACAAAAAAAAAACACAAATTAATTAACTTAGTAAGGAGAAA
Source organism: Drosophila lutescens (assembly GCA_037075285.1). Classification (NCBI taxonomy): domain Eukaryota; kingdom Metazoa; phylum Arthropoda; class Insecta; order Diptera; family Drosophilidae; genus Drosophila; species Drosophila lutescens. The sequence goes on from JBAMCF010001034.1 coordinate 559,427, forward strand.
AAGAAAACAAAAAATTCCCAGCTTAAAAATAGCAAAAGGCCCTCTTTTCTTATCAGTTCTTTCCATTTTTGTTCTTCTTCTTCTTTCGGTTGAGTACAAAACAACCAAAACTGTTATATGGCATAACAGTGTGTAACAGCTGGTCAATTTTTTTTCAAGTGTCTTTCTGCCGGCGTCGCTGTCGCCGTCGACGTCAACGTTAACGTCACTGCGGTCGTTGATACAAATTTTTTACCTTGAGCTCATTTCAAGTTTAAATAAGCAAAAAAAAATAAATAAAACCAGAAACAATAAGAAGCGAAAATCGAAATAAGCAAATAAAGACAAAAAGAAGTCAATAAAATATTAAGTAAGAAGAGGCAACGAAAATAAAAGAGAGGCAAGAATAAATGAATATGTACAAAAATGAAATAAGCTCTAACTAATTAAATAATGAAAAGATTATACAATCTTATAAATAATAAAATGTAAAAGTGATTGAAAAAATAAAATATTATTAACTAAACAAAAAAACATTTATAATTAAAAAAAAATATTAAAAAAATATTTAAAAAAAATCAGAAATAATTAATAATAATAATCAGAACCTCAATTGTTTGTGCTAATTTTTTTTCTTGTGCATTTTTCTCGCAGGCAGCTACCTAAAAGTTAAAAAAAATAAAAGATATAATACACAAAAGTTGCAAATATATATATATTTATGTGTAGCGGTTTTATCCATATGTGTGTGCAATGCAAAATTGGCAATTGCAGGCGCCCAGCTATCAACAACATTTCCATCAT